>VXAD01001115.1:2523297-2840957 GCA_013399195.1 Dicrurus megarhynchus
CGCCGGGGGCGGGAGGAAGACGCCGGGGCGGGGCCGGGGCGGGGTGTGAGGTACCCCAGCTGGTTTCTGTCTGGCTCCGGCACGCCTGCCCTTTCCCCGCAAGGCTGCCCAGCCTGCGGGCTGTTTCAGGGACCCATCTGCAAGACCCTCCCTCTGTCCCATCCCAGCCTTGGTTTTCCTGGCGCCCGCAGCGCCTTGTTCACGCTGGTGTGTGAGGCAGGGGTCGGGGGAGGAAGCATCTGAACGCTCCAGAAGCAGCCGGGCCTCACGGGTGTCTTTCCTGAACTGGAGGTTTCACCCTCAGAGCGCGCTGCGAATGCTCACCGCGCGGTTCCGCAGAGCGGGCTCGGGAAACGGGGGTAGCGCAGCCCCCGACCCGCGCCGGGACAGCGAGGCCTCGGGGCCGTACACCCCGATTTGCAGTCTCCCACAAGAGCTGCGGCTCCCAGGCTTTTCCTACCTCGGCTTGTAGCGGCCCACAGCTCCGAAGGTGGAAACACCGCTGCAGATGAAAGATGAAGTCAGAGCTAATGCCTGCCCGGTGCTGTCAGACCGATGGGTGGGCTAAGATGGCACGGAAACGTTTTAAGCACTATATTAAAAGAATCTGCCAATATAAAATTGAATGAAGAATTCTGTATCACAGAAATATTTCTCTTGCTCAGAAAATAACTACTTTCCAGGCTTCTAATACAGACCAGCATTAGCCAGCAAAAATAACACAGTCAAACTGCAAGGAAGGCTTGTGCTGTTTCATAAATATCTAAATCTTTAGCTACCAAAAATTTGGGTGACTGACCATAGAATCATGGAATCATTAAAATCAGAAATGACCTCTAAGATCATCAGCTCCCACTGTTAAACCGAGACCTGCCAGTCCACTGCTTAACCGTGTTCTTAAGTGCCACATCCACATCTTTGGAACATGTCCGGGGTGGTGATTCCACCGCTTCCCTGGGAAGTCTGTACCAATGCTTGACAATGCTTTCCATGAAGAAACTTCTCATAATATCCAATTTAAACCTCCCCTGGTGCAACCTGAGGCCATCTTCTCTGGTCCTGTCACTTGTTGCCTGGGAGAAGAGACTGACCCCAGTTTTGCTACCACCTCCTTTCAGGCAGTTGAAGAGAGTGATCAACTCCCCCTGGACTCTCCTCCAGGCTAAACAACCTCGGCTCCCTCAGCTGCTCCCCATAGGACTCACTCTCTAGGCCCTTCACCAGCTCCACTGCCCTTCTCTGGACACGCTCCAGCCACTCAATGCCTTTCTTGTAGTGAGGGGCCTGAAACTGAGCCCAGCATTCAACGTGTGGCCTCCCCAGTGCCGAGTACAGAGGGACAATCACTGCCCTGGTCCTGCTGGCCACACTATTGCTGATACACGCCAGGATGCCTTTGCCCTTCTTGGCCACCTGGGCACACACTGGCTCACACCCAGCCAGGTGTTGACCAGCACCCCCTGGTCCTTTTCTGCTGGGCAGCTTTCCTGCCACTCTGCCCCAGCCTCTAGGACTGCAGGGGGTTGTTGTGACCCAAGGGCATGGCCTGGCACTTTGCCTTGTTCAGTCTCACACAGTTGACCTCATCCCATTGATCCAACCTGTGCAGATCCCTCTGCAGAGTCTGATGATAAGGGAATGTAAAGAAAAATGAGTCTATAATAGGTCTTTCTATACCAATTGTATAGCTTAATGTGTTGGGTGACCTAAGAAACCCACGTGTCAGTCACATTTGCATAGGAGACATAACCAAATAGCTGCACTCTGACACCTGACAAATCAGCCTCCGTGGAGGTGAGTGATTACACAGTTACTGAATGCCAACAGAAGATAAAAAATAATAGAAACTGTTTTCTTTGAAAAGTGATTTGCTGATGTAATTACTCATCAGTTATCACCTGAGATCATGAACTAACTGAAGTGACTGTAAGTCACTGGTTTTAGTGGTCTCACTAATCCAGCTTTGTTTAGTTTTCAAGCACTTTGGGAACTGCTTGATAAAATTTGTATGTATGTCAGAGTTAATGCATTAATTACATAGCATTAGGGCATTTTGTGTGTGTGTGTGCACAAAAGTTTGGAAAGTTTCGGCCAGTGAAGGGGGACACTTGCAGTGCATACTTGAACGTTAAGTATACCTAAACCTAAAAGTATATACACAGCATCTTGAGCTATATTGTAGCCAATTAGGTATTCAGATACCAAAGTAAACTCTTACAAAATCTTCATCTCACTCAATCTTATCCTAATATTTGCCAGGATCCATTTCCTGAGAATCTCCCTTCTTTTATTTACAGCAGTGGAATCAGGTCGACTTGACCCCAATGTTTTCATTTCTTGCTATTAATTCACTTCGGAACTAGTATTAAATCTCATTAACCAGGATGCTGATTCTTCTGTTTATTTCACTTGCTGTGATGAAGATAAGCCTTCTATGTTTTGCCTGGAGCTCAGCTAATTTAGTCTAATGTTATTTAAAATAGTCTAAAATAAACAAAAGAGGGAAATGTTTCAGGAACACTGAAACCAATTTCTCAAAAGCAAGAATTTCTGAACAATCCCAAGAAATTGCTCACATCAGTGTAACTCTGCATGTCGACCTGCAGATCCATGAGTTTAAATGTGTTGAATGCCAGACTCATAGTAATAGTGTCTTGTGGTATTGCAGAATTTTATTTGTAGGGGTTTTATGCAACTATCAGAATGCTCTACTATAAAAAGGTCCATACAGAGTTACAGACTGCTTTTGTAAGAGATAGTAATTGTATTCTTGCTTTCCTCAAACTACGTAATACTAATGGCATAGAAAAACAATTTTTTTTTTTTTTTTTACAATATTCAGTTCACAATGGCACCCTTACTGTAGCCCTTGTGTCACTGGCTATTACCTCTTGTAGTACAAATAGGCCAGGAAAAGCTAATGACAGATGAGAAGACTGCTTGTCAGTAGAGACACTGGTGGCAGTGGGCGGCTCTAGACAACTTTCAGGTTCACTACAGATAAACTGTGGCATTAATATAATTCATAATCATAGTAATCATCATCTGTGTTCACTCCAATGCTGGAGGCCTCATTGGGTTTCATTTTCTTTCTGTCCTCTTTGCCTCTTTCCATTGAAGACAGATTGTCTTCACACTGCTGCAGAATCTTCTTGGAAGACATCCAACTTTCTCCTCGGCTTTGTGCTGGTGCTGCACACTGCCCTCCCCAGACATCCGTCCCTTTGGCCACCAGTGCTCTTCTGGTTCTGAGAAGATCACAGGTGCAGTTCCAAGGGTTTCCATCCAAATACAGATGACGAAGACGAGGTAAATACTCCAAGACTTTGCGATCCAAGAGAGATATCTTGTTATTCCGTAGATTTAAAACCTGAAGCTGTTTCAAGTCCTTCAGCTCTTGTTCTCCAACATCCTCTATGTCATTTCCTTTTAGATCCAATCTAGCAAGGGTGTCTGGAAGTCTAAATAAAAAAAAAACAATACAAAGGTGTTATGTTCATCATACTGTTTCTGTAAGTGGTATTTGGTCCAGGCACATCTGATGTACTAAAATAAAGCTATCACTAAAAAATGCAATCTTCTGCAAAAAAAGATGTTCGTATTGGGTTTGGGTTGGGGTTGTTTATTTGTTTGCTTGTTTGTTCTTTGTTTTTACATTATAGGTGTACTATCTGTGCACCCTAGAACTGTTTTCCCAAATTACTGCAGTTTTGACCTGTACTGACTGTTCATGCAGCTGAACTAAACAGCAGTCCTGTGCTGTACTGTGAAGAAAATTAGCTGTTTAATTTACTGTCAAGTTTAAAAATGCTTTTTTTACTCTTCAATGCCAATGACCAAACTATAGCACCATGAAAGGTCAAAAGTTTAGACAATCCTGGCAACACTGCTCCTTCAAGTACTTCTATATATGATTTGTTTAAAAATGTTTTTTAATTCATAAAGAATTATAATTTTTCTTCCATTTTGTTCTCCTGCTCCCATCAGACTCAAACATTAATCATCACAGCAGTAGTTCATCTGATGATAATCCGTTAAGAAATCAGCAACAGGGAAAATATAAGTGCTTTCTGACAGTCTTTTTAAATAGTACTTTTGAGACTTAGAACTGGTTACATTTAGAAGAAGAGAAAAAGTTGATAATGTCTGGATGTGATACTAGACAGGTCAGTATAATTTTTATTTTCATATACATTACAAATGTATATGGAAATACTTTAATTTCAAAAGTCTCGCTCACTTATGACTTTTTAATTTCCCTCTGATATAGTTAGTGACAAGTGCTTAACAGAAAAGCATTGGCATGGAATATCTTTAATAAAATAATTTGAAAGTATCTTAAAAATCACCTTACTATGGTAGTATGCAAGGTGATTAAATTAAGAGTCAAGGTTACAGATTTTAAGGAAACTTACTGAAACTCTCAGGGAAATGATAATAATACTACCAAGATCTATCTAGAATAGAACGGCAGTATGCCACAAAGGTACCTGGTAAAGGCTCGTGGGATAGGTTATCTCACTGTAACGATATGAGATACCTTTGAAAATCAGTAAGAGGGTACATTGTGACCCTCACCGACTGTTTTTTGTGAAGCTAACTTTGAACCTCTTAAGCTGAAAGATGGTTCCCAGATTTGTGAAAACCTGACAGGTTTAATGTTACTGTTTCAAGAGTAGGGCAGTTCTGTATTGTGCTGTTTTTCCTTGGGAGATGAGAATTTCATGTATCGAATGGTGATTCACTTCACAAAAACTGACCTTACCAAATGCTTGTGACTGCAATAAATCTGTTTTGAAACCTAACCACAGCAATTATAGTTGCCCAATATGATACTGTAATGTCAGAAGGGTACTCTGGGGTAAAACCCTAGTGCCACTCATGTCAGAGGCAGTGGGAAATCACCCAAGAGGTTTATCCAGACTGATTATAGTCCAAAGCCTGACTGCAAGTCCTTAAACCTGTGAAGAGTCTTATTGTACTAATGTTAGACTTAAACTTGATGGCTATATTGTTTGACTTCAGGCTGTGTTGATCTAGAAAAAATAATGCCGCTGAGTACATGATGAGTGACCCTGCAGCTCACTCGGGAGCTGACCATGGCAGCCACACTGTGCTATTGCCACTCTAAGGAATATCATCAGATTCTTCCCTCTATTTTCACCACACCCTGTAGGATTTTATGAAGTACAGGACTTCTCTAAAAGTCCTGAAAATACTTGGACTTGTGGATTATTTTCCTCTCAGAAAAGAGGAGAAAGAAGCTTTCTTTCTCCTCATTTCTGCCAAAAACCTGCTAAGGCCTATTCACTTTAGCATATCAGTCATATTTTTTTAACCTTTTACACCTGACATAGTTCTCAGATAACAGTCAAAAGTAATAATTTTTTTCTGTATATCCATGCATACCTGGTCATCATCATACAATTAAATTAAGTACATAGATTTTATATTTTGTTGTTTGCTTCACCCCTTTTATGTTTACAGCCCTCCCTGGAAATCTGTATTTACTGTTGGAATGAAAGGTCCCCAAAATCTCCTTAAAAGTCGTACTGTTTAAAGCCTAGTAGAGAACTCCATGCTGTTAATTCTCTTGACTATGAAGGTTGTAAAATAAGATGGATTAGATAATACTAAAGTAACTAGAAAGCGTTAAACATTCCTATCAAGCTAGACTGAAATCAAATATTTATACACCGCTAAATCACTTTCTGATTGTAAAGCTGTTGCTAAATAGATTCAAATGCTAAAGGACATGATGCTAAATGAATTGAAATTTTACTGCATTATTTATTTAGGCTAGTTAAACCTATCTAAAAGCCATAAAAATAAAGTTTAACAGTCCAGTTTTGTTAAAGAAGTTGATGTTAATGGAATTACTTCACTATTTTTATGCCATCTTATTGCACAGCTTTTTCTAATAATAAAATTGCCACTTTATATCAGAACAGCCACCATTTGGCTTAATATGCCATCCCTGATAATGGCCAGTTCCAACACTCAGATGAATATGAGACATCCTCTAAGCAGAGCATTAATGAACACAGTGTGCCTAAGGGATGTTTCTTCCGTGCTCTGTTGACTGGAATTTTTCTTATAGCCTGAAGCTGGAGACTTTATATGCATTCCAAATACCTTGTAATGTGTGAATTTAATGAAGTTGGGAATGCCAGTATCACTGAAAAAGCGCATTCTTTTTGATCAGACTCAGCTCCCAAAATCTTAATATTTTAACAATAATAAACTTGGTGTGGTTTTGTAGAAACATCAGCTTTAAAATTGCTATCTATCCTTTTTATCAAATGCTCTATTATTTTTCTTTTATGGGGGCAGGTAAATCTAAGTAGCAGTATAAACCTTGGTAGTAAGTCTGTTACATTCTCCTAGCAGGTTCTCCTTATTGGTGTGCTAATTAAAAAAATTAGTCTCACTGGCAGGGAGAGATGCAAAATGAGCAGATCCATTGGGGGCCACAGATGTAATGAGAGCAGCTCTACTTCTACTCTGAGACTGTTAACAGGAGTGCTAATTAGTGCTAGTTATGGCAATGGGTTTATGGTATGGACAGACTTCTATCATGACTGGGTCTGAGTACCAATTTTTGGCTCTTGTTCTCATACTGCAGGGAAGGAGAGATGACACCTTGGAACCAGCTGTCCTGAGATTCACTTGCCTCAGCGGAATAGAACTGAGGAGATTCTGTTCCAGCGCCAGATTGGAAAGCTGCGCACACTGCTGGAGAGCTCCCGCCTCGAACGTGCTGACCGCGTTGTTGTCAAGAAACAAGTGTTTCAGGTCTTGGAGTCCTTGAAAGTCCTGCGCTGTCACCCTTTGAATCAGGTTATTGCTGCAGTCAAGTTTCTGCAGCCTGCCAGGCAGCCTGAGGGGCATGGTGTGGAGCTGGTTCTTAGAGAGCTCCAATGTTGTTAGGTTAGGAAGAAGCTGGGCACCATCTATTGACGTCAGCTGATTTTCTGACAGAAGGAACTCAGACAGGTTTTCTAGGTGTTTCACATCTTGAAGTCTCACCATTTTAAGTTGGTTTTTCTCTAATTTTAGTGACAGCAGGGATTTAGGTAGGTCAAGAGGCACTTTTGTCAGAAAGTTACCACTTAAGCTGAGAAAATGTAGACTTTGGAAAGATTCAAAGAAGTTGGTTGGGAACATATTCAGTTTATTATCAGCCATGCTCAGATACTTCAGCTTAGGAAGCCTAAGTGGTGCAGACACAGATTCCATGTTGTTGCCATCCAGGATCAGACTTTGTAAATTGTAAAGGGAAGAAAATGCACTGGGAGGCAGAGTTGCAATCAAGTTGTTCCGAAGATCAAGCACCCTTAGTTTCATCAAACCTGCAAAATCAGATGCATGCAGAGCATTGATGGAGTTATCAGCGAGCTTTAAAATTTCAAGGCCAGATGGGAGAAAGGTGGGTATTTGCTTTAGCTGATTTTTGCAGAGTTCCAGGGACTTCAAGGTACGCAGAGCTTTGAAAGTGTTGTTTTCTATTGATTCTGTGCCACTGCATGACAGGACCAGCTCTTCAAGGACTGTCATTCTCCTGAAGTCAGTAAACTTAAAGAGAAAAAAAAAAATTAATATGACAGTACATTTATAGATATCCTCACTGGTTACTCCTTCTGGATGCTAGTATATGCTGAGAAACAGTGTATTTAGAATGAGAAACTAAGATAAGTAGTAATGGTATAGGTATTACTATAGGTACCTGTGGCTTGCCAGTATTTACTTATATTTCTGAAATTTTGTGGTTTAAGTCTGTGCTGTGTCTGGTTTTGCACAACCACATACATTTGAAGAAGGAATATTCCTTTTATTTCCTCCTGGTGGATAGCCTATATAAAATAGAAAGGTAATATCCCCAGTGGCAGAAATCTTTGCAGGGAGTAGATGGTTGTTAATGTTCATTGTGCTCAATGGTGCTTGCTAGAGCAGTTTTGAGTTCATGATACAGCCATTTCCATATATCAACCGTACTGTCACTGCAGCATGTATTCCCCAGAGGGAGTACACATGGATATCTGTACCTCTTGCTACTGTTTTGGCAGAAAACTAAAATCCCACACTTTTGTCTACCCCACTACCTCCTTCTTTTTTAAAATAAAAATGTCACCTATTAAGATTACCAAACCAAAAGTGTCAAATCAGCCTGGCCTGAAAAATCACCTCTGTGGAACATACTGCTTTTACAGAAACTTAGTTTTTATTAGTTGGTAATAAACAGACGCTTTGCAGTGGTAAATGGTACTTAGATGTTGACTATACCTATAATATCAAGACGCACACAATTGTATCATTATTTCTCTGCTCTGTTGGAACGTGCTTGTTTACAAAGCTTGCCATCTTGTGTCTCAAGTTAAAGCAGCAAACCCAAGTGAATCTGGCAGCTTTCTCTAAGCTGAGATAGGAGGAAGGATGCAGTGAGGGTGAGCCAGGGAGTTCTCCAAGCACATCAGTTGCTAAAACTGGTTTTCTGACATTGCCAGATATACTTCCCATTGACCTCAGTGACTGAGTCTTAAAAAACCATTTATATGGGAATCTCCCCAAAAAAGCAAGATAAGCAGGTGTTCTGCACAGGAGTGGTGGGAAGGAGTGTCCTCATCTCTTTTCCCTTCCCTTGTCCAAAAACATCTCACTACAGGTCTCAGGAGTACCATGCCAGTAAGAGACGCTAAAGTAACACTATATTCTTCATGCTATTTCCCCCAGAGCATGGTATTTTACTCTCATTGTGGGAAGCTATAAAGCCTGTTTCTACAGCATAACCCCTCATCCCAGTCAGGAATCTGCATGGATTCTGCAAGTCCTTTTGCAGTACAGGTGCTGGGTAGTAATTTTGTTCTGTAATCCTGGTTGGATACATTTGGCTATCATACTTGTGTAAGTGAAATCAGTTCATAAAGCTGACTGTTAAAAGATGTCTTTCAGCTTCATTTGTCCAACTCTTGCATATTTTTGGGCGGTATCTCTTTATCTTAGCTACAAACTGCATTTTAACTTCCGTTAAAATTAAAGCCCACACAGCTGTGAAAGACGAGTCAGATTTCATTTTGCTGTCATGTCCTTAGTTTATCTTTCGGATTAATTTTATTCTGTCTTGCAAAGCAATTTCTGAATTGCAAAATTTCATGCAATTAGTGAGAGAGTATAGATATGGAACCTCTATTGAAGCAGGTTTCTCCATCAATTATATTTAAATGCAAAGAGGGAATGTACCCCCATTAAAAACCTTATATTCTCAACAGTAAATAACAAAGTTGTCTAAATTATAGATGTGGTTTTTTCTATAATGCAGTGTTTTGTGTATATATTGCTATATAGCAATATCAGAACTGCTGATGTCCAGTTTTGGTCATGATTAGGAAGGTGATCTTGTACATAGGAAAGAGCTGCATTGGTCAAGAGCACAAAAACATAATCACATGTAATTAGAAAACCACCTTATGGAAATTGAAACAATTATGAGTCTTCCCAATTCAACACATTTTCTCCTATAAATTCAAAAGCATTATTTTCTGCTTTTCCTCAGTTGCTTTGTGTGTCTCTAAGAGGCTTAATTTTCATGTTACTAAGTGTCAGAGTGCTATGTGAAGGTCAATGTATAGACATTTACTCTGAATTGATGTTAGGCTTCTTAATGTGGATTATTATAATTTCTATTTTCCACCTATTTGGTATGCTTTGCTAAGCTTTGTGACTGTGCTGTTTTGAGACTTAAACATTTATCCATGCTTTTACAGATCACCTAGTCTTTCTAAAATGAATCAAGACATATTTGAAAGCCCACCAGCTCTTTTTTTTTGCTAGGAAGTGTTTTATTCTCTACCTGGATAGCCTGTAAAGTGATACTGTTATAGTTTTATATTTTAAAACATTGATCTCCTGAAAGTGGATCTAATATGCTGTTATTTTAATACAAACATTTTAAGGAATCTGTCATTTTAATGACTTTTTCTTTTTTCTCTTTTTGAGTTGCTGTGTGTGACCTGGGATTTGTTATAAGCAGTTTTTTTAAAACAGTCCCCTATCCTGGGGGCAAAGTAGATGGTTTTCTTTTAGCAGATAAAACCTCACTTATTAATATAGTTAGAAATAAACTAAATCTTAAAGTGAGAGCAAACAGGTTATAGTTGATCTTCAAATCAAGAAGGAAGCACAAAATACTGAAAAAATATGCTAAACCTAATCTAGTTTTGTCTATGACGCTGTTTATAACAAACCCTGGGTTGTAAAATTACCAAAAGCAAAAATCCCAGAAACTGTTTTCAATGCTGATCAGCTCTGTCAAAACTAATAACAAACTGACCTGTGTAAAAAAAAAAAAAAAATTCTTTTTTTCTTTTTTTTCTGTAAAACAGACTGGATTTAGTATACAAACATATATTCTTTTAAAGTTATTATTTTTTCACAATTTTAATAATAATCAATGCAAATTAAGGTGCAGAAGTAATTGAAACAGTATTTTTTAATTCTTCTGAGGCACCTAATTGCCAAACCACAGTATTTGTGAATGCTTACATATAAAAGTCTTTTGGAGGTCAGCTGTGGGAAGTCTAGGCTTCCATTCAACTTCTTTAGGAAAGTATGTTATTTTCTCCATGAGTAGGTAAATAAAGGAATTTTAAAAACCAAGCAAATAAAAAAACCCAAATCAAACCAGCCAAACAAACAAAAATCCCACACCAAAACCCTAAAGTCCTATAGAGTCCTTTCAGTGCTTGCAGACATGTACTTTACAAGCAGACATGTTTCCCCAAGCACTATAATATGTGCCAGTGGAATTGCTCAGGTGTGTAAAATTAAGCACAGGTATTTATGATGTCAAGATCTCAGAAGTATAATTTGTTTCATGGGAAAAAAAGTAAAAAATACATCCAAAGACCCAGTATAATCTCAAGAAAACCGCCTACGGGACATAGCGTGAAAGGACTTTTTTCCTTTCAGTGCAAAGTCAGTAGTAGCAGTAAGGCAGACTCATAGCCAGTGGAATTAATTTATAAAGTGAAAAACTCTCTTCTTAGATGGCTTCACACACCGTTGGTTTTGAACGGTCATTAAACATTTATCCCACCACTCCATTCACTTATATCCAACCTTTAAATGCTTTATGACACTTGTCTTTTGCTCTAGTCAGAACCCAAAGGCCATTTTACTTGTAACTGAGGACTTGCTGACAGGTATGGACAACTAGCCTAAGAAAGGGAAAATGGTTCATATTACTTATCTTGGAAAGAAAATAATGGGGAGAAGGAGGGAAGAGTTTGCAAAGTAAATGTATTTCCTAATACAGAATTCATTCGACAAGTCTTTTGTTTGCCTAGAATATTGCTAAATCACACCAATGTTTGGCTCTTGTGGGTATGTGAGATAAAACAAGAAAACCAGAGATATTAGTAGCTGCTAAAAGAGTAAACTTTCTCAGAGGAAAACTGTACAATCACTGAATAGTTCTCAGTGGGCAACAGGTATTCCAGATGCTGCTCTAAGCTGCCTTCCAGCCTGTTTTATTTAGTCCTGACAGCAAAATCAAAGATGCATTTCAGAGCAGTTGAATTCTTTGTAAGAGAAAATGTATCTCATTTGAAGTGCACATTTCTTATTATTTGTAGTAAATTGATACACAGTAAGCATGTGTAGTACAGGTGGTTATATTTCCCATGTGCCCATCTATACAAGATGAATTTATTAAATAAAGATATTTCAGGGTAGGAAACAAAGAACCACCATTCCAGAGTGCAGTGCAAAATGAGCATAAGATGATGCCTTTAATAATGCAAACCAGTGATGCCTCAGGAAACCCCGAATAAACTTTTTCAATAGCACAAATAGCTGCAGCTTTGGTTAGAAGCTGCTCTCATTTTTGCAAATTAGTTTTGCAATTTACTAGGCCTGGCATTGCTTTTATAGAAACATCTCATGCTGTGCTTTAGACTCAAACTTACTTCCTCTGCCATTTCTAATCGTAGTTGTACCTGACACTTGCAGCTCCAGACAGGGAAAATGAGCTTCAATTTCATTCATTAGGGAAATTATACTAATGACATAAAACATTTCATTTTACTGTGAAAAATATTATATTGTGTCAAAAATAGAAAAAGCTTTTAACAACTCACTCTGAAAGTCAATGGTTATTTGACCATATAAAAAAACAAGTCAGCCTTTGGCTGCTAGTTGTAAAACACTATTTTTTTAGAGTTTCATACAAAATATCATTGTGACAGCATGAACTAGTGCTTGGAGACTGCAGGAACGTGAAAACACTACAGGAGTATATTTACATATCCTTAAAGAGTAAGTAAAAATAAAACCAGATCTGGCAGCACTTCAACAGTTTTTAGAACATGGAATAAGATTCTCTCCTCACTAGACGCCACCACCATCTGGGAAGTCCAACTTTAAGTTACAGTGCACTACAAAAAGTACTTTTTCTGGATTTTCTTACCTGGAGTTGTTTAATTTTGCTGTGGCTGATGTAGAGTCTCCTGGTGGTAAAAGGAACCTCTCTGGGGATCTCTGTAGCTCTGTAGCATTGCACTGACTGGGCAGGGTCACAGCTGCATCTTCTTGGGCAAGTGGTACTTAGAGCACTGTGAAAAGACAAGATGACTAAAAGGTAAAATAAATACATCTTCCAAAACAGGAATTCTGGAATTGCGTTGACAACATACAGCTTGAATTAAGCACCACAGACCTTTTATACCAAGAAGTCTGATAAAAGGATATTATGACTGTGTATTTTATCCCAGTGAAAAAACAGCAGAAACAATACCGTCATTTGCCTGGGTTAAAATGTTTGCAGGCATTACAAAGAGTGAGAAAATTAAACAGTGATAAGGTACCTTTACATTTGTAGGTATGTGAAATTAGTGTTATTTATTACCTGACAGCTAATCTGCAAACATCCATATTATCTTCAGTTTCCTAGTTTTGTTAAATGTGACACCATGGAATTAGTGGAGAAAAGATAAAGAACTGTTTTATAGTGGGGCTGTAAAACCTTTGTATCTTCTGTGACCCAGTATTAGGAACAGTAAAAACTCAACTACAGCCAGCACTGAAGCTTTTTTGCTCTTCCTCTTGCATTATTCCGACCACCACCCAAAACCTCAAAACTCAGGCAGCTACTGTTTTAAAGCTAAAACATTCTATTCATTTTCTTAATATCTGTGGTGCAGCTGAGTGCTGCTGGTTGGACAAAGAAATTACCTCTTCTTGTGTAATTCCCATAAATCAAAATTTAATTATTCTTGTGTTTGAAAATTATAAATGGGAAATGCTTGAAAGCATTTAGTATAAATCAAGTGGTAGATAATCAATAAGACATATTTACTCCATGACAGACAGAGAACAGAAAGATTCCCCCTAGAGTTTTCTCTCTCCTTGTTAGTGCTTCTCTGACATATCTACTAGCTGTTCCAGCTGGAGATGTAAAGTTTTGAAAGGCATATGGTTTTGATTGTGATTATTTTCCTTTGCACTCAAGCAATTACAAACATACAAACCAGTGTACTTTTGAAACCTTTGCGTCTTATCACACTGATCTGCCTTGCACTGTTACCTGCTTGCCTCCCTCCTCTCTGTCATATCTTCAGGAGTAGCTAATCCTATTCCTTAAATGCAGAACTAGGCTAGTTATTTTTCCAAGCAGAAGATATTGTCAAGTTGATTTGACAGATGAGTAACAGAACTGGGGACAGTCCTTGATGGGAATGCCTATTGGATGCAGCTGGGCTTACACTGGACAATTGCCATATTCCTTCCTGAAGATCCTTCTGTCTCCTTAATCCTCTATACTGAGTGCAGAACTGCAAGCCAGCATCTGCTAAACCAAGCAGCAAGAGCAGAAACCTTTTCCAAAAACAGCCTGTGAAACTGGCATGTTTAACCAGCTATGCAGAAAAATCCTGCTTGACATATGCCATAGTGATCACTTGAGCAAAAATGAGTGGGTGGGCAGCTTTAGCAACTGTGCATTAAAACACTTGTTTTAATGCATCTCAGTCAAGGGTGTGATATCTGGCTTGTGAGTTTGACTTCTTTTTTCCCCTACAAGATTCAAAGTATTCAGACAAAAGCATAAATCCTTTCTGCATACGGTCATCTACTTGTGGTGTATTTCTTTGATTCCATCTTTCCACTGACTTGGGTTTAAATTCTGATGTAACTAAGACAGTAATGCTCAGCATTTTGTGTAAGAACTTGTCTTCCTTAAAAATGCCATCAAAAACAACTGCTCTCTGCTCCTGGAGGGTCAAAAGAAATGAAGATCCAACCCTATGGTTGCAGTTTAGAACTCTAGAGTACTGCAGAGTCAGTCTGTAAATCCCTTTTAGAACCACAGATTGCATCCTTCCCTATTTTGTAAATTTTAGGTCAGTCAGCTGATGTCAGAATTCCCAGCTGTGGTTACAAGGTAATTGCACCGCAGTAAAGTGCAATATTCTTGGTTCTTGGCAATTTTGTGTAACCCCTCTATCCTTGGTCTTTTCAAACTAATGAAAGGAAACGTTATTGGTTTAATAGTTCATTTCCATTATATTAACAGCAATGATTTAATCGAGAATGATGTTATGTATCCATTAATTTTTCATCTATGTGTGCTTTTGGCAGCTAGGTAATTTAAAGTGATAGCTATAAAAGATGATGTCCTATTAAACCTATTCTGTACAAATTTTCACACCAGAGCCGATGACTTTGCTTTTGCATAATATTATGACCTATGGGGGTTTTATTGACTTTAGGAGACCTGATGGTAACAGAACAGACAAAGAGTCCCAGGATATATGTGCATAAGCTTAGCAGGAATTCCCCCCTAAAAAAAAAATTGTAAACATTCCAGAATCTTTGTACTGGACATACATGCTGACCCATGAGATGCACAGCTTCACAGTGTGATGTTAAGAAAGTGAATCACTGTGGCCATTTCCTGCCAGCAGTTTTTATGCAAACTCTCCCCAGCTTTTGGTGGGGATTCTTGTGCAGGACTAAAGGCATGATATACCACTCTGTCACTTCTGTGTCAGAAAGAATGAGCGATAGCATCCAAACCTGCCCGTGTGAGAAGTCCCAGGGGCATCCTATACGGTGTGTGCTTTAACCAAAGGTAAACACTTCCGATCAAACCCTGCTAAATCCCAAGTCCGTGTCAGACATAAAAAGGACAGTGATTAAACATATTGGACAAATTTGGATAAAGCATAAGCTGATTTGCTGGAAGTTAGATCTTTCAGGATTGCTGCTTTTATTTCAAATCTGAAGTAGGGCTCATAAAGGACTGTAAAGTTTGGTGGGTTTTTTCCAATATATCAGTTAGCCTAATAAAAATACTATATTTTTGTACAAGCCTTGCCTTGCCTCACACAATATTTCAGCAGTACTAGTGTATGGGCCTTTTCTTTCTTCACCAAAGTCACAGGTTTGACAAAAGCACACATAGTTATGTCAAGACAATTTTTTAGCCTAAGATTTAGAAAATTACATAAAAGTAAGATGACATTAAAATGGGAAGAATGAACCTGCAAAACCCTTGTTACGGAGTGTTTAGAAACGTCTGAAGAAAGCCCATAAAACCTCCAGGTGGATCCCTTGTAATGTACATGATGGCACAGACCATGCAAGGGAAGATGCTGTCTTATCACAAAAGACATGAAGAAGCTGAGCTCCTGCAGTTGGGGTGTCCCTTGCCTATGGAAAGGAAAAATTGCAGCAGAAGCCAGATTAGGGCTTGCACAGGGCACCCATAGGATCTTGATCCCTGAGGGATGTCACAAGCAGGAGTTTGGCAAGTAGGAACTGCTAAGTGATGGCGTATGCTCTAAAGAATCCTTGGCATATTTAGGTGCCATATGCTATCAAGTGCCTGCCACTGAGTACATGTGAATTTATAATTATTTTTTGCTGGAGGTTTTCCATTTGGATTTGGACCAGTTTTTCATAGGGACAGCAAATGGCATTTGTCTACTGCAAAGGTTACCTCCAATCAAGCACTTCTCTCCTGAGTGGATCGGGCTGCTAAGAGAAACAATCATAACATTGTTTTTCAAAACGTTATGCTTCCCTTAATCATCTGTTGAAATATCCTGAAATGCTTTACAGAAATGTTTCCTAAACAAAGAGCCTCATTGGGTTACACTGAATCAAGGATGTCAGCCAATGGATTCTAGGCCAATTAATAAGACCTAATTAATATACAGGTTATAAATTTATAAAAAATTATTTTGTGTTTTAATCCTACAAAGTAGAGTTTCACAAAAACAATCAGAAAACTGTCTGGAAAAAAAAATAGTTATCTCAATTTTCTTAAGCCCAGAATTTTGTAGAGTTATTTTTATCCATTTTCATACTATGTAGAGAAGTGTTCTAACTCCAGGCAAGGTCATCTTCATACACTGGAAACAGCTCCAGGATGAGTTAAAGCAGATTTTTCTTCCACACAAAAAGGTAGGTTTCCTTTTCTTCCTCCAAGCTGGCAACGTAGAGGAGATGCAAGTGATAACCTCTTAGGAATTTCTCACATTTCGCTTGTCCAGGGCACATGTGCATTCCAGAGGAACTAGCACAGTGAAACAGATTGAAAGGAATGAAATTTTGTTTAACAGAAATTCACATATTGAGGAGTTTTAGTCATTGCCAGTTCTATGAGTGCTAAGGCATTCTAGCCCAGATCAGATGCATCTGGGGCAGGCACCCCACAAAAAACAACTCACCTGGAGGAGGTCAATTTAAATAATTTCATACACAAATGCCACTAATGATGCTGTAACTGGCCTTCAAAATATTGTTGGCAATGGCACCCTCCTGATGGAGGAACGTTTATCTTGAATTGAGCCACAGAGAGCTCTGCCCATGAAACCAGAGATTAGGGTATGGTATAATGACAGTTTCCTATCAATGACATTACAAGTAATTCCCAAAAAAAGGAATGAAGAGGGGGGGAAAAAAGAGGGTAGATCTGATGGCTGAGTCTGTTCTCAGCTTAGAATTAAACACACAGGTCTTTTGCATGTGAACAGTTATATAAGATCTGTAATTAATGTATGTGAGATCATGTCTTGTGCAGTACCTCCTAAAAGTAAAGTGGCAAGGAAAGATTATCCAGTCAATGAGGGAACCAAATAATCAATGGAGCTTTGCTACTCCTGTAGGAAGTAAGTTAGTTCTGGCCCTTCCATTTCCTGTAAATATCTTAAGCTTTTAAAGCAGCCTGCTTGTAACTGAGCATCCAACAGAATCAGAGTGGAGCTTAAACTGTAAAAATTGTCTGCTGTTCAAACTTCAAGGCACAAGACTCTGAAACAGCAGTTTTCTAAATTATGCACACTGTGTGTGCATGGAAGGAGGGTTTCATTCTTGCATGCTGTAAAGCTGAACATTTTTGGCATGTGTTTTATTCATTTGTTAAACCAAAAATTCAGAATGAAAATAGCTAAGCATAAGTGTATACATAGAAATAAGCATGAGACTAAGATCACAATAGCACTGTAAAATAGAAAAGCTGGTCTGAAAAGTGACTTGTGAGACCAATACGGAGTGGATGTTCAGAATAGTTGTCAGTACACTGTTGCACCCGTGGACTAACCCATGAACTGTAAAATGCAGCAAACTATGAATTATCTCGGCCTGCAAGGCAGGAGTCACCTAAAATGTAAAAACTAAAATCCCTGGGGTTTGTTAGCAGAAATTTTCTGTAATGAAAACTGAAAATGTCAGGCCCTTCAAGTATCAGTGCAGATGGACAATTCCCTCCTCTCTTTCGGAAAGGAGTGTGCTTCAGAAAGGCACATTCTAATCATCTTCTCTAACTCCTTCTCTTAGGACATGAAAATCTTGCTTTACCATCTCTTATTTCCTCCCATACTTTAATACTGCAAGATATTACCTGTTTCCTCTCCATTTCCCCTTTGGTGCCCCTGCTTGTGACTGCACAGCCACCCACACAATCAAACCATGCAAGATGCTTCAGCACAAGCCACACAGGAGGCGGCCTTGACATGTGCAGGCGCTGCAGCCTGGCACGCACAGCTGGGCAGCTGCAATTACAGAGGGTGAACTGACCCTCATGTGCAAACATATGTGTTTATATTGTAAATTCTTTGTGCAGAGGCTGGGGCTAACCAAAGGTTTGCAGAGTATCTCACACAATACTTTCCCAGTCTATGCATGGACACTCGATACCAAATCTACAGCAGTGGAGATGTCAATCCAAGTAATTTATTTTTAACTTTTGATTCAGGTATTGCTTTGGATTTTTTTTGTATGAAAAGATGACCTCCTTATGCTTAAGGTCATTTACTCTTTAAGCTCGAAGTAACTTTTCAGATGATTAATTAGGTACTCCAGTAATCAGTTAAAGTATGCAGGTTTAAATTTATGAAGGACTGTTTGTACTCAAATGTACTTAATAGCAGTGTAATGAGGAGATCTCATGTTTTCTATACCTTGTCTAAAATAATTGAAATTATGTACATAAATTATATGTGGAGGAATTATCTGGTGATTACCTTCACCAGCTCTATCACTTCATAGATAAGGTCAAAGGAGCAGATCACAAAACTTTCAGTGAAATTTCTGACATTTAAGGCAGCAAATCCAAATTCTTCTTGACATATAACTTGCTTCAACTATTTGATTGTTAGAAATGTCCCTTGTAGAAAGGATTCTTACTGCTAGACCAGCTGACTCAGACTGCTGCTGTTCTTTAAATGTTTTTCAATTATTTTGTTGATGTTATCAGGGTGTAGTATGCTGTAGTTTACTCTAAATTGATTTAATCTAATTGAAGGCTAAAACTACTAACCTTTCTTGGGTTCAATTCCATAATTACTGCACAGCTTCCTTACAGAACAGATCTAGGGTTGCTCTGGGGGATTTTGGGAGGCATTTCAAGGGTAACTGGAATTGATCAGAGTTTTCTAGGGGACCTGCAAGCATAGTTTTGAGATAACTAAATTATTCATGTGTTTACCCTTAAAAGCAAGAGATACTTGCTTTTACTTTCAACCCTTCTTTTACACAGTATTTCTGGTGAGGAATATAAATAGTAGCTAATGATAGCTGCTTTACTGATTTTCTTTAAAATAGAAAGCATTTCTTCTCATTTATCCCTAAGCCAGCACGTATTAGACAGATATGCTGCAGGTAAGCTTCTAAAAGGATTGTACTTGAGAAGCTAATCTTTGAGTGGAATAAGCAGAGACAAAACTTTCTTTGAGTGGTGAAATGTACGGACATGCAAAACAAAGGTAGCATTGATAAGGGATGAAAGAATTAAAAGTAATGACCACAGAACTCTGATACCACTGTAGATAAAAACAATTATAGATAAAGTGGGACTAACTCCTAAGCTAAAGGAAAAGGATACTAAAAACTTGAGAATAACTGATTCTTTAAAAAGAAGTAGTCATACATAAATTACATAATGTTTTTGAAGGCAGTGTTTGCTATAGATATGCTACATAGTAACTATGGGAAACTTCTCTGTCAAGATAAGGAGATACCGTTCAAAGGAATGATAGAGATATATGAGCAGAAACTGCCAATGTTTGGCTAAGTGATACATTACTGTTCCATTAAAAAAAAGGCAAAAAAATTAACATAATTCTATAGGTACTTCTCCAGTGCAATATCTCCCAGACTCAAAGCCAAAGCTAACATAAAAACTGATAGTCCTGAAATAATTAATTCTCTTGTGTGGCTGAACTAATTTAAACAATAAAAATAGTTTAGCTTTTGATCCAGCAAATACTTTGATTTTCTGTTGGACGCTGTTGTGCTAAAAAGACAGTTGATACAGCTGTGAAGAATGAAAATCAGGATGAAGGTCAGGCAAATGCTCTGTGCACCTGGGCTCACTCCAAAGCACTTACACCCTTTTCTCAGCTCCTATTCTGAATACACTGATTTACAGAGCCAGAATGTTTTCTGTAGGTGTATGTAAAGGTGTCTGTAGCTTTTGTTTTCACCATGGATGGGCTTAACAGTAAGACAATCCCCCATTAGTTACCCATTTTGTTACTACCTGCCTTCAATTGCAGTGCAGCCAATTCAAGTGGTGTGCTGGTTTTGTCTGGGGTAGAGTTGATTTTCTTCACAGTGGTTAGTGTGGGGCTGTGTTTTGGATTTGTGCTGAACACAGAGTTGATAATGTAGAAATGTTTTTGTTATTGCTGAGCGGGGCTTGCACAGAGCTGAGGCCTCTTCTGCTTTTTGTACAGCCACACTGGCAAGGGAAGTTGGGAATACATGGGAAGTTGGGAGGAGATACAACCAGGACAGCTGACCCTAATTGATCAAAGGGATGTTCCAGACTATATGACATCATGCTCAGTATATAAAGTGGGGGGAAGAAGGAGAAAGTGGGGGATGTTTGGAGTGATGGTGTTTGTCCTCCCAAGTAACCGTTGTACATGATGAGGCCCTGCTCTTCTGGAGATGGCTGAACACCTGCCTCCCCATGCAAAACAGTGAATTAATTTTTTGTTTGCTTACTCAGCTTTTGCTTTCCCTATTAAACTGTCTTTGTCTCAACCCACGAGCTCTCTACCTTTTACCCTCCTGACTCTGTCCCCAGTCCCACTGGTGGGGCAGTGAGCGAGCGGCTGCGTGGGGCTGGGGTGAAACCACAACAAACGGTAAAGGGCAAGTGAAGGGGTTTGTAACAACACCCTGTAAGCTCCTTGTCAAGCCTACAATAGCAGGTCCCAGAGGAAATGTGATATCTGCTGGTAGTGGTGAAGTTTGCTTTTATCAAGCTCTTCTGAAAGCACAGATTGATGGAAGTACAATTCCTTCCTGCTCTGACATATCTCTTCGCATTCCAGGTGACTGGTCTAAGCGCTGAGCTGTAAAGTGGTATCTTTCTGTCAGTCTGTGTTCCAATCAATTATTTATGCAAAGTGGAGCAAGGAAAGAAGCTCACCCCGGGATGCCCTTCAGCCCCAGGTCTGTGTGTGAGCAGTGCTGGTGCCCTCACCATCATCTTGGTATCCCCTCTGCTGACTGAAGGGTCCCTGTGCTCCCCCCTCTCTGGTGCTGGCAGAGTAATTTGTGTAGGCAGGATTAGGGTCCTGGTCTGGGTTGGAGTGATCTGCTTTCTCTTTTGAGGTGGAATTACTACTTCAGTGCAATAAAAACGAGCTGCATGTGTTCTCCACAAGAGAAGTAAAGTTAATAAGGCTCCCACTGAAATCAACATCAGAGTTGCAGTATTTCAAAGGAGATGAGCTGTAACCAAGGAGAGTGCCTTGGAGAAAGCACCCATGTGCTTATTCCCTGAAATTTGTTTTCATTGTCAGAACCAGGATGAACTAAAAAAAAAGCAAATACATTTTATATGGTTACAACTGCATTTATTAGTGCTTCTACAGATGCAACGGTGCTGGGGGCAGTCCATATAGGACTAGATCAGATATTAAGGAATTCTTTACTCTGTGGTTGGTGAGATACTGGAACAGGTTGCCCAGAGAAGTTGTGGATGCCCCACCCCTGGCAATGTTCAAGGCCAGGCTGGATAAGGCCTTGAGCAACCTGTTTTAGTGGGAGCTGTCCCTGCCCATGGCAGGGGGGATTAGGGCTAGATGATCTTTAAGGTCCCTTCCAACCCTTAATGTTCTATGGTTCTATGATTTTATACAATACTTGCAAACTTGCATCTTTTCTGAGTTGCAATGGGTCTCAGAACTTGACAAGCAATGGATGTGTCACTGCAAATCCTGTTGTGTGGTTTGCACATGCTCATCACATTGGTGAATACAGTAGTGCAGACTCCTCTTTCCTCCCTTATACATAAAAATGGCCATATATACTTAAAAATGTCCCAGCTTTCCAATTCAGCCTGGCTCCACTTTGAATGCTCACATCTGGGCAATGTGTAAGTCATAGATATCTTTTATACCGATTTGCTCAAATGAAACTCTTGTCCATATTGCAGAAATCACTGCAATGATGGCTCAGAAAGTGAAAAAGCTTTTCCCAAAGCTAAACCCATTGTCATTACTTTATCTAGCTATGCCATCTCTCAGTGTGCCCCTCACCCCCCTGCAACCGCTTTCCCTGTCAGCAGTGAGAGGTCGTTTCCTGTCACCATGGTATGTAGGTCACCATCATCCCACTTGCTGAAGTTTTCTCGGTTTCTGTGTGTTCCCCCTGATGCTTCAGATCTTCAGAGGTTGCAGTATTGCCATCTTCTAGTGCCTCATTCAAGCAGTGATGCTAATGAGCAAACTTGTGGTTTTAGCATGGCATGTCTGCTTTCTGTTGTGCACTTCTATACACAGATACCCCTGTATTTGTACTTCTCTGTTACGTTTATTCATCCTTTCCTTGATGTATTTACATTGTAAGTTGTTCAGGGCAAGGTCCGCATTCTTNCTATGATTTTATACAATACTTGCAAACTTGCATCTTTTCTGAGTTGCAATGGGTCTCAGAACTTGACAAGCAATGGATGTGTCACTGCAAATCCTGTTGTGTGGTTTGCACATGCTCATCACATTGGTGAATACAGTAGTGCAGACTCCTCTTTCCTCCCTTATACATAAAAATGGCCATATATACTTAAAAATGTCCCAGCTTTCCAATTCAGCCTGGCTCCACTTTGAATGCTCACATCTGGGCAATGTGTAAGTCATAGATATCTTTTATACCGATTTGCTCAAATGAAACTCTTGTCCATATTGCAGAAATCACTGCAATGATGGCTCAGAAAGTGAAAAAGCTTTTCCCAAAGCTAAACCCATTGTCATTACTTTATCTAGCTATGCCATCTCTCAGTGTGCCCCTCACCCCCCTGCAACCGCTTTCCCTGTCAGCAGTGAGAGGTCGTTTCCTGTCACCATGGTATGTAGGTCACCATCATCCCACTTGCTGAAGTTTTCTCGGTTTCTGTGTGTTCCCCCTGATGCTTCAGATCTTCAGAGGTTGCAGTATTGCCATCTTCTAGTGCCTCATTCAAGCAGTGATGCTAATGAGCAAACTTGTGGTTATAGCATGGCATGTCTGCTTTCTGTTGTGCACTTCTATACACAGATACCCCTGTATTTGTACTTCTCTGTTACGTTTATTCATCCTTTCCTTGATGTATTTACATTGTAAGTTGTTCAGGGCAAGGTCCGCATTCTTTTTCTTTCCTATGTACACATTCTTATTCTTTACTATATACCAACTGAGCGTAGGTCTGTATGGACTCTATGTCAATATAAAAATGGCCATAATTACAATAATATGCCCGAGGGACCGGGCCGGGGGCGCAGGAAGGGTACGGGCACACGGGGAGGACACGGGACCACTCCCGATCCCNGGCTGGAGGTGCTGGAGAAGGAGTTCGACAAGGCGTTCGTGGACGTGGACCTGCTGCTGGGCGAGATCGACCCCGACCAGGCCGACATCACGTACGAGGGGCGGCAGAAGATGACGAGCCTGAGCTCGTGCTTCGCCCAGCTCTGCCACAAGGCTCAGACCGTGTCCCAGATCAACCACAAGCTGGAGGTGAGGGGCTGCCGTGGGACCGGGCGGGGCCGGGCCGGGCCGGGCGCGCATCCCCGGACGTGTCGGGGTGGCGGCGGAGTGGACCGTGCCCTGCCCTGGGGGCAGCGGGAGCTCCTCCGGGTTTCTTCCTGCTCGTTTCCTGCCCCGAAGCAGCTGAGGAGGGTTCACCAGGCCCCGCGTTTTAGCATTCGGGCCTGGCCGCGGCCATCCTCCCTCTGGGTTTGGTAATTCCAGCTCTGGCATGGAGCGGTGCGTGCCAGAGGAGTTCTCTGTGATGTTGAAAGCAGAAATCTTGGCCAACAGATGCTGCTGACTGGTTTTCTCTTTGCAGTGAGTCAGGACGAGAGGACACAGTCTTAAGCTGTGCCGGGGGAGGTTTAGGTTGGACATTAGGAAGAAGTTCTTCACAGAAAGGCTGCTTAGACATTGAAATGTGCTGTGCAGGGTGGTGGTGGAGTCACCGTCCCTGGGGCTGTTTAAGGAAAGACTGGATGTGGCACTGAGTGCCGTAGTCTGGTTGCCATGGTGGTGTTCGGTCACAGGTTGGACTTGATGATCCCAGCGTTCTTTTCTAGCCTAATTGATTCTGAGATTCTGTTAATTTGGAAAACCTTTTAAAAGAAGGGACAAAGACAAGATCGAGGTGCTTAAAGCTTAGAGTCAGTAGTCAAAGTGAGGACATTGTTCCTCCTTACAAGTAAAAGCAGCAGAAAAGTGGATTGGGGATGGACTTTGACAGGTCCTCTTGTTCCTTCACACTTCAAAGCAGATCAAATAGCTCTCTGCCAAGCTTAGTGACTGAAAAAAATAGCAGAGGTCGCACATTCTGTGAGGAGAATAATAACTGGCTTTCCTGTTGGAAAGTTTTCTTCATGCCTGATACAGAGTTTCAGTCAGGGTGGGAAGAAAGAAGCCGGAGCCACCTTATCTCCTTCTGATGCAGCTTAGAGGCAGGACTGCAGGTCCTTTGGCCTTTGAAAGAATTGGAGAGCTCTGGAAGGAGATTCTGGAGAACTTCATGATCATTTTATATCTGTTCAACCCGAGCATCTCTGGTTTAGTTGATCTTATTTGTGGTGTCCTGTACAGGTGTGCATGTGAGCTGCCCTCTCGTCTTTCAGTTACAATTTGAACGCTTTTGATGTTTCTTCCTCAGTTAACTTTTCCCTGGGCTAAAGCCCTCTAGTTTCTTCAGGATCTCTTGTAGGCCATACTTTTTAGACTTTCATTGCTTGTTCTTTTAACTTGTAAGTATATAAGAGTAAGAGGGGAAATTCTGAGACACCGTGAAAATATGGGCTTTGTAAGAGCTTCAATAGACAGAATTCCCTTCCTTCAGTCCTTTGTGTTACACTTGTTATAGTAAAAGAATTTTAGAGTCTTCAAGCAGTAACCTGCTCTTCTGAAGGTGTGCCTTTCAGTAGGAATTAAAGTAAGTAGATTGTCTTGGTTTTAATCAGGTTTCTTCCTGGTATGAAGACATTGTTATGTAAAAGAACCCGTGGAATGTAACAGAGGAGCAGGATTTTTCAGAGTAGAACAAAGATCTCATTAAACTAGGAGGTTTTTTCATCCCAGTCTTTATTTCACCAGAATGCTTACTCTAGTGATGTTTATGTTCCTCTATGTGTTTATGTTGATATGCTGTCTTACATGTTTCAGTATTGGGAAGATATATATACACACATCCAGTACCAACCTATACAGTAGGCTTCATGAAGTATAAGTATAGTAAAATGAGATTTCTGAGTATGGTAGATAATTAGAATTTATTGCATGTTGCACAGGCATGGTGGGTTGTTGTGTAAAGGCCTGTAAAGCAGGTGAGTTTTCAGAGAATGGATTTCTTTGAAAGGTTGTTTCAAGCTTAAGTATTTTGAAAGGAAATGTTGTAACTCAGATCCTGAAAGGTTTTTTGTATCTAAGTAAAATCTTCAGGAGCACTTGAAGAACTGAAGATCTGTGCCTAAATCTCTTACGAGTTGAAAAGCAAAGGAGCACAGTTAGCAGTTGTTAATAATTAGCATAATTATTGTGTATATCTACGTGCTTGAGGTAATTGTTTGATAAAAATGATACTGATAATCTAGAGTGAGTGCTTTGGAAGTGAATAAAAAGTCTTACTTTGTAAAGTATTTTTATTACTGTGAGTAGTATTAGGCCTCATACATATAAAGGAGTTTTTATCTTTCAAATAGACCTTTAGAAGACTTTAGTATTGCCTTGAAGGTTGTTAATTTTAGGACCTCATGTTTAGTGGAGTCATAAACTTGAAATGAAAGCTGCCATTTAAAATCTCCAAAAGATGGAGCTGCTCTGTTGAAAATGAGTGTCTTCTTACGTGCACAGATTTCTAGTCAAAAGCCCCAGTGACCAATTTGAAGAGTACAATTACATATTTTGAAAGAAATCACTAACATCAATACTGGCATTTAGGATGTGATTGGTGGTTTTACTCCTTTTTTATAATGCAAGTTACTGTACTTCATGTAATTTTTAAGATTGCAATCATTTCTTAATAACTCACCATTGTAATTTTATACTGCTTGTACATTTTAATACAAAGCTTTTGTCACATTCACAAAAATGTCCTCAGTAATAGTTTACTTAGGTACACTTACTCAAGCCAATAAATTAGATCCATCTTGAGAAATACACCTTTATTTGGATTAAAATAATACTTGGACTGAATCTAACTTTGACTAAGCTTACTCTTTCAGCTGCATTTGACTGGATTTGTCTTACCAAATAAGTGGTATTATTTCATAAAGGAAAACAACAAAAAGTTATGAATATCATTCTGTTGTTTGTGGATACCATTTCCTTCACCAAATTTGTTGAGTCCTATCATAACAAAGCAGGTAAGATTAAAGAAATGCAGTTCAGGCTTTGATTTATCTACTTTATTAGCTTAATACGTGTTCTCTGATTGGTACAATTGCTTTTAAGAGGCACAGCTTGAGATTTGGTGAATGGAAGCTCCTGCTGTAGGACTTCTCAAAAAATTTTTGCCATCTTGCTGTATAGCTAGTGCTAGAGAGAGGAGTCTAGGTAAAACATTGTATGGAGGATGTTCCTGAGCCAGGAAGATGGTAGTTTCCAAAGAGGCAGCTATATGTTGGCACTTCTGGGCCAGGTTATTTTTAGAAGGAGCCTGAAGGTATTTCAGATGCACAGAGGATGTATGCAAATAAATTTACTTGTGCTTAGGGTGGTGAAAGTTTATAAACCTACTACTGTGCTAGTAACATTTGCAGTCTTAAATTAAACTAATGATATGTTGGGGGAGGGATTTGTTTTCATAATTTTCCTGCTGGTCACAGTAGGACAGAGTTGATTTAAGTAGCTTATCAAAGAGGAGAAAAAAAAGGTGTTTGGCAATACAAGCCACTGTCTTTCCTGAGATCAGCCTCATTTCTTGAAAAAATGGAGAAGTGTATCTTGTTGGTAGGATAGCAAGGACCTCAGTCTTTTAGAACTGGTGACAGACATTTTAAAGGAGATTTTTTGTGGTTCTCTGTTGGAAAGCCATATAAATCAGCAGATGCAGGCTGGTGGTCAGTGTATGAGATTTTAGAAAATGTTTAACTGAGAAGCAGTTCATAGGTTTTGTTTTTCCTGTTTGACTGTCACTTGACTATGACATTGTCTAGATTCCATTTCAAAAAATAAAAGTTCTGTGTATCTGCAATTCTGTAGAAATAAAAGAAGTAGGTCAATGTGCCAGTGAAAACTGAGCTTGACTTTGGCATGTTTGACTGCCAATCTGATTCTGCAATTTTAAATGAACAAGCTAGAAAGGAATGTTTGGTGGAGCACACCCTGTATCTTGGCAGATGTGTTAAGCCTGTGTATATGCTAAAGCTAAGGAAAACATATATGTCTAAGAAGTTAAAGGTAGTTTTATGTCCATGATTAAGTTGGAATCAGCAGATTTAGAGTAACATGTTTCTATAAGCTGAATTCTTCTGTAAGTAACTTGTAACCTATTCAGTTAAAGCACATATAGAATGATGTGGGTAATATGAAGATGTATATATAAAAAAACCCAACTGCAGACTGGAAAAGCTAAATGTAGGTGGCTTTATGTGTGTGGTGACTTTCCATAAGCATGCGAGTCCATCTTATGGGACACACTGCAGGGATACAGTCCTGCTCTGTTGTTTGGCAGTACTTTAATCAAGGTAGGACCATACACCTTCTTAGGAAGGTCCGTTTGGATTGGTTTTGCCTTCTCTCCTGTAGTGATAAATGCTCTTGTTGAAGACCAAGATATTTTTTTGCCCCATGTGAGGTATGTATATACATACATACAGAATAGCTGCAATAACTTATTTACTTTTTCAAATGTTCTTATAATAAAATGTTATTTTATTAATTGGACTCTTAACACTCTTTTGGAATAGAAATATGTTGATACTAGATAGAGTGTGTTTTTTTGAAAAATCAGTTGAGTGAGATTTGGTCTAGCTAATTTGATATCCTAAAATGTGAGCATTTTTCACATATTCAGGAAATGCAGATTTACATGCATTTTCCAGTCATCTTATATACTAAATTGTCATTAATTTGATACATATAACTTCTATCAGAATAATTATGCCCTTTTTAATTGTGAATATGCCTATACTTAATCAATATTTTCCTGTATCAGAAGCCTATATACCTCTATGCAAATTTAACTATCCTTTTTCATTTTCTTATTTTTGTATGTGGTAAAGTGTTTTCCTTTCCTGTCTCAGTTGTTGGGAGTTGCCAAAGAGAGAGAGAACCAGTACATTAGTTTATACTTCTTAGTTTTCTTTACTGAGTTATGTTCCATAGCTAGCATAGATTTCAAAATACTGGCAATAATGAAACTATCGATATGACTTCTAAGAACAGATTTGTGTCCTCCTAATAAACAACTAGAAGCATGAGGAACCTGACAAAAATAGTCATTGTGAGGCAGTCAGAAATTTGTCTCTGTCAGCAAGGCAATTTAAATAAAAGTAATTTGTTCTTCTGTCAGTAGGTGTAAACAGAATGAGATAGTCAAGCACAAAGTAAAACAGTAGCAAGAAACAGTAGCAGATATTTTAATGACAGAGGTGAAAAAATCAGTCACAGGCATAAAAATGTTGATGGATATATCCATTTATGTAAGTGGAAACCAAATTTTTAAGATACTTTATTTAAGATGTGATATCATTATTATGTTATCTTTTAGTTGGGAGGAAAAGTGTGCAGATAATTACATGTCCAGAATGGTCTTCAGCAGAGAAGATAAAGAAGTAGAAATGTTGCTTTGCATCCTTTTAATTTGCTGACCACTCTTCTGAATGTTTTGTCAGGACTAGAACAGAACTTGAGAAGTGGAGTAATTAATTTGTCTTATGCTTGTGTCCTTTGTATTCTCTGTGGGATATAATAAAAGTGGATGAAATTATTTTATGATTCATTTTTGTCTTCAGTATCATACAGTACAGTTTTACCAAGACTACTTACATAGCTCCACTACTGTAGTGTTTATTTAGGGGGTCAGTAGTCATAAATTTTGTTGTTCATGCTCTTATTAGCCACATGATAAAGACTGTTTTGTTAAATTTAGTGGTTTTTAAAGGTAAAAACATTTTCATCTTTGACAAGTGGTAAGCATTGTGGTGAAGTTGGGGGGCGTTATCATAAGAAATGATGGTTTCCAGGTGTATCTTCTGTTCAGAAACTCATTTTGTACAGTGCTGTCACATTGTTTAGTTTTGCAAGGAGCACTGTGAGATTAATAGGGCTCTGCTCTGTTTCATGGTTTCTCATTCAAAGCAGTCCATTAAACTTAATAGGGTTGTGTGAGAAGTTGCAGCAAATGCTGCTTTGTACGCAGGAAGAATCAAATAGTCAAGACTGAGGAAAGGTAGAGTGTTCTTGTCTTTTGGAGAGCTGTAGGCAAGGTGGTGAAGTGACACTGGTGAGATAATGGAGACAAGCCTTTCTTCTAGCAATTAGAGAAATGTGATAGTTGAGAGCTCCGGCTGCTTCACATCAAGGGACTGATGCAAAGTTAGGGGTCCTCATGAAAGCTTGGCAGTATGTGGGTTGTGCAGGCCAGTCTCTGTTGTTGTTGTCTATCTGGTGTCTGAGTGTGTTTAGACCTCAGGCTGTAGGAGCTGCAGCTGCCACGTCCTGAAAATCTGTGTTCTGTCCTGCACTTGTGTAATGTTATGGGAGCACTTAGGAATAATGATTTCATTGTTTGTAAAGCATAGTTAAAGATTTTGTTTTTTACCTGTTTTGCCTTTAAATGTTTCTGTCTTTAAAAAAATGGCCCCAGAATGAAATGTTAAGCAAATATGATGTGCTAGTTAAGCAAATATACAAGATATGCTAGTGTCATATCTTGGTATTTATATTGCTTTTTTGTGCCTATGCTTGGACAGAAGCCACAGAGTAATTGCAGCCCTGTAGTGTACTCTGTTGTGTTTCATGATCCTAGGTCCTGCAGCCTCTAAATCAAAGTTAACAGTCCCGATCAGGAGTGAATGTTGAAATACATAAATGCATATAAATGACATAAGGGCATGCTACTGAGGAAATAAAAGCACCTCATAAACTTGATTTGTCTGTGAATTTTGGTTTGATCCCATAGCAAGATACATAAGGACCTGTCCTTTAAAATTAGCTATTAAATATATATATATGTACACCAGAGGTGTTTTATTAGTAACAGAATCAATGGAGCTTGGAAATCTTGTGATTTGTGGGAAATGGAAGTGTTGAGCACTTTCTCAAGTCACCAAGACCTCCTGATTCAGGCACTCCCTGTTCTCTTGCATGATCTGGGAGTTTCCACATCACAGCATCCTTTCCTTTGCCTTTTCATCTCTACAATTTTTGGTTAGTTGGATGGACACGAGACAGCAGCTCAGTCTCTAGCTCAGAACTGCATGTGTGCTGGCTGTACACTGGGCTGTCGGCTTCTGTCTCTGGGTGGATTAAACAAATTAGCTGAAGATCTGGCTTCTTCCCACTTCCCCTTCTGAAAGAGCTCTAATCTGTCACTCTTTCTTACTAGCAGCTGTTCAGTGTAAAAGTTGTATGTTGTAGGAACTTTAATCATACACACTTTTACCCCTTTTGTTTGAATCTTGAAAATTAATTAAGTTCAAATCAACAGGGGAAGAAGGCAAAATAGGGAGAAATGTAGTCATACAGATAAATGATGGCACTAGACAGCCTTGTTTAGGTAACTAGGAAATTCTGAAATGAACTCCTAGCTGCTGGCATTTAGAGATTATATGGTGGGGAAAAAAATCTTTTATGTTAGAAAAACAGTTTTCAGACCTTTATGAGTTTAGAAGGCTTGGCATGAGAATGAATCAGATGTACCCTAAAGGCCTGAAATTAAATGAAAACTAAAGGCATTTGATGAGTGCTTGGCTTACGACTTTTAGTCACTTGAGGCTGGTAATGGATACTTTTGTATGTATCTAGCTTCCCTTTGCTGAAAAATCTGTGAGTTTTCTACTATGTTTGAATTATGCTTAGACTTTTTGAGCTAGAAATTCATATACCAAGAAGTGCATTCATTACACTTGAGGGAATTCAGGTCTTCCTCTCATTTTTATTTGGTGTGGTGAATAATGCCACTGTCTTGCCCTAGTAGTATTCAGGCCTATGGCCCAGCTTTCCAATTCAGCCTGGCTCCACTTTGAATGCTCACATCTGGGCAATGTGTAAGTCATAGATATCTTTTATACCGATTTGCTCAAATGAAACTCTTGTCCATATTGCAGAAATCACTGCAATGATGGCTCAGAAAGTGAAAAAGCTTTTCCCAAAGCTAAACCCATTGTCATTACTTTATCTAGCTATGCCATCTCTCAGTGTGCCCCTCACCCCTCTGCAACCGCTTTCCCTGTCAGCAGTGAGAGGTCGTTTCCTGTCACCATGGTATGTAGGTCACCATCATCCCACTTGCTGAAGTTTTCTCGGTTTCTGTGTGTTCCCCCTGATGCTTCAGATCTTCAGAGGTTGCAGTATTGCCATCTTCTAGTGCCTCATTCAAGCAGTGATGCTAATGAGCAAACTTGTGGTTATAGCATGGCATGTCTGCTTTCTGTTGTGCACTTCTATACACAGATACCCCTGTATTTGTACTTCTCTGTTACGTTTATTCATCCTTTCCTTGATGTATTTACATTGTAAGTTGTTCAGGGCAAGGTCCGCATTCTTTTTATTCACAATGTATAAACTTAGTATAAGATCTTTGAGTATGTCTCAGATCTAATAGAAATAAATTGTTTTTGGTTAGTTATTCTAACTATTCTGTTAGAATAACTAATGGTCACTTTTCTATGAAAAATGTACAGATGGGAGTTCAGACCATCATATGTAAAATATTGTATAAATTACTTGGAAGAGGCTTAAATGCTGTTATTTTGTTCTAAGACTCCTGATGAAAAACACTAGTTAAGACTTTAAGAACTCTATGGCTATAAATGCAATTAACCCCAGCATTTAAGATGGCATTTATTACTTTGCAGTTTAAAATACATATTCAGTATAAGATAATTTGTAACAAATTCAATTTTTTGATAATTCATAACTACTTGAACAGGAAATATGGACTGTTGATTAAAAATAGGACATTGTCTGGACTCTTTTGCCTAGAGATTTTTTTTTTTTAAATTTTTGAATGTTCTGTAGAAGAAATATTAACTGCTTAATGCCATTATTTCTTTTCTTTTATTCCTGTGGGAATAAAAAGAGTAGTTTATAAATTCTTGAGTTATTTCAATTGAAATTGATGTTTAATTTTCATAGCTGTAAGACCTCTGAGAAATACAAAATACCTGGTAAATGGCAAAATATGCCCCAAAATTGACCAAATGTTTAGTTAGCCTTTCAAAACTATTTTTCTGGTATCATCTGTATGTTAGATTGTTTGGAAGATAAATGCTCTGTTTTGCTATTTGATGAATTTGACCAAGATCTCCAGTTTACTTGAATTGTAGACTTTTATTTAGAATTTAGAAATAGCCTGTGGTGATAATCTGAAGCAGTAGCTTCATGTCCTGCGTGCTTGATTTGTGTAGGTCTAGGTGTAGGTTTTCGTGATTAAATCCTACTTCTGTGACCACAGTCTGGTCATGCTGTTTGCTGTGCATTGCCTGGGGCAGGGACATGAACGAGGGAGCAGAGAGAATCTAAGGTATAGTGCAGTGTGGTACTTGCTAATGAGTGGTAATTGCTGATCTGCACAATTGTATTCTGCCCAGAAGAGTTCCTTTTTTGGCCCAGTCAGCAAGTTACAGTTAAAAGTGTTATGAAATGAAACACACTACCTTCTCTTCAACCTCTGCCCCTTACTGCTCTCCCGTGAAAGTTTCTGTTCTCTGTTTGTTGTTTGGTGGCTCTTCCTGAGCTCACCTAACCATGAAGCTCAATGGTCTCCTGTGAGTGGATGTTTGTAACTTCTGCCCTCAGCTGACTTCTCTGCAAGTTCTAGGGCAGTTGCAGGTGACCACCAAAATATATTACATCTCTTTTCGACAGTCTTGTTGGAGAGTACATCCAAATTGAAGGATTAGTACAGTTGCTTGTGCAGCATTAGTTTATCCTTGTGTTTATGCTGTTATGTTTATACAAATTGAAATACTGTATTTTCTGGCACCATCTTTTTCTGTAGAACCCTTGCCTCATGCAGTGAATGGTGCTCTGGGGAGGAATGGCCTTACTGATAGTCCTTGTTTGTGCTCGTCATTTCCTCTGCTGTCTCTGCCCTATTGCTGTTTTTTACTGAGTAGCTTCCAAAATTGAAGGTAGAGATGTTGAATGTCCAACAGTCTTTCCATATGTTTCCTTTATAAGAAATTGAGAGAATTTGGATAAAAAAACAGTGGTAGTAAGAGTAATATAAAGGAAAATTAGGTGAGCTGGCCAAGCTGAGAATGGCAGGACTTCTGTGAAGTAGTGTAAAGATTTGTCAACCTTCATAGAAGTAGATCGCAGGATTTGAAAGCAACTTGCTGTGTTTGCATTTTGGTGGGACTCTTGTGCCTGCATCTGTTCCTGGGCATAGATTTATGACTTTTCATAATGTTTAAACAGATTAATTCCATGATATATGCTCATACCATTTCTCATTTTGCTTTTTTAATTTTGTGCTCTTTATTTATCCAGACCTTACAGTACCTGGAGGGAAGCCACAAGAATGATGGGAGAGGGACTTCTTACAAGAACATGCAGTGACAGAGCAAGGGGAGTGGTTTCAAACTGAAAGAGAGTAGGTTTAGATTAGATAATAGGAAAATATTGTTTATTGTGAAGGTGGTGACTCACTGGAACAGGTTGTCCACAGTGCTCCATTCCTGGAAGTGTTTAAGGCCAGGTTGGATGGAACTCCGAGCAACCTGGTTTCATGCAAGGTGTCCCTGTCCATGGCAGGGGGGTTGGAACCAGGTCTTTAAGGTCCCTCTCAACCCAGGCCATTCTGTGATTCAATGATTCTATGATTAAAACAGCGAGATATTAATTTAAATGGTAGGTTATATGCAGAGTACTATTTTTAATTTTTATTATGCATTTGACAGTCTTCTTGTGATACTTTTGGGGCATCATTCACCCTGCAAAGCTGGTGGCCATCATTCTTGCTGCTTTGTAGTTTGCACGGGGAAATAAATTTGTTTTTTCTTCCCACCAGAACTCTGATTGCCCCTCTCTACTTGGTGAGGCTGGACAATACTAAATTGGTCTAATTTAGCTGTTCTGCCACTTTTCCGTTCTACAGGTCTTTTGAATTAGAGTGGATGAGAGAGTATGTGTGTGTGTACCAAAAAGCAATAAAAGTCAGCATGTTAGCTGTTAGAAAGGAGCCAGACAGTAGTGGTCTTATTTTTTTAAAAGTAGACCTAATAATACACAGTATGTAATACTAACAAAATATTGTTACACATTATGTGAAATTGTGACTGGGTCAAACTGTGCCTTCATTATTAAGGTCCCTGTTATCTCCTCTGTACTATATCACCAGCGTTTGTGCTGGTGATATTTTCATTTGCTATGTTAGTGCAGGTGTGTGTCTGCTTTTGTTAGACGGTAGGTAAACCACAGCAGAGAGACTTTTAACTACGGCTGGTCACTGGGGACAGCAATGCAGCTTTGTAAGTAATTCATTTCTCTGAAATTATTTGGCTCTGTAGTATTTTAAATATCATCTTACAGTAAAAGGCAACTTCTGCTTTAGAGTTCTTCAAGGGTTTACAAATTTTTCAATTTTTTTTGCCATTCTGGCAGTTGGAAGGTGAAAATGCATGCAGCTCCGTTTCTTTGACAAAAAGTAAGTGCTGGCCTGATCTGTTCAGGCTGCACCTCAAGGGACAGGGGGAGGTAGTTCTGCTCTGTTCAGTCCCAGAGATGTGGACTAAAGGGCATAGCCAAGAGCCTGGAAGGGAGATTGTTCTTCTTGGCAGCCACACGCTGCAGGTTGGCTTGATCCATCTCATCAGTTGCACTCTGGGTACTCTGAATCACCTCTGGAAGTGCCTGCTTATCTCTGAATTACTCTGGAAGCTTGAGGAAGCTGTCCATCTAAGTTATGTACCTGAAGTTAGACCCAGTAAATACTCCCTACTGATAGTCAAATCGTTCCTGCTTGTTTTTCATTAACAGATACAGACATTTTATAGCAAGTTGCCTTGCAGCTTGAGATTCACTGTTAATTTGAATGTTAGCGTAATGTTGTTAAAATACCTAAAATACTCCACTTTAATATGAGAGGGCTTTTTTAAAGAATTAGTCACTTTTTCATTTTGGTCTTTAGTTCCAAATTTTTTAGATGCAAAAATATACTCTGGGAATTAACCTAAAAAATCCCCCGAAATCATATTCTGTTTTTTTTTGGCAAATAGTAGCCTTAAAGCTTATCCAAATGTAGCTTATCTTATAAAATGCTACTTGAACTTAAGGGATAACAAGTAACTTGGTAAACATGTTAGTATTTGTTCTTTCATTCCGGATATAAACCCTACATGAAAGTTGTTTTAAAAATGTTTCAAAACCACTTTTTCAAGAGTTAATATTTATTTCTTGTTTCCTACATATGCATTTTAGGGGCATTTCATGGCTTCTGGTTTACCCAACTAATTTGCTATTTCAGTTAAACTGTGGATAATAGACCAGCTATAAATAGGATTATTTGACTTCAGCATTGGGTAAATAATTGTCATTTTGCTTTGAGTAATTTTTTTTCAGTAATATTTAATAATTCTACAATTTAAAATTGTGTTTGCATTGGTAAGGGTGTAAATCCTACATAGGTTTAATGTCATTGTCTTGTTTTGGAGTGGACATCAGCATCACATGCCATTGTCTGCATGAGGGAAAGCTCAGCTGCTGTTACTTTTGGCAGTATGGTCGTTTGATGCCTGTTCTGTGGGTGCATGAATTTTGGCAGCTGGGGAGAAAATCCTGCAAATGATCCAGAGTTAAAGCTGGGCTACAGAGGAATGTGTGACAGCAGGTACTCTTAACCTGTGTTCCACATCCATGTACCAGCAAATGCTGTTATGTGTCACAGTTCTGGTGACCCCATTTAATCCTTGCTCTCATTACTATGATGGATTATCTCTTCACAGGCACAGCTGGTTGATCTGAAGTCTGAACTGACAGAGACACAGGCGGAGAAAGCAGTATTGGAAAAGGAAGTGCACGATCAGCTTTTGCAGCTCCACGCTGTTCAGCTTCAGCTACATGCCAAGACTGGTCAGAATGTTGACTCTGGGGCTATTAAGGCAAAACTGGTGAGTATGGCAACTTGAATGTGGGATTATATTGCTCTTCTTCCTCTCCTGGCTGAAGTTCTTCCTTGGAAGGTGTAAATAAGCTGATTACAAATTTTCATGTTAAAAATACTAACTTTTTTGCTTGTCAATAACATTTATAGTTGGTTGTTAGCAACCATTAAAAATAACATAAATAATATTAGAATAAAGAATGAGGATTTAAGAAGTTGTTTTTAAAGAAACCATTTTTAGTTGTTTCTCAAAGTAAAATAAGAAAATATTTTTGTGATTTATAAAGCTTTTCTTAAGACTGAAGTTGCAAACGATATTAGAAGAAGTCTGTAATAGAAGAACTCAAACTACACACTTTTTTAAAACTCAGACCTTTATAAAGCCCAACAATAGTTAACAATAATTAATCTATGCTATTAGTTGACATTGAGTGATAGCCAGAGTACAGACTGTCTTGTTACTAGCCACACCACAGATTCAGGCTCTAATACTATGACTTTGTAAATTAAAAAAAGTAGTGTTGTATACATGTGGTTTCTAACTGTTGGCATGAATCAAAGTCTATCTCTCTGATTTTCTAAAATTGCTTCGCAGTTTGGTTGCAAATACCTACTCCCAGCATGTGTGGAACATTAGTCTATTCTGCTATTTTGTCCTGTTAATTAATGTACAATAAAACACAGTAGTAGATAGACTAAAAGTCTTAAAGGATGTCTAGGCTAATCATGGAACAACAGGAGTAGCCCAAATTTTTTTGTGTTTCAGATTCAAAAGCTGTAATTGATTAGAGCTGTCTTCCTAGGGCTATATAGCTGTATATTGAGTATAAGAGCAACATTTTCTGGATTGTCCACACATAATTTATTCTGTACTGAATTATAGCTACAGTATGGTGAAGTTTATTTAGAGCTCTAAATAATTCTCTTGGCTTTTAAATAAGCATTAATTTAAAAACTGCAGGTTTACATGTAGCATATTTTTAAAGTTAACACATCACTGCGAGAGATTTTGGTCCCCAAATTTTGTTAGTTAGGCTTAACTTCTGGCTAACACAGAGACTAATACTTTTAAGCTTTTTGTTTCTTCTTACCTTGTTATAAATGATTTCTAAAGATATATTAAATTTCCATGCTATTGACAGCAGTCTTCTTCCCACAGGTGACAATAAATACATTCTACATAGATTGGTTCAGGTTTTATCTGTGTTGAAATTGAACTTTATTAACAGCTTAGACTGATACTGCCTGCTCAATTTCCTTTAGTTTTTCCTTTTAGTAAATATGAGGACTAGCGTTTTGAGTTTGTTTTACTTGGCCTTTAGGGAATTCATAGCTTTAATGGACAGAAGCTCAACTTTAAACTCTTCTAGATAAAGAAAGCCATGAAAGTGTGCAAAGCTAGAACAAGCAAAACTGAGGCCCCTTAAATGACCATAAAATGGGACCTCTGATGTTTGGATAAATAAAAACTGTTGTGCTGACCTTCTGGCAGTCAGAAGGTCTCTGAGGGCAAAGAAGAACTGTGTCAACAGAATGTGCAATGGGGAAATAAAGCTCTGTGCTAGTTGACTTCCTGCTTTCTTGAGGGACAGACACTCTTATTTTGTATGTAGACTCTTTAGACTCTTAGCATAAATGTATACTCTGTAATCTGTAAAATTGTATGTAGTGGTGAACTAGGACATTTTAAGATATTTAGATTGCTAAACAATTGATAATTGTGTAGGTTAGGCCAAATCCATTTTTAGCAGTGCTGAATTTTCTTAGTGTAGTCACAATAACTCTTCGTGAGAGTATGAAGTTGCCTGGTTGAATTTTTTTTTTTTTTTTTTTGCGTTTTTGCACTTGATGCCTTTTCTGATACTTCTGCCTGTCCTTTATGTCCCTCTTGTAACTCATATTATGTTGTTCTTTCTGAAAGGAAAAAATCTATTGTCTGTATAATGTTATAGAATGGATTTTTCTGTGGTTCTTTCATGTATATTGTATTATTGTGCTATTCTTTTTGGGGATTCTTGGTATTTTAGGAGAAAGTATTGTTTTCAATACTACAGTAAGGTTAAGTTTTTAATAAGATTTTTAATAAATTCCACTGCAAAATAGCAAAACTGTTGCTAAATAGAGTTGTAGCAGTGTGCTTGTTCTTTATGCCATCTAATGAAATAAATACACAGTCTGCTGGTGAAGTCCTTTTGGAGTAAGAAATTTATGTTGTTGCATTTTATTGAAGTTCCTATTGCCTGTTTCTCTAATTATGGAACTCTTTTCTTCTGTCTTAAGTCTGTCCTTTCTGTGGAGGAAATGGTAAGTATGCTGATTGCCATTTTTTTATGTTTAAGCAGTGCTTTTGTTTTGTGCAACAACTTATATATATGTTGGCCTCAGAAACTGGCAAAACAGATCTTACTTGTTCCTTTTTCTCAACAGTTGGCAAGATGCTGTGTAAAGAATTTCCTTTGCATTTTAATTTTTCTTTTCTAGATGTGCTGCCCTCTTTCCTAAATCTGTATGTATTCTTTTTATTATTGCTACAGCTAGTTTGAGGTGATATCTGGCAACTTGACATTCCGAAAGATTGTTCTGGCAGTATCTCAAAAAATGTTAAGGTGTTATAAAATTTCTAAAGTAAACACTGTACACATCTATGAGTGTAATATGAAGTATTCTGCATGTTGCATTTTTAAAAAATCCTTCAATTTTTCCTTTTTTTCCCTTTTCTTATTTTTTCATGGCCATGATTTAACTGGCTGGTGTAAGAGCCAAAAGCATGTGAACACAATACTACACAGATACAAAGAAAAAATGGAGCAAACTTGACTTTTATCTTTTCACAGTGATAGACTTGAAAGGTTTTTAAACAGCTTTTCTACTTTATTTATGCTATATGGTTCATTATTGTTACTCAGTATTTGGTTTTTTGAAAAGCCGCAGGATAGCTGATATCTAAGCTTTAGTCTTCAACCTTGCTTAGCATTTTGGGGTTTTTTTTTTTTTTTAATATTACCAACAGAAAATACATTTTCTGTTTTCAGAACCTGTGCCATACTATGAACACTAGAGAGAATGAAACTCTTCTATAAGTTCCTTGATTTCTTTAAACATTTTTGAGACCTTTGTCAAATCTTTTGACAGTCATTCAAAACAGTACATGTTCTTTCAGCGTATCTTCAGAGATTCTGTATCGCAAACCTTTTAATTTTTTTTTTTTAATTCATGTGGTGGTCAGTTGGAGACAGTCTGTAGAAGATTGGCTTCTGGGGGTAATTTTCCACCTCAATCACAGATGAGCAATCATAATAATGGAGAAAATAGGAAGAAAACACTTCTGTGGGATTGCATTTGCCTTGTATTTTAGGTGTACCATTTGAAATGCGTGACTAAAAGTGATTTTACTTAGAAATGTAACATTTGGCTTCCTTTTTAATTTAAATGACAAACCAAATTCAGAGAAAATCAATGGAAAATCTGAGTCTGGATAAGGGTGTTTAAGATGGCTGCTTTGTACAAATACTGTAAAATGTGCTGCATGATATTTGCTGGTGTAATCAAGAATCTTTGATCACTTCAGCAATTCACTTTTCTGAGGGAGGTTGGAATGTGTCTGTCTTAAATTCTAGTCTTTGTCTTTTTATATTTGTCAAATAAAAGATGTTCTAAAAGTGAACAAACAGGGAGCCTATATTGTTTAGAGCACGTTAATGCAATATTGACAATAGGAGCAGAGCTAACAGGATCACTGTATCTATACGGACTTTGCAGCTACTGTAAAACAGGTGTTATGTCTGAACTGTGACCCTTCCTACTCCTCAAATGCGTGGCAAAGACAGCACATCGTGGTGGCACTCTTGAATTCTTGTCATTAAAATAGCCCAAGCCTAAAATAATAATAGAAAGAATTGGTATAATCTTAGAAACTCCTATTCTTGAAATGTAGATTGGTCAAAATTCTTGGCTTAGTAGTGATGCTGCAGTTCAGAAGGAGATTTGCTGCAGAGTCATTCTCACAAGACAACCCCAACTCAAAGGCCAGAGACTAGAACTGGCTTTGTGTGACATGTTTTCTAACATGCATATGGGCTAAACTTGATCTGAAGGTGGGTCATCATGGGAATTGCAGGAAGTGAAGTGCCAGTGATTTCAAGTAATCTTTGAGCTGCTCCTCCTGAGCACTGTGCTGGGCAATTCTTGACCAACATGTACATGGGTGTGTACTCTATTCTTCTAAACTGATAGAAGGATTTAACAGATGAGGGAGATTACAGTAGAGTCTTATCAAATTCAGAGCTGACTTTCCGGCAAAGTCAATAAATACTTCCGTGTATCTATCATGAAAATAACTGCATTTGGAAGGACCAGCCTTGTTTAATTTCTCAGATGTGGCAACATTGACCATATTAATGGTTTTATATCCAGGCTTGGAATAGTGAATAGTGTATTCACAATTTGATAACGGATTTGTCTTGCCAGTTCTCTAAAATTTCCTATCTGTCCTGTTGCTTCTTTAGTAGCACTTCCTTTGTTTGTTTAACAATGTAATTGATACAGGTACAGAGAAAGGGGTTTTTTGGGTACTCCAGATGTATTCAGAAATGTATTATGGTGAACTTAGTTCTTATTGCTGTTTCAGTTGACAGCCATTTTTGAAAGGAAACAGTATTAGACCATGTGGCTACTATTTTCCTGGTTTGTGATGGGAGTTTTCCCCCACTTTGTAAAAGGGATGCAGAGCAAGATGTAAAAGATAGAAGTAATCAAGCATGCTCTCCTTAAAGTAGATTTTGTAGATTAGCAATCTTAATTCCTTTTGCACCAGTACTGTGGGTATTAGAAAAGGTAATGACTATGCAGTTTCTGTACATTTGGGATGGAGCAATGTGGGATTAATTTATATTTCCATAATTCCTTTTTCAGAGGGTAAGGCACAGGGAGATAGCTTGCCTAAAGTGTGGGTTTAGTGTGGGTTTTGTTTTTGTTTTGTTTGGTTGTTGTTTGTTTGGTTGTTTTTTTTTTAACAGAGCTATTTTGCACTAATTTTCTTTTAGGTTTGTCAGGGTGGGCATCTTCATGTGTAGAATCCCTGGCTTTATTTATGTGGTCTTCAGAATGTGGAAATGTCTCTGGCTGGACATTTCTTGGTTGTTTGCATGAAAATAATTGTCATTTGGACTTACGTTGGACTTACGTTTCCATGTCACCATCATCATAATAGTTAAAGAATTTGATTAAATTGAAGTATTTAGCGGCTTCATAGTTCCTCTTTCATTTTAAAAATAGTATTGTTTGACTTTGAATCTCCCATTTGCAAGACAAGAAAATGTAAGGATCATATTCAGGCTACTTAAATTTTGCCACCTTTGTATAGGATAGTATGCAAACCACTAGCTGTAGTGCCAGAGTCCCTGCTTTCTTTTTTATTTCTTTTCTTGCATGCATGTCTTGCACACAGGAGGATAACGTCAGATTGTGTATGCAGAAACAGTAAGTGCTCTTTCATTACTAACTTGGATAAAAGCTTTTTAACATTTTTGTTTGGTTTTGTTTTGGTTTTTTTTTTTCATTATAAAGGAGAGAGAACTTGAAGCTAACAAGAAGGAAAAAGTGAAAGAAGCTCAACTGGAAGCTGAGGTGAAGTTGCTGAGGAAGGAGAATGAAGCCCTCCGTAGACACATAGCTGTGCTTCAGGCTGAGGTTTATGGAGCAAGATTGGCAGCCAAGTATTTAGATAAGGAGCTAGCTGGAAGGTATGTGAAGTCAATCCATGTCCCTTAGCATGAGATGTTTGTTGTTGTTTCCTTGCTTTGCATCCCCAGAGGCAGGTTCAAGGTTAAGACTAAGTAGGAGAAGTCTCAGGTTTCCAGTTAATTAACAAAAGAAAGAAGTAAAAATCCCCAGGGTTCTTGCACTGATTGCTGCATGACCATGTGCTGTAGCCACATGAAGTGTGATCCCTACAGTCCATTGCTCTTTCAGTTGTAATACAGCATTGTTTTACTCTCTTTGTCACTATGTAGGGTCCAGCAGATTCAGTTACTGGGCCGAGATATGAAAGGCCCTGCTCACGACAAGCTGTGGAATCAGCTGGAAGCAGAAATACACCTTCACCGTCACAAAACTGTTATTAGAGCTTGTCGAGGTCGGAATGACCTCAAACGACCAATGCAAGCACCACCAGGACATGTAAGTTGACAAGATGAGCCATTCCTCCATGATTTCTAGACATGAAATGTCTTCATCTTTGTGATTGTTTTCACTTCTGTATTGTGTTTTTTTTTCAAATGTCACTTATAAATATGTTTTTCTTTTATATGCTGAAGGACAGTTCTGTGCTGAATAGCAGATCCGTCTAAATGACCACAGAAGATGATACAATTCCTTTGACTTACATAGGAAACTGAGCCTCTGATATAAATATATATGTTTATGTGTATAAATGCAACTTTAACAGCAGAGTTTTGTAACCTAGGTTTCAAAATGTGGATCTAGCTTATTTACAAAAACCAAGAATAAAGTTTTTAGGATTAGATTGAACTGAAATTGATTTTAATTTCTTTTTTTAAAAGGCCATATAAATTGACTCTGTAAAATAATGATTTGTAGGTTGGTTTCTTTTCCTCCTAAAGGTACTTTTTAAAACAAAACCTTTGAACACCATTTCACTGTGAGTATCTTTGGTAGAACTCACCCAACTTGGCACATGTCCTGTTAATCACCCTGGTGTTCAGTGCATAAACCCAAACATTTTCAGCAAAGTGCTTTACTTCAATCTGTTCTAAATACCTTAGTTGGTCAGATGAATCTTACTACATAATGTTGCTAATTGCATATAAAACATTGGTGGACAAATATGTGTATTTGTGATTCTAAGGGTGTGCATAATGGCATCTCAGTGACTTAACACAAGGGAAAAACAAACCTTGATTTATTTAGTCTCTCTTTTAGATTTGTGTTCAATGGCTTTTGGTGTGGTTTATTTTTATTACAATAAAAATAAACTCGAGCAAGCAACCTCTTCCTTGGGAATGTATTACATCATCTTCTGTCATTTGGTTAGTTTTAAGATGAGTTTACATCATATAACATTTCAGCAGTGATCAGCACTTCCCATGTAGTCCCTTAATATTTTTAATATGTGGCTGATTTCCTTCTTTTGAAGTTAAGTTCTCTGTTGTGCATTAATCAGCACTGAAATAATTTAAATAATTATTCTCATTGGGGGTGCATAATGAGGAATCTTTTCTGATTTCATACCCTTTCTGTAAAGGGGCACTGTAAGTTTGTCCTGCCTGAAGCTAATCTAAAACTCTGTTACTCATAACACTGCCTGTATATAATTACAAAAACCCAAAATGCTGAAACGCATCAGTTTTGGTTCACACATTTATGTTTGTGCTATGTTTGTTTTTTATCAAACTAGGATCCTGATGCCTTAAAGAAGAGTCAAGGTGTTGGTCCAATCAGGAAAGTTTTGCTAGTTAAAGAAGACCATGAAGGACTAGGAATTTCAATCACAGTAAATATTTGCATTTATTTTCTATGAAGCAGCAAGTTTATATTCCTACTTCTGTAAACTATGTGGATCAGTAAATGTGTTGTTAGAACACATGAAAAAGGCATACTTAAATCCATAACTATGGTCAGAGGACTTCAAGACTCGTTTTGATAGATTATGAAATAGATTATTGCTACTTTATGTTAAACTTATGATTTTGACTTACGTGTAGAGTGTAGACACTTTAGCACAGTAGCCAGTGGTGATTCCAGGTTTAAATATTTAGAAGAGTAGAGACAATCTGAGACCTGACCTCCAAAGCTTAGCTGTTGTGATTGTAACTTTTTTTTAAAGTATCTGTATTGGCATCTCTCACCTAACAAAAGCTGTGTAAAATTTTTACAACAAACTTGGAAAATTCTGACTATTATGCTTTTATTCTAAATATGAATACTGTTTCTTACAAGTCAATATGGTGCCTGATCTGCCTTTTTTAATGAGGTTTTCTGCTTTTGATTAGTTTGTATATGATTTTATAGTTTTATTAGTATTCAGAATTGCTTTCTTTAACTCTGAGTACATACTTGAAATTTTCCATTCTTCTATGGGGAGAAGAATTAAGGGAAGCAGCTCACGCATTCTTAAACATTCTTTGTTTAAAGAATGATTTCTAGTTTTCTAAAATAGAAGTTGAAATAAGCACTTTAGGAGCTACTCTCTGAATGTCAATTTTATGTTGAAAGGCATCTCAGTTAATTAAAATTTGCTTTTTTTTTTTTGTTTTTTTTTGTTTTTTAATAGGGTGGGAAGGAGCATGGTGTTCCAATACTGATCTCTGAAATCCATCCTGGGCAGCCTGCTGATCGATGTGGAGGACTGCATGTTGGTGATGCTATTCTGGCAGTAAATGGAGTTAATCTAAGAGATGCCAAACATAAAGAGGCTGTAACTATTCTTTCCCAACAGGTCAGTTTGGACCTGTTATCCATAGGCACATTTAGGTGCTTCCTGTGTTCTGCATGTTGAATTACCTTGAATTTTAGTGTTTGCTGTTAAGTACAGTGTAATGCTAAGATGCAGTGATTCTGGAAGCTCTATCACCTTACACTTAATCCTCTTATATTTTGCAATTTAAGGAGAAAAGTGCTGGGTCAGTAGTGGTTCAGTTAAACACATGTATTGGCTAATCATTATTCAGTAAGGCTGATGGAAATAATTTTATTATATTGCCCCACAGAAATAACTATTTAGTGACATGCACTTTACTCTTATGACTGAATAGCTCCAGCCAAACCATGTTTCTCAAGTGCTTTGTGGTCTAGAATCTTCTCCCTGCCTTGCTTCCCATTTTCAGACAGTTGAAAGGTGTGCTTAATTTATCAGGAAACTTCCTCATTAGAAATCACTGTTTGAAATGTACTGGCATATTAGAAATCCAGGCAGTTTTGGTAAAGCTTAGCTATAGAGCTGTACTACTTTAGTCAGTAAAAACTTAACTCAGATACCTATCCAAAATACTCAACACAACTGTAAATGTGTTCACAACAGTAAAATGTATTTGTTTTAGCAACCTAGCTCATCTTGGTAATCCTGCTGGGTAGCTGTGCAGCAATAAGTAAATTTGTATTTTCCACTGCATTTTAGAGAGGGGAAATCGAATTTGAAGTAGTGTACGTTGCTCCGGAAGTTGATTCGGATGATGAAAACGTAGAATATGAGGATGAGAGTGGACACCGTTACCGTTTATATCTTGATGAATTGGAAGAAGGTGCAAATTCAAGTTCTAATAGGAAAGATGCAAATGTGGATGTCAAGCCCTCACAAGGTAAACCTTCTAAAATGTGTTACCTGCAGGTTAATTCTGAAGTCTCAATATGCAAACCAATTTCTGGAAAATACTGGTTTTATATTCATTGTAAAATTAATCTGCTGTCAATGCAATTAACCTACTAATAGACTGTCAGTTCATCTGATTGGTCCCTCACTGGTTGGCCTGGTTTACTTAGGTACAACTGAATTAACTGAATTAACTTATGAACATTTTTCATGGTCATCTTTTCCCAAAGGTTGAAATTCAAATTTATTTTTACCTTTTCCAAACTCTGAACTAGGAGTTGTTAATTCCCCTTAACACTTCATGTTGTTGGCTTCTTCAGATACATTTTTAAAATCAGGAAAGTAAAGAAACAGTTCCTTTTTTCCTGCCATACCATGTTCTGCTAAAAACCTGTTAGCTTTAATTTTAGTAGTCATTTCAGCAAACATTCCAGTTTTTGAAACAAGGATCACTGATCTGTCCTTCCCAAGATTTTTTCTTTCCTTAAATAATTTTTCTTTTTAATTTGCAGTGTTTGATAAGAAGGCAAGTATTGATGGACATGAAAATGGAGACCTGGGGAATTCAGTTGAAGCTTCATTAGAAGACACTGCACCCAAATTAGCCCGTTCTGCTGAGTCTTTATCCTAAAAACAAACAATCAAAAAAAAAAAAAAACTGGACAGATCCCATCTTTGGGAACAATTGATAATCAATATTGACTGCTTAAAGTTGCATATACTAGTGTAGGTTGTAAAAGGATGATTAAATGTCAAAAGGAACTGTATTACTGTTGCCTGGAAAAAAGGCGGTTACCTCAGGGCTTCGTTGTGAGCAATTCTAAATGTGGAAAACTGTCTTTTGCGTGACACACAGAAGTTATCTAACACATAGCATGTGAAATGAATTTCTTTTAATAATAAAAGAGTAATCCCACCAAAGCATGGGATTTCTAAAATGGATAACCTCAGTATGTTCCACTTTTAATCTCATTGATGTCCCTAAGGAAGCAGAATAATTTGTGACCGGCCTAATTTTGACCCTTGGATGTTTTAAAGGGACGACTGATGTTCAGTTTGGTGTGAAACATGATTTAACCCTGGACAGATGGGGGGAAGACTTGTTCCATTGCATCCATGTGTTTTGTATTTAGGACTTTTAAACTGTAATTTTAAAAAACCACTTTGCTTTTTTTTTTCTTCAGAATAGTAAAGACCAGAGCTTTTATTTGAGCAAAGACTATCAAAACCCACATAAGCAGTGGAGTGCTTGCTAATCATGATCCTTCAGCCCATGATAATTTCATGAGTGAGGTTTTCGGGTTTTTTGTTTTTATTTAAATTCACCACCATTTGTTCCATTTGAAACTTGCTCTGAAAGTACTTAAACAGAGTAGTATGGGGTTTTGAAAGGGAAATTAGTTGACAAATTACTCACAATTAATGTGGGCCCTTTGGTATTTTTTTCTGAGCATCATCAATTTTGTGCTTGTTTTTGAATGGATGTGGTTACTGCTAATGCAGAGTTGTTTGAGTTGGTCATCATTAGCTTGACCTTATGAAATGATGAGTGCTTTTGATAGGTACTGAACATATTGATTTCACATTAAAATAATACTTAAAGAAGTGGAAGTTGAGTGCACAGTACTTTACAGGAGGTTCTCAGAATCATTCGGTGCCTGGCCCTATCTGTGTTATGTTATGGCAGTCCTGTTAACCTATAATTGTCTTACTGTTGAAGCAAAATGTTACTCCCTTTGTGAGAGCAGTGTATCTTCAAATAGTTTTTTATTGGTGTGCATCTAAAGGCCCCCGGCATGGCTGCAGACGGGGAGGTTGAGGATGGTGTCTTGAGCAGTTTCTCATGCTCCATTTGTAGATCTCTTGGTGAAGTGCAGCACGCTCCACAGACAAGCTCTACATTGTCATCGCACTTACCGTTTCAGCATGCAGTGCCATCTTTCCTGCTCACTGCTCTGCAGGCTGTTGAACTGTAATGTGAAATGGTTTTGTACAATGAAAGAGGAACTAATGTGAAAAGACATCTTTGCAAGTGTTAACTGTGTAGGGTATAAATTCATAAGAAAAAACCTCAAAGGCCTTTAGAGTCACATCAATTAATCTTACGTTCTAAGTTGTGATGTAGAACACAGTTACTTTGTCTCTCCTAGGAGCACTATATATATATGTTTATAGAAAAAGCCTAAAAATGTATATACTTTATTCAAAAATTTTGCTATTTATAAATTCCTTGACTTCGCTACTTACATGATCATTTTGTGTGTGTGTGTGTGCGTGCATGAGTTCCACTTACTCAGTGGAGTAACATTACTTGGTTCATTTTTTATACTAGTGTTTGTCATACAGCATACTGTTGAAGATTTTTAAAATAGTCAAGGCTGTACAGTTTTCACCGAACAGAAACTAGTATTTAAAAATAAAGCTGTGTGAAGAAGAAACAGGTCCCCAGGCATGTTTCTTTTTCTGAAGCTTCAGAAACTTGAGGACACATTGGCTGTGTGTTAGCAGATGAATCCACTGCCAGAGCTTTTGCATCCAGATTTGTGTTTTTCCCACAGCTACTCAAGCAGAGTGCACTCTGAAACTGTCTGTGGCCTGGAACACTCAATGTCATCTCTGTCAGGAAGGGATGGTTCAAAGCTAGGTAGTGGTCATCTTGTCTTTGAAAATCATCGCTGTGTGAAATCTTCCTGCAGTTCTAAGAAGTTAGACTTGTCCAACTAGTCTTGTAACTTTTTAAAAAGACATTCAATTTGCCTGTACAGTTTCCCTTTATTTGAGGGAAAGGTGAAATTTTTAATTTATTTGTTCTTCCTTACTTCTTGGCACACTTTTTTTTTTGTACAATGCATTTGATCAGTTTTAGCCTGAAGTAGAAGAATGTTTCTAGCGTTATTTTCCTAACATTCCTCGTCTGCCGATTTCACATGATGCTGTGCTCTGTTCTTCATCTGCTGGACCTTTGCTCTGCTCTTACCTTCTTTATTTTTATCTCTATATGAGATCAGCGGAAGGAACAATTGCTGAGGAAAATGACTAGGAGTAGACATATCAGGTAGCAGTAAATTATGACCAGATTTCCTTCCCAGCAGTTTTTATAATCTTTGTTTAGGAAGCCCTGGATGGGAGGATTTTGCTCAGACACTACAGTCTGTCTCCACGTGTGCTGTACTTCTTACCAGCTGATTTAACGTACTGGTTTATTTGCAATCATACTGAAATGCTTAGAGATTAATATTTAAACTGAGAAAAGTTTTGCAAGTTGAGATTTCCAGATTCAATGGACAAATGTGTATTCTCCCCTTTGTCAGTAACTGGAAGACTCAGTCCTGCTGATTCCCAGAGGTTGAATGAGTTAGACTTGGAAGAATTTCTGAGGAAAGTCAGTATTCAGACTTCATTTTTATTTTTTAAAGTGTGAAACTGTTTACTTGCAAGTGTATATATATTTTTACTTAAAAAAATAAAATAATATTCTAAAGATAATTTTGCAATTTTTTTTGGTATGTAATTCCTTTCCTATTAAAATCTTCAGTAAGACAATTGTATTTTAAGCTAACGGTGGGCAGTGTTCGTTGGCATCTGGGACCAATGTTAATTAAAAGCATGTAAGATAAGGAAAGTGCTTTATGGCAATAAATTTAACTGTGATCAAAGGTTGTATGTAGTATTTCCTTTGTAGAAGTGTATTCTTGGCAATGAAGAGGGTTTGTATCCATCTAAATATATGTTAATCCACAGTTGTATCAAACAAAATTCAGATATTTATTGTATTTGTCCAGACATAATTACATCATGGGTTACTCTCATTTCTGTAGTAATAGAACATTTTGCAAAACATGCATACACCTAGCTAAGCTGAATATATTTTTATTAGCCTGTAAATAAATATACTCTTCTGCATTGCAGTGATTTCTGCACCTAATTCAGAGTTGTATTTCATTTTCTTGTTTTTGTATGTAAAAGAGACCCAAACCTGTGTGTGTCTTTTGTCTGTTTAGCGTGTAGTCCACCCCTGGCCAAAAAGGAAATAATAAGGGGGAAACCAAAGCAGTATAATGTGAAGTTAGACTCTAATCCAGTCTTGGCCAGTAATGGTTAAGAGCAAATTACATTTTTTGAAAGACACAGTTACAGGACATGTCTCAAATTTCATTGAGATGCATTTCCTGCTGAATGTTTTTCAGTTAAAAAAAAAAAAGTGCAGTGTCTGACTGTATAGTAATACCATAAATATTCTAAAGCCCTTGACTAGGAAGAGCTGTAAGGACCCAGACCTGTCAAAGGGTTAATTCATTTGGGTAAAATTGTGGAAACTGCCCATTATCTGTCTTTTTTTTTGGTGCTTGTTTGTTTTCCATGCATTCTGAAATATTCTTACTTTTCCACTGAAGTTACAAAACACTTATCTTTATAAGTTAAAACTTTTAGTCCTGATATTAAAGTCTTTTTGTTCAGATTGAGTGTCTGTTTTGTGTTTTAAATTGTATTTTAGAAGAAGCAATCTCTCACCTATACTTGAGTGGTCGTCTTGCCCTGAATTTGTTTGTCTGAATGAGCAGAGAGCTCAAGTGAAAGGCAGTGGTGTGGTGAGTGGTAGTAGTCTAATTTTGGTAGCGCTTAAGGATTTATTGGGAGTGTGTAAGCAGAGGGCAGTAAACTGTGAGCGTAGGAACTGTCTCAATAGACAAGGCTGAGTCATGTTGGATGAAAAGATGTAGAATGTACAATTGGTGAGGGCTGGAACTGTTAACTACTTATTTTTTAGCTCTAAAATTTTTAGGAGGGTTTAGATATGGGTGACTTCAGCAGATGGAAGGAAGAGGTAAAGGAGAGAAATCTTGCTTGAGTTTTTGTAAAACAAGCAGAGGAACAGAGGCAGCTATGAATGAAGATGATAGGAAGAAGAGAAACAAAATTACTTCTTTATGTCACCTGAGGTCAAGGAAGCTCATTCAAAAGTTCTTTGTGTCCCAGTGTCCTGCTGAAGGAGCTCAGAGGCTGCTCCCAGTGACTGCAGTCACTGAATTGTCCTCTGCAGTTTTGTTTCCAGAGGCCCACATGTGACAGAAGAGAAATGTGTCCTGACTTAGGATATGTGTAAGAAGTCTGTTTATGCTGGTTAAACCTCGGCTCAATGGCCTGAAAAGAAAATGGGCTAGCATATTTCAAGCTTGCCTTTATATGCTTGAACTTACACTGTGATAATTGGAAAATATTATCACCTTGTCCAGTGTGTCTTTTCCAACATAATGGAATTCCCAATTCTTTAAAAGTTTTGCAGTTGGAAGGGAACCGAGGAGTTGAGAAGTGGAAAATTTGACTTTGAAAGACAAATACTCAATTTCTTTGGATTTTCTTTTCTCCTGGAGGCAGCTGTTGCTTTTAATGCTTCAGAGTAGCCTTGTCTTAGCTACTCTGTTTGCCTGGTGTACCCTTCCTACAGACCTACTTCGGAATCTGCTCCTGATGCCCGCTCCTATGCAGGACGTGATGCTTCTAAGCCAAAAGGCTGAAAAAGGCCAAGTAGTATTTTTCAAGGATTTTCAATTCCTAGGTAAAAATTTTCAGTCACTTGGGTAAATTTTCCACACTCCATACGAGTGTTTGATTCAATCAGCTGTCAAAATTATTTGGTGTCTCTTTGTCAGCCTTCTGCCTTGTGTGCTGAGACTTGTGTTTGCCAGCTGTACCTAGGTAAGCGCTGGAGCTGCCCGTGTTTAGAAGGCTCTGCAGGAGTATGCTCTTCCAGTCCCTGGTGAGAGGTATGTTAGAAGTCCATCTCTTGATCCCAGGAGAACTGGTTACACTTTTTCTTTGTAACTTTCTACTGCAGATACTGATCACAATTCCCTACAGCGTTTTTGGCACTCTCCAAATTTCCTTTTTGAAATGCAAAAACGCTGCGGCCTTAGCTGGCCCCCCAGCTTCCCCTCCATCAGTTGTGGGGCCATCAGCTCCCTGCTGCCTGGTTTTCAATTGCTGGGTCTCAGTCAGGAGGTTCAGAAAATGTAAATACAAGTAAAGTGAAAGTACAGGCATTCACAGACACATTTTGATTGCCTGTAGTGCTGGAAGTCAGGGGTGCTTGGGAGACAGTTATTGGGTAACTTTTCTGTTAAAACTGCAAGTCTTCAAATATATCTGTAAATCTCTGTAAATCCTGTTGATTAAATCTTAATTTACCTATGAACTGTCTAAATATTTGCATAGATATTACTTCTGCCAAACGAAATAAGTCAGATTCCCATGAAAGTATTTTTTCTAATGTTACTTTACTTGCTGTTGTCCAAATGTTTCTGTCTGTCATCCATTTCTTTAGGGGAGTGGAAGCATTAACAGTCATGCTGCTGAACTGGAATAGTTACGTATTTGGTCCACTGGGCTTACACTGCTGGAAATGTCCTTGACTTGAATGCTTTCCCTTCCAATAAGAAATGGGGTGTCCCTATTCAATCCCTGCTAGAACAACCTGTAGAGAGTTTGCCACTGTTGACTCTTCTTCAGCTAAAGGTAGGGGAAGAAGGTTGCTGTAGGTTGCCCATGCTGATCCTCCTGTAGAAGTGAAGCCTTTGAGTTATGTTAATAAATGCACCAGTTCCTCTTGGTTTAATTTATAATTGGCATGGTAGTCTGTGGTTCTGTGAGAAGGGATTCCCCACGTGTGCTATGATTTAAACCCTGCCCTGGGTACCCTCAGCTTCTGAGGGTGGCAGGTTTGAGCTTGGAACTGAGAAATTGACTTTTTATATATGATAAATGGGGATTTCTTTGTAGCTGTCAGTTGAGTGCTACTTCAGGCTCTTCTGTTTATTTGATCTTCCTTTTTTATCCAGCGTGGCTGTTTAGGTGTTCTAATTTGTGAGAGATGTGGGGTGTTACAAGACAACTCAGGAAGCCAGCAGAATTAGGGTGCTTCTTTAAGTGTTACTTGAAGTGTTATTTTAAATCCAGGTCACATATTACTAACTTTTATTTTAAAATGAAAGACACAGCAATTCTATGTATTATGACCCCCATATCTTACTAAGTTAATGGGTTGTCTTGAGTGACTTGGGTAAGTAGGCAAGTGTTCTTGGGGCTGTGTCAGTTCTATGCTGTTTTCCACACCAAAACTTGTCTATTAGTCAGTAATTGCAATTTGTGACCAGAATCCTCTTCTTTTTTTCGTGCAAAGTGTTTGCATTTGTATGTGGTGCCAAGAGGGGGCAGCAGCTTCCTTCCAATCCTCAGCATTAATGAGGTTTGAGAAACTGAACCTATTGTTTTGTGGGTCGGTTGTTCGGGTTTTTTTGTGGGTTGGTTGGTTGGTTGGGGTTTTTAATTTAAAAGTATAGAAAAACTTTATTCATTAGGACTATTTCTAGTAACATGTAATCTTAAAATAATTAACATCTAGTCTAATTGACATCCTGTAGCAAGTAGTTTGCAGATGGCACATCTTCCAGTTAAAAACTGTGCTCTCTGCCTATCAGCAAAGCATATGTCCAAACACACATAAACACAGACATGTATAATTTCATATAGCTCTAAATTCATGACTTGCTAAAACCCACTTGATTATCCCCATCAATTACTTAAAAAAAAGAGTGCTCTGCTCTCTTACAAGCTCGGAGACAGGCAGGGAATTTTTTTATCTCTTGTTTGTGGATGGGTTAAGGCTTTCCAAAAGAAGGGACCAAACGCACTGATAAAACATGAAGTGAGATACCAGGTAGGTTCATAAATACTCCTGCCTGCAGTTTGCCAGTGCCCTTCAATCATGATCCAGAACCAGCCTTGTCCTGGAATCTTTGCTGGAACAGAGACTGCCCATGGTCGTGTCAAACTGGTGAGGAGAAGTGGGGGAAAAAAAAGGAGATGACAATTGTGTTTTGCTCTAGTCCAGTTTCAGACAGAATCCTCTTGGATGGAGAAAGAGGAAGGTCAGTCCACGTTGACACACCATCGTCTTTTCTCTACTGGTACTCATTTCCAGTGACCACCAAATGATAGTCCAGTCTCCAGACCTTGTTTTTTGTCATTAACCAGGTGATCAGTAGAATGTTCAGAGACATATTTATGTCCTTGGTGCCGGTCCTTGTACAGCGATGCAGTTGTACTGTAAAGGGAGGAGGATGGACCATGACTTCATATGTTAAAAAGTTACCTATATACATGAAATACTTACCTTAAAGGAGTATGAATGCCATCTGCAAGGTCTTTGTAAGATAGTAGAAAACTTATTGCAGCATTGTTAACAAAAGCATGGTTCTCTTTGTGTTGTGATGTGTTAAAAAAGGCTTGTGCCTTTTTTGATGAGACGCTGGAAGCGCTTGGGTAAGTGTGGAAGAGAAGGTGCATGAACCATCCACAACCTTTGCACATCCACATGTGACACTGGCATTTCCATATAGCAGGCATGCTTTATCCAGGTCACCTTATTCAAATTTTATAAAACTGTCTGTCAGAACAGATGGTGTCACTTAAGGATAAAAAGCTTAGCCATAGATGTGAAGAAAAGCTGCCTCTTCAAGTGAGGTCTGCTAGCTCATCTTAGTCTTTATCACCCCTGTCTTTCCCTCTGTGACAGAGGACTTTTCACAGGTTTGTGGTTGGTGTTTTCAGAGGCCTTTACATTTTCGGGTAGGTTTGATTTGTTGCTACAGCTCTGGACAGGTGGCAGCATATCTGTCTATCTCAGTTCTCCCATCTGTGAAATGGTGCTTGCCTGGGACAGAGAAATTAAGATGCACAAAACACATTTGTAAAGACTGGTCTCTAGTAAATGCTCAGGGGGTTAAATCATTCAGACCAGAGGTGGGTGGTGGGTACTATTACTGTCTTTCTGAGTCTTTTCTCCCCTTGTTTTATGGCAAGCATCTCCATTTCCTCTGCTATCTGCCATTCCTCATGGAGGAGGACTCCTGATAAGCTCCCTGTCGCGGGTCAGGCATCAGCCATTGCTGTGTGTTTCTATACTGTTTGTTTTAAATTGTTCTTGGTGTTTCTTTCAAGCCTAGAATTTTGGCTCCCTCCCTACCTTCTTGCCTGCCTTCTAGTAGGCAACATACATGTGTTTTTAAAGTCTATTCTTGTCTGTTGTCATCTGATCTGGCTGAGAGAATGTTACAAGCTTTGAATAATTTGTTATGTTTGTAAGTTTTCTCACTCTTTTTGGTAGCTCAGATTTTGTAGGAAGAAATGCTGAGTATTCAGGGTACTGTTCCGCTTCAGGTTAGCCAATAATGCAGATTATTAATGCATTAAGGGAGCTTTTCCTGTAAAGTCTGTTAAAAAATTTGTGTCTAGTCAAAGTTATGGATTCATGAGGTCTGTTCAGGGTGATTATTCAGGGCACAAAAGCCTTAGTAACACTACTATGTCATATTTGTTGACTTATATTTTTTGCTATGGTGAAAAATTATATTGTGCTTTAACTTGATTAAGTTGTCTCCTTCCTGCATTTCTCTTTTTTATACTTGTGACTGGACAAAAATAAACAGGATGGTAATCTCTTGGATGTCACATGGCAGAGCAGTAGCTATGCTGTGAGTGTCTGAGTAAGTAATGAATTAACTCAGGCCAGGACCAGAGGTTACTGAATAACCTTTGCCTACTGTAAATGGCAAAGGTTTTTGAGGACTTACAGCCACTTAATGTGAGGCGAAGCCTAAACAAATTGGTGAAGTTTGAATGAAAAAGTCTCCAAATTCTCATGTCGAGACTATACAGTGAGATAGCACAGAAAGTCAGATGTGAGGCATCCTCCTTATCACGAGTAGCATGAGTTTTCTCCAACTACGGATGTCTTCCCTCTTGTCTTTATCTAGTCGAGAAATACTTTATCTGACTCCTTGTAGTGTGTCCTTAATGGATTGTAGGACTGTACCAGGGGGAGCAGGGGGCTTCGAAAAAGGAAGCCCTCAGGAGAGGTTTCTATTTTAAGTTTGAAACTGATTGTGCAGAAATGGCACCTTCCTTTTAAATAAGTATGTTCTGTGAAACTCACTCTGTCTTCAACAATTCATGGGCATTGCAATGTTTGTCTTGTTAACCCCACACAGCTATGGCAGGGTAATTTTCAGTGTAGGTATCAACAGCATTGATGAGTTTCACATGAAATGGTAAATTCTGCTTTCACACTGAGCTAGTCACAGTGGAGGTTGGAGGTCAGTACAAACTCACATCATAGCTGACATTGGAAAGAAAAGGTCAGTACACAATTTTTATTATGGAAAATAATAAGGAAAAAGGAATGCCACAACATAACCTTGCCATTCCTTGGGTCTGGCCTGATTACAGGCTGGGGAGCCTTTAAGATGCCCTCTTGCTGAGCAAAGCTAACCTGGTTTTGGAGAGAGGGTGGACAGAAGAATACGGATGGATTTCTACAAGGTTACTTTTCAGTGGGCATCTGATCCTGCAAGACTGCTGTGAGACCACAGACTTCCTTCTTAGAACTCTCCTAATTTTTTCACTTTTTGTTTTAATGACAGTGATCCACCAAACAGGTAAGCACAGTTAGGCATCTGTTCCTGTAATGGGACCTATAGCCTCATATTCCCATCCTGTGTGGGGAATATTTTGTGCCTCAGACAGGGTTCCACTAAAATCTGCCCATGGAGTGAAGAACTGCCTGTTCTTTGGCAGTCAGTGGGAAAAATCTGAAGGATGTCTGTATTAAAAGCTTAATCTTCCCAGGTTTTAGCCATGCAAATAATGCAGACCAGCCATGGGATTCACAGGCTGCTTCTAATGATTGGAATCCAACCTCCTTTGTTTTTTTTAAAATAAGGAGGCAAGGAGGGATCTGTCATTTACACACATGTGTTGAGAGATATTTCTGTGACTGCTGCCATTTTAGCTCAGTGCTCACAGTACTCCCAGATGCCAGGGGTGCAGATTGGCCTCAGGGCTTTCCCTGCCTGCCCCCATCTCTGCAGACTGCTGTAATGAGTGGGCTACTAAGCTGGTTGAACCCATTCTGTGGCTGGTGTCTGGAGAGGGAGGTGAGGCCAGGCCATTGATCCAGAGAAAGACCATAAAAAGAGAGCAGGTGATGCTCTAAGCAGGACACACCCTGAGCCAGGAAATCCTAATTCCAATCTAGGGCTAATTTTAATCTATTGCCTGTTGGATGTAAAGATCGTGGTAGGTACTAGGATAGGGTTTAATATCTGATGTTTATCAGCTAAAAAGAAATACTCTTCAGAATTATACTTGATAGGAAAAAATGCTTTTGTATTGAGCATTAGAAAGGTACTTGAGGAAAGAAATAAAAATTTGCTATCTATTTGCCAGTCTAAGGAGGTGAGAGCAAAGGAAATTTGTGGTTTTCCTGTGGTATTTTTGTAACCTTTGTTGTAGTTGCTTTTCGTAATTTGTGTTTTAAATATAAGGCACCAGCAAGAAATGCATACTGCCATTTTTAGGTTTCAGTTGTAGGTAGCTGACACCATTTTTTACACTTTCTTACCTCAAGAGCCACCTCCTTCCATTCCCTTGGTCAGACGTGCAGTTACAGTGCTGCCCCTGTTCCCAGCAAAGTCAGACTTGCTGTCAATAGCAATGGGACAGGCAGGTCCTTAGTGCCAGGAGCAGTTAATATTTAACTTTCCTGTGGACTCTGACTTGGCTTTACTGTTCCAAACCACTGGGAGTGCCTGCTCAAGGAAGAAGTTTGGTACTGAAACACCACTGAAATCTCCATTGACCAGGGGATCAGACTCTGCTCTCACATAATCTCTAGAGATGCTGGAGAGGGATCCAGAGCTAACCGGCCTTCTGAGTGTGGAAATATCCCAAAACGCTGCATACTCTAACCTTCACTGTGGAACAAAGGTTTTTAAACCTGTGATGTTTCATAAGGCTGCTGGTGTTATACCTGCATCTGGCTTTGTCAGTGAGGACAGGCTGATGTAGACGAGCTGGAGTTTGATGTATCAGTATGTAAAAACCCATTCAGAGGATGGACATGAGGATGAGCACTAGCAATGGTAAGATTCAAGCAATCCTCTTTCATTCCTACACCAGGATTTTGTATCTCTACCACCATTAGGATACAGAGATGTAGGGTAGGAAGTTCCCTTGCATATCTGCTGCTAGGGTTGCTAAAAATTCCCCAGGCCAGGGTGGAGAAGCTCAAAGTTTTTAGTGTTAACCACACTCAGCAGTCACTAAGATGTGAACCATGAAGCACCATGGCAGTGGCCAGGAGATGTGCTGCCTCAGTCCTTGTCAGCACCAAGCCACTGTGAAGGGAGGCTCAAGATGTTTGTGGATCTCTTTTAAGCCACCGTTGCAGGTTTGTTGGGGTTTTTTTTGAGGGGAGTGGGGGTGAAGTCAAGGTGCAAATTGAGACCAAACTTTCCATTAGGCTAAGTCAGCTGTGTTAAGATGGGTTTGAATGACAGCAGAAACGGGCAGATGCTGCCAAGAAGCCTTTGACACTTGTACCATGCTGCAGATGTGCCAAGCATGTGGCAGAAGTATGCAAAAAGTTCATTATAATACAAGTAGTGTCATCTGCTGCCTGGTCCCCTTGCATTGCTCTGTTATTTAGCTGCCTCATTAGGTGGGGAGTAGGTCTGACTACTGACTTGTTTGTCAAGTGACAAGTCAGGCTAATTAGCTGTGTGGGCAGAGGATTGGTTTCAGGCTCATCAGGAGGGCATCCTCCTCCTTTCCTCAATCATACGCATCCAGCAGCGGGGTTTGGCGCAGGAGTTTCTGGGTTCTTCTCTAGAGCTTATGGACAGAAAATCTGGGCTAAATGGGGCACTGAGAGAATCTTTTTTTAGCCTGTCACACTGGGGCCGTGAATTGCAGCAGCGCAACTGGCACTTTAGCAGGGCGTAAGGAACACTTCCTTCTCACCCTGCAGGGTATGTGGCGAGAGTGGGTGAGCAGCGATGATCGAGTCACCGAGTGAAGTGGCAGGCCTGTGTGGCTGATTTACAAATACCAGTGTTCTTTATTTACACAGACATGTAAACAACAGAAGGTAAACAACACCGCCCAGCTCGGTCTAACAAACAGGCTGCTGCTGTTTCACTTCAGGACCTGAGGTGTTTTAGACATTTCACAGAAACTGTATTGACAGCAAACACAGGAAGGCTACGAGGTTACCTTGACTCTTTCTTCTTTGCACGGGAATCGCATGCACGGTGCGGCAGCGCGGGGGAATGGCACCACCTGAGGCCGCAAAACAAGGGCATGCAAAGAACCCACTCAGAGCTTGCCTTAAGCTCGGGTATGGCTGGAGTTAGCAGTATTTGTGAGCAGTGCCACTGCAACCAGTCTGTCTTCTGACAGCACTTTGCACCCAGAGATCTGAAAGCACTCTGCGAACAGACTGATCAATCCTTGTTGCATCCTTTGCTAATTATCCCGTTTATATACAAAGAAATAAATGGAGGGCCTTCAAAGAGCGGCTTTCCCAGAGCTCAGGTTTTACTGGTCTCGTTTCCCAACCTTGTGCTCTAAGTATAGCACCATTCTTTCTTCACAGAAGTATATTGCTTCCTGGCATTTTAGGACAAGCTTTCAAATTCAAAGAAGTGCCCCAAGCACTGGAGGTAGAAGGGCAGTGGACGGTCCCAGTCATGACCAGAAGTTGTTCTGCTCCAAAGCTGCCTCTGCTGAAAGAGGAGCCAGCTGCTGTGCGATACATTGCACCCAATCCCAAGCTTTTTCAAGTTTGTCCGAAAACGGAACTAGGGGAAACATTAGCTGCAAAAGAAAAACTATAAGAAAACAACAGTGCTGATCTGCTGTCTTGCAAATTTAACTGCAACAGTAACCCATACACACACTGCATTTTACTTAGTTGAAATACTTTTAACAGAAATGTTACACTAAATTTGTAAGACAGAAAAATACCTAGTGGAGAAATGAAGAGCTCAGGAAGTATGCTGCTTTGTGCCAAGGAACAAATTTCCTTATAGTTTAGCAGCAAAAGAATCGGCTAGGGCTTGAACAGCATTGAATTCTCAGCCGTAAATTCACATTTTGGTTACACACACACACTTCCTAAATAAAATAAAATTAAAATAACTCCCCCAGATTAACTGGTGTTGGATGTGTGGTTTGGTTTTGTTTGGTTTTTTGGTTTGGTTTTTTTTTTTTTTTTTCTGTTGAAGAGTGATAACCATGGCTTGAACCCAAAACCAGTTTCAGCCTTTCTACCTGTTTCCTAACATGAATTGGAAGTTAGATGGGCTCAGCTTGTATGCTAGATCAAATTCAAGCATGTGAGAATTGCTGCTAAAAAAGCAGCTGGGAAGTTGTGTTTGAGCACAGTATTTAAATACTCAGCTGCCTTGTCTTGTGCACATTATGCAGCAAGTAGTTTAACTTCTATCCTCCCAATAAGAACTACAGCCCTATCTTCAGTTATCGTAGGAAAGGAGATGAATCAACACAACCATAAGATACACCATTTACAGATGCCAGTACAGCAGCAGGTCAGATAAAGACAGAAAAAGAAGACTGTTTTTCTTAAATAGGCTTTTCTGCAATCCTTTCAAACCCCCAGGTGAAAAGGAAACTTAAGAAATTCTCCTTAAATAAAAGCTATGTACAAATTGCACACATTGCAAATGGAGCACTGAGATCAGTTACAGAAAATAAGATGTACAGTCTTCACTGATAACATCTCTCTTGCTATAAACAGTGATAAACAGCATATGCTTTCTTCAGATGTCAGAACCCAGCAAGACAGCAATATTATGTACACAGGGCTTGTTTGCCTTCTGCCTCCCACAGCAGAGTCCCTCCAAACTCTGTTTTCACTTCAGAAAGCTGTGCAGTGACGCTCCTGCGCACCGTGCCGCTCCTGCTCGGCAAATCACAAGAGAGCTGTCATTGCTGTCTGGCTTATGGGCTTTAGGCAGTCCCTGGGCGTGGAGTAACCCTCGCCCCCGAGAGCAGTTTGCTGGGGTTTCTGGTAGTCTGTGCTGTAGCTCACGGAGGTCAGAACACCATTAACTTTGGGTTTGTCGTAGTTTATGACACTCTGGGGTGTCTGATAGTCTCCGTTCCTGATGTCGGTCTTACACGAAGTGGAGAAGCTGCCGGCAGTAAGGGAATGTATCTGAGATGAGGCGACAGGAACGTTGTAGCCGTTCTCAGAGGGGAAATTATTTTCTCTTGCTATGTGCCGCTCTATGATGGGGGTGGCGTACTCGGGCTCTTGGCTGGTCAGGGGCAGAGCATATTCATGCCTGTTAGCTCTGTGAGGGCAGTGATAGTGGTTTTCAAACTCAGAACTCCCCCTTCTTCCCTCCTCTTTGGTGTCCATGGGGCGAAAAGTAGATCCTTTACGTGTTACCGTCCCAGTCCCGATCATGAGAGGCTGCTGGTAATCTAAAAAGCATGAAATGCTCAATAAGGCATAGTTTGGTTATTTTATATATATAATACTTATGCATAGATAGGTATTTTATGCTGAAAAACTACTCTGTTGTTGTATCAAATGTGTGGTTACTGGGGATATGAGGAAACCTTTCCGCAACACCAATCCTGTAGCCTCCTTCAGTGAGTAAGAGTTGTAGACCATGGCAGAAGCTCTTCCACAGAGAAGCTCCAATCTGCCACCTCTTTTCCTACTCCCTCCCTCCCTTTCCCCACCTACCTTCCCAAATAAATTAAGATTTCTGGAGTATACTTTAAAGCCCTAAAAAAAGAGTGAGGTCAAGAAAATATTAGCAACAAACTGGACAAAGGACGTTGCATGAAGATCCACAAGCAAGAAGTTCTCCAAAATGAGTGTTCCACTTTTGGAATAATTAAAATGCCCAGAGGATTCTTAACGAGCCGGCTTTATTTAAAAGGCATCTCACAGTAGCTGACTGACAAGAAGGATGAAGTTAGGCAAAACGGCAGCCAAGAGAGTCAATGGAAGTGTGAAATGTGCTAAGCCAGCTCAGCACGGCTGTGGGCATGCCAGGGGGGATGAGCCTGGGGGGAGAAGCGGGAGTGGTGCTGCCGCAGGAATTGGGCAGTCACCCGGTCAAGGGGGATGGCAGGGATGGAGCTGGCCTAAGGCAAACGGCCTGAGCAGGAGCAAGGAGTGAGATGGAGGAAATACGGCCTCAAGAAGTGCGTGTTTGCACCTCTAGTTAAGGTAGATGCCAGGCTGCCACGTGAGGAGATCTGAACTAGGAGGTTTCTGAAAAAACAAGTAATACTATTATGAGAAGAGTGAACGTTCTAACTTTCTCGCTTTGGCGCTGGTGACAATCTCTTACAGATACATACGGTGGCCTGAACAGCTCTAGTAAATGACACTGCTAAAGAATCGTGTTTTCATGCAGGCGTGAAGAAGTTAGCTCGGTTTCTGTTCTGGCATCGCGGTTCATCTGACATGAGCGTCGAATTCGATCCCATATGTCCTGTGAATCTTTTTGGCAGTTTCTGGCTGTGTCCCAAACTTCAGCATGTAGGGTGAAGGTGTTATGATATTTCACTAAGTAAGTGGTGCAGCTCTCCCCAGCATTGCTGCCGCCATCCCCAGAAATCTCTCTCGCTCAGGATGAAGCACCTCGACTTCCTCCTGGCTGCCTTTGGGAAACCGGCAGGCAGCTGGGGGTCTAAAGTAAGGGAATTTCATGTAGCATGATGCAAATTGTGTGCTCTCTGCAATTAAATTATTAAATGGCACATTTCTACGTTGCATTCACATTTCTGTTTCACGTTTTTTAAGGAGACTGCAGGTGAATTGCTAAGGCTGGGAATGTGCCTGAGCCAGGCTGAGAGTTAAGACTTCTCACAAACACAGCAGGAGGGGATGGTGGAGAGAGCAAAGGTTTCCTAGACATGGCCAGGGAACCAAATAACCATCACTTGTGAGCAACCTTTATTCATTCTCTTTCCTTAAAACTGCTTTATAGGTCTTTGCATATTTATATCGAAAGTTTTATAAAGGACTGAAACTGTCTTTGAAAGATATTGAGAGCAGCACCATATGGAATTACAGTAACCATCCATTTGTTTTTTAAATGTATTTCTCTGCCAAACACAATGAAGAAATTCTAAGGAATTTCTAAGGTCTGGAGGCTGGAAAAAGCAAACTAATCTTCCTTCAAGAGTGCTGATCACTGATCCCATGAAATGGCTGGTCTCACTAGCCTTACCAGACAGACTAGACTAGGAGGGGATAAGATGTGCTAAGAGGATGAATTAAAAAATCATCCCTTTGGGATGCAAATAGTACTGATGCAGGGATTTGCTCTATCCCAACAGTGACCTGGAGCCAAGGTAGCACATCAGGGAAGCACTATGGCTGGCTTTTTTCTTCTCTCTCATCTACCTGCTTCCACTTCAGGAGGCCTCATCTCCCAGATAGTTCAGGCACCAGGAAAGCTGCACCGGGATCTCTGCACAACTTCCAGCTATGCATGAAATCCCACCATAAACCAACTAAGTAATTTTTCTATTTGATCAGCAGCAAGGGGCATCATATTATGTTCCATTCCCAGAGACATTTGTGTTTCAATAGAAACACAAAAATTAGTCAGCAAAGGGAACCAATCCTATCCTAGGCACATTCTTGCACTTTATCCATGCCTGAGTGCCTTCCATCACTACCTTCAGCTGTAACTATTTCAGAGCCAGGAAATTTTTCCGACAACTCCAAGAAAAAAAATTCCAAAACAGTGGGTCTTTCCCGCCCTAATATATTTAGCTGCTTCACTATACATCTGGGATGAACATGAATAAATCGATTTCTGGGCCTCAGCTTGCATAAGAGCTGAAGCCTGTAATGTCGCTGGGCCATCCCTCTCCCTGTTACCAGCTCTGCACACAGAGCAAAAGGGATGCATCTGAGGGGGAGCAACTGTTACCTGCCATGTCACTGGTGACCAGATCCAGCTTTTGTGGTGTCTCCTTCTCATTGTTATAGCTGATGGTAAATTCAGTTGACTGATGTCTGGTAAAGGGCTGCTTGATTTGTTTCCAACAACCTATGGAAAAGAAATAAAAATAGAAGGCTTATCAGCAAGTTAAATGCTTAGAATCAGAAGACTTACCAGAAAGTTTAATTTTTGGTATACCCATTGCTGTCAATAGATTGAAATAGTTCAAAAACATGACTAAAATGGGCTGTTTGTTTAAAAAAAGCCCCCTAAATATGGAGGGTGAAGGAAGAAGTGAATCACCAACTGGGATTTCCAAGTTTATATAAGATATTTTGGCAAGAAGGGCTCAAACTCTGTAGGTGCCTACAGTGATGCCTTAACAAGGTATATTGATAAAATACCAGCTTTAAGTCAGTTATGTTTTGGCATTGAATATGTGGCAAAAATAATGCTTAAATTTTCCCTTTTTTTTGGTAGACTACTGTGGCTTCCATTTTGTTGGTATCGGAGCACCTGCACTCATCAATTAACTTGTTCTCACAACATCCTTGTAAGACAGAAAAGAAAAAAATCCACAGTGTCAGGGACTTGCTGGAGCCTGTGCCAGGAGGTCTGTGGAGAGGTGAGTTTGGCTCACAGCTTTCTAAGCCCCAAGCCTGGTTCACAAGGGCTTAGGAGCTTGATTTATGAAGCAGACATACAACAAATGAACTGACTGTGTAAGAGGCTATCTCCAATTTCTTGGGATTTGTCCTCATTAGCAAGTGAGACAGGATTATGATGTGACCTTGAAAAATCATATTAGCAAATATGATGTTAAGTACAAATTAATTTTCTAATGAGGGCAAGCTGCAGTGGGTAACAGCATTCCTTTCACTGACGTCAGCACCTGCTGAGGGATGAAATTTTGGAGCTGAGCTATTGCAAGAGACTTGTCAAGAGACATATGAAATGCTTAGTGGTTTGGGTTTTTTATGGAAAGCTGAGTTTCAGAAGGATATTTCTCTACAGAATTGGTCGGCCAGGAAAAACAACCCAACTGCCAAGCTGATGGGAACCCCACTCTAGAAAATGTTATTGAGCAAGACAAAGAAAATACTTCATCAGGGTTTTGCAGTCATCTCCTAAAGCAATATGCTCAAACCAATCCCTCATTCAATACAGTTCAGTGTTGTTAGGCTTTATAAATACAGGTTCAACCAGGGAGGGCAGTGAGAAGAAAATATTAAAGCCATAAAAAATTATTATCCCTTGCTCTCTTGGAGAAAGGCAATCCCCTCTGCTGCGGGGAAAAGAAAAGAAAAGCAGCAATTTTCTTCAAAATAGGTATTTTGGAGGTGGGAAGGAAAAGGAGGGCACCTGGGAGCACTCTTACATGCTAATTTATGCACTCTGTATAATAGATCTTTTGTTAATTGCCTTTCTGTCATAGAAACCAAATTATATTGTTTCTCAGGGCACTGTGCTAGGATGACACAAGTGGGACTATGGTTCGCTGTTTGCCTTGTATGAAGAGGAGAATTTGAATGAGGAAATGTGGATGCTATTTCACAAGCATTAAAAGCTTAGTCGCATAAACCCTTTCCTGCTGGCCCAGTGGACAGGGCAGAACAGGACCAAGTGCATGATTCTCCACTCACCTGATTTCTGAGTACTGGACAATCCATAGGAAAGTCCTTTGGCTTCTCGCCTGTGAGGAGAGGAAAGGATTTATAAACATCAGTACTTACAGCATTTCAGCTTCATGCCTTAGCTCCAGCTATTTTATTTAGTGGCTGAGGACAAGGCTTCACTTCGAGTTCCTGGAGGTTGCTGTTTACTAGAACATCAGGCATGCAAACCAGCACTTTGACATTTTCTTTTTCTCCATCTATGTGCCAGTTGTGAGTGCTGATGTTCAGATTTCTGGGGCTGGCACTCATCAATTTGATGTGGCTCTGTCTGTATGTGTCACTCCAGGCTATGTTTGGGTCTGCTCTTCTGAATTCTTTGGCTATTTTATAGATTTACTGGGAAACCAGGACAGAGCTGAGTATCACTGGTGATGAAGCAGCATCACCAGAGCATTGCTTGTATTTCCAAATCCCCATCTGCTGGCAGAAGCATTTCCCGGCTCAACATGCAAGTGCAGGTTCACAGGAATGGGCATCTAGCAGGAAGCACAGTCAGCAGTGCTCCTTCCGGTACTCGGACCTGTGAGATGAACTAGCTTAGTTTTAGCTGCTTACACCAGTGTGTATGTGCAACTCCTTAGAGCCCAGCTCTGCTTCCAGCCTGCTAGGTTAAGTGCTCTAGCTTAAGGGACTGGGAAACAGAAACACAACAGGAGGGAAGTAAAAGAAAATTATCCAGATAGATAGCTCAAATCTTCCCCTCACTGAATTTCTAATTTAGCTTTGGTGTGGAAAGTATCCTGTCTTCAACTGATTTACACCTCAGTGTGTGTGGATACATGTAGGGTGAAGAGAACAGCTGGTTACATTGGACTGGGTGCACAGTCCTGACCTGCTTTACCTTCATTTTTCTTAGACTAGGAGAGGCATACAGTAAGAAATACAATTTACAGAGACACAACATGAGTTCTACTTAAAAGAAAGACTGACAAACAAGATCAATTCCCAGCTCCCTGGTAAAGAGGCTCTGGAAAGCGGGCATGGAGTTGGACGTGCTAGCTAGGTACCCACAAACGCCTCCTTTGACAAAAACCAGTATCTTACTTGCGTAGGGCTGTGCAGATACAAATTCCAGAGAACAAGAACAGACACAGCACGATGAGGATGGGGACAATTATAGCTGTAAGCTTTAAACCTGCATGAGAAAAAAAAAGGGATAAAAGTTTAAAAGGCATATTACTCTGAAGCTGGTAATTTTTACTACAGCAAAAGGTAGATAATATTGCAGGAATGCCTCTTGGAGAGAGTATGGAAATGTACAACTATAAAACTAAAAGACCCCTCCTCTGCCACATACCTATGTGGAACAATGTTGAAACAAAAGAGTTGAATATACTTTCTCAAGGGTGACACTTGACTTGGCATCTCTATGCATCCTTACAAAGAGCAGTTCTTTTTTATTACACAGTAGATGACTTAAAAAGCCAGTCATATACACTCTGTTTGCAGTTGCTTATAAATCTGCCAAAGGAGACTGCAATTTTACATGCCAGCTATCTGGCTCATGCTGAACTGGCTGAAACATTTCAGTCAAAATAGTTCAAAGATTTCCATGAGGAAATCTAGGGAAAAACCTGTTTAGCCACTGTTAAATTCTAACACAACATGCTTTAGAGCAGGGATTTGAAAATTAGCAGTGGGGTGGCTCTTGTGTCAGGAGCGTGCCGTTCCCTGTTTCTATAGACACTTGCCAGCTGTGAGAATAAGGCAGTAGAAGTGTCCACAGAGTATTTGCAATTCAGCAGACGAAATCTCAGTGGATTTCATTTTCAGTGAACATGGATATGGTTTACTCCTACCGCTGCACAAATGAACTGAGCTTGCTTGCTCTTGGCAAGCAGATTCAGAATTTTTTTTTTCTTCCAGTGATTGCTTCTTACAACCAGTTTTTTCACTGGCATTTCTACAACTATCAGCTACCTAATGGGTAGTGGCATTTGGTACAGTGGGTCTGGCAATTCCTGCCTGGCTATGAGCCCACCAAACAGCCAGTATAAGTACCAAATTTTGTTTGTTTGCTTTTTAAGGTCTAAGAAGTTAGCTCCACAACATTAAAGGATGAAGACTGCAAATTCAGGGAGAATTATGCAAATTAAGGTTGTCTGAGCCCCCACGAACACAGGCATTATGGACGAATGTTTAATTACACAATCAGGCACTACTGTGTGCTGCTTTCAGCTGGGAACTCACTCTGGAAGGTGTCATGGTTGTGTGGAGAGAAGATAACACTTTTGTGAGATGACTACCTGATGTACTAAAAAATTACAAAATACAGGAAAAAAGTGAGGAAGAACTCTTCCAAAAATTGCTGCTGAGTGCTCACTGTATTCCCTTGAGCCACCCACCAAGCATGGCAAATCAACCAATATGACAGGGAAACCAAAGCCCAATGTTTAACACATCAAGGAAAATTAAGGCTTTCAATCTCTTTTTGTGCCTTAAGACAAAAAGAACCTATTGCTCCTCCCTCTTCTCTCAGTCATTAATAAAGTCTGAAGGGAAAATAAAAATTTTGATTTGTGAGAAAGTTTAAAGTTCACTCAGACTGGGCTGAAGACGTGATGCATCCTAGAGAAAATGCAGCACTAGGTAGTGTTACCCAAGTTAGTTTCTTCGGAGGGGATGGGCTCTGTAACAGTCCTGTCTTCTTTTCCAAGGGAGGTTTCTGTGCTCTGACTCGGTTTCTGCCACATTGAATGCGTAAATGAACTGTTAGCTGCAAGAGAGAAGGGGGCATCAGTGGCACTGGGGCAGCACAGTGGGCTTTGGAGGCACCATGCACTGCTTACCCCATACCTGGCATTATTCGACATCCCATCAGCTCCAGCTTCAGGGCTATTCTTTGGTTCCAGGTTTGAGGGATAATCCGCACATAACGGGCCACTATTGGAGGGATGAAGTTATTGCGCACTATGTCACCGGAGTTGGAGTTGCCTTGGAATACCTGCAACAAAATGTGCACACGTTGTTCGCTCTGTTTTAAAAGTCTCTTTCTTCAAAGTGCTCCTGACATCCAACTTCAAAGATTTTCGTTACCCTAAAATTAATACCTTGATAACCTGGGATTCAGCCACAAGATTTTAGGAATTGAGAGTTCTGGAAAGAAATAATCTTTTTAGTTTTGCCAGATGATCGCATTTTTATGTTAGCTCGGAGGAGAAAGATTATCACCGTTTCAGTACTGTGTAATTTATAGTTAATATATGCTGGTATAATGCAATCATTTTTTTATTTAAGAGCACTGCAGCACCCTTTCTTGGAAATATGGGATAGAAACATAAAAAGAAAAAAACTGAGGTGAACTATTTCTAGGCATTTTAGTAAAACGGTCAGTTTTCTATATCAAGCTTGAAGAATGACTATTAGCTACGCAGTTGTTACTGCACTTATACAGTATTTCCCAGAATCAGCTCAGCCCCTTGTGCAGAACAGTAGTCCTTGCAATACTAGTTCTTGGACACGCTTCATCACGACCCAGGAAAACTTAAAAGCCTGATGAGGCAGAGAGGTGAGCTCAGCATATCTTAGATAAAATGCCAGGCCACATGGGGTTCTGAGGGGACAGGTTCTGTCATGCACCTTAGCTGAAACTAAGACCATATATCATATTTTCAAAGGATATTTGTATATAACAACTCACTGTGGGAAACTGCAAGCCTGCACATTTCAAATAGCTAGCCTTTGCAGTTCAGCCATTACTAGGCTGATTTGTCACTCTTTGGGCCAGCATCCCCTCAGTTTAACATTTAAAAAAATATTAACCCCATTAATGTTGGGCAGTGAAATTCCTTGCCATGCAAGCCAAGAAAATCAGAGCTAGCAGGAAATCTCTCTTCAGCTCTACCAAGTTTTCTTCAAAAATTGCCATCAGCCCTGAGGACCAGGTAGAGCCTTCTCCTGAGGCAAGCTGGGCTCCCTCAGGAATGATGAGTGAAGGTCTGACTGAACACTGTGGGGCCAGGGAGGAAGGCTTTTGGGATTTCTTCTGTTTGAAAGGAAACATGAGGTTTTCAGGGGAAAGTGTTATCAGACAAACTCCACCAGCAGCCCCGCCCTTCACCCGAGGGGCTGTTTCATTTGGTGGAGGAAGGGGGATTGACGATCCCCATGCGTTTGGAGCTGACCCTCAGCTTTGCTGGTGCTGTACCAACAGCATCCCTGGCACGGGCGAACACTGAGCTGAGCTAAGGACTCACCCCAACAGCTGCTGTTCAGCTCCAATTACACCACTTTTTTAAAAGAAGGGTGCAGACATACACATGCCTCCCTGTGTGTGTCCCACAGCTTCACCAGTCCATGGATGACTTCATTGTTTCGACAAGCTCGCTATCTACTCTGTAGCCATAAATTACACTTAGCCCAAGTCTAGACAAGTTTGAAGCTCCTAATCTTCCTTGACAGTGAAAGCCTGCCTTTCAATGACAAGACAGCATACGCGTTATTGTTTTGTGTTCTTCTACCCTTCCCACTTTCCCTTACCTTTTCTTCATTGCTCAGAATCCCTTTATAAGTTCTCCATTTTGAGTTGTTATTTTTATAATTCATTGTAAATGTCTTCACATAGAAGTTGAAATTCATGGATCCAGAACCAGTAGTCTTAATCCCTTTCAAAAAATGCAAAACACATTTTCATTTGCTATGTGACTGTTTTAAGGGAACATTTTCAAATGCAAACACAGAAGCCAAAACAATTCTGAAAACTTGGTCTTCAAGGTGTTAGTTTATTGTGTCGAAATTGAGTTTAAAAGTTGGTTGAAGAATGAAAATCAATTTTAAATTGTGAATTTAGAGCAATGGATATTTTTAACAGAGCACAAGAGGCTGAGGGAGCTGGGCCTGTTCAGCCTTGAAGAGAGATGACTGAGAGAGGACATCATCAATGTCTGTCAGTATCTGAAGGGAGGGTGCCAAGAGGATGGAGCCAGGCTCTGCTGGGTGGTGCCAAGCAATGGGACAAGAGGCAATGGGCGGAAACTGATGCACAAGAAGTTCCACATGGATGTGAGGAAGAACTTCTTTACTGTGCAGGTGACTGTGCACTGGAATAGGTTGCCCAGGATATGGATTCTCCCTCACTGAGTTGTTCAAGAACTGTCTGGACACAATCCTGTGCCATGTGCTGCAGGATGACCCTGCTTGAACAGGAAGGTTGGACCAGATGATCACTGTGGTGCCTTTCAACTTTACTCATTCTGTGATTCTGTGACTCCAAAATGATAATTGCTTTTTGATATTATGGTCTGTATCGGCCATCTTTACATCTTTAGCAGCAACTGTAATTTACATTTTTACGACTAAACCAGGAGATGAAAACAGGAATTTCTTTCACCTAGGCCTTGTTTCAAGTGCTGTGACTTTCATGTTTCTTATTGATTCCAGATCATCCATCTAGACTCTACTGATCCCTGTGTAAGTATTTTGTTCTATCAGCATGTTTACAGATCAGATATGCATGACAGTTGAGTTCAATCCTGTATCCCCATGGGAAGACAAATCTTGTAAATAACCATGATGTTTTAAATAGGAAAACAATATTCATCAGCACAGAACATTTCATTATGTATAACAAAAGAAACGTTGCATTAGTGCACTAACAGCTTTTCAGCTGCATTCAGTTTCTTCTCCAGCTGAAAAACCCGTTTCTAATAACCAGAGAGTGACATACCTGTTACTCTCTTCTTCTCCCCCAGGTCTATCTCCAGCCATTCACGGTTGCTGCTGTGGTTAGAGGCCCAAGACCATCCCGGGACTTGAAGCCAAGCCTTGTCGGGGGACCACAGGATTAGTTGCCCAAACTCATTGGTCTCCTCCCAGAAGGAAGATGCAGTAACCTGGCTCTTGGAGAGGAATCCCTCTTCCAGACTGAGAGATTTGTTGCAGCCTAGGAGTCCCCACACAGACAGGCAGAAGGAGTTATTTTGCATTTTCACAGGATATTTTTATATTAGGCTAGCAACATTTGAAGACCACCCACAACAGCAAAGTCAGACATTGCTGAATCTAGTGCTAGCCTGATGCTCTCCATTAGCTGTGGTGTTTACCAGTCAATTTGTAGTGTATGATCCAGTACCAGAGTGCTGCAGTCCCAATCTTTTACCAGTCTAACTCCTACATACATGACACCTTCTGACTACATGTGCTATTTTTGCCATTTAGTTTTTTAATCTCTGCACTTTTGTCTCATTCCTGTGAAGACATATTTTATTTTTAAATTTTTCCTTCTGAAACATAATATTTATGTTTTGAGATTGGCACTAACTAATTCTGCTGTACAAAACATTTCACAGATGAAGGCACTGTACTGAAAGGAATACTTTACTGTAAATATTTCATGATTCCCACCTGCATTTAGGGCTAGGAAAGTTACTCATTAGAGAAACTCCTTGATACTGCTGCCAAGATGTGATATGATGAAGATAATATCTGTGGGTAAGTATTGCAAACTCCACCAAAGAACCCACAAAATTTCTGCACATCAAGGTTCTTCACAGAAAACAGGCCAGTGAAATATGGTTCAATGAAGTTAAAAATAATTCCTTGGCAGATTCAAGGGCCTATACATGCTCTACAGTTTTCAGTGGAATAGTAAATGATTTTATCTCAAATGAGTGGATATAATTCAAATGAACGAATGCGAAATTTCCCCCCCTGTTTGCTGTGTTTTTTGCAAATGAACGGCTTGACAGATTAAAAGAGGGTTTTGCATCTTGGAAAGCCATAAACAAAAACTCCTTCTGTATCAGTGAAATATAAATATATTTTCATTTCTCCTATGTTTTCTTTCTCTGCTTGTATGATGAAGATGGAAATTATAAATGTCTGAGGAGAAACTGTTTTCATTTTCTGTGGCCTAAAGTACATAAAAATGGGATTATCTGATTGTCATTTTTCATATGCTGGCACCAGAAATGTAACAGCAGAATACTATTTCTGTTTCTCGTCTATGTGCGTATGACCGCACATATTCTGTGTTTTTTTTCTATCTCACTTCACATCCCTTCAATTTTTTTATTCACTTGCCAATTTTAAAAAACTGCTGTCCTAAAATATCCTTCCTAGACACAGCCTGACATTCTCTTGATTATTTTTTAAAACTTTTACAGAAAATATTTAAATGGCTAAAAACAAAGCGATTATTCTTACCATTCGAAGTAAATGTAAACCGCTTATCTGACAGAGAACCACTGTAAGAAAAGAAAAAGATAACTCAACCTTTCATGAGGTGTGCTGAGGTACAGCTTCAGAATCACTGTTTATCCAGTAAAACATCTCTGACCAGACAGCCACTTTCTCTGCTGGCTGGTTACTGACCCCTGTAAGAGCACTCAAGTGCATCTCTTACTGTGACTGTATTCACGTAATTTTTTTCATGGTTTTGGGCATTTTTTAAAGCTTTAAAGTGACTCCCTGTTGCACCACCCTGTTACTCCTGCTGCTTGTGAAAGAGTTACACTTGATGGAGACTAAACCACACCAGCTCTTGCCATTCCTACTTGGGCTATAGGTGTGTCATAAGATGAAAACTGGACCAAAACTACTCCTTGTTTTAATCTGGGTGGGAACCAGTTCTGTTATAACCATGGCCAACATCTCCCATCGAGAATGGTTCTTTGTGCTCCGTTTACCACATCTATGGCTTCCTTTTTCTTCCTCCTTCTGACACAGACTGTTTTGCTTCAGGGGAAAAGCCATTGCTTTGGCCACTCCACACAGCCCTGCACAATGCAGGACAAGATAAAATCACCACTCTAAGGGAAACCTGAATTTTCCTTGGCCCCTCAGGGAGCCACTTTCTAATTCCCAAGGAGATGCCCCTGAGGTTTCATTCCAGAAGCAATGACTCCAACTGGCTGCCTAATAAAAAGAAAGGCCAGGGTTTTAACATGAAATTAGTTCAGATTTCTTGAAAATCTGCCCCCTCCGCTGTCACTTCGATTAGCTGCACACATCACTGGCTCCTTTTGAAAAGCCTTGGCCAGCGTGACTAAGCAGTAAAACAACTTCTGCACTAAGCATGGAGACAGTTCCCTTTCAGGCTGCCCTTTCTTTGTTGCTGGCCAGGAAAATCTCCCCTGAGGTACTGTCTGCGGCCTTACCATGGTGTGTAGGGCTATATGTTTTGAGAGCACTGCAAACAGGGAATAGGAAAGTAGTCTCATGTCAAGGTCAATAAAAACACTGCCTTTTTTTGTCACTGAAAACTAATGACTACAGGCAAACGAAGCCCTTCAGAGCTCTGGGTGGGAGCTGATTTATTTGGGCATGTAGGCGGCTGAGTAGCTAGAAGGGGAAACACAAACCCTCCCTCCCACATCTTCCCCACAGGCAATCCTCAGGGGCGATCAGATGCACTCTGCTCACTTCAAACCAGTTTGACATCACAGCCAAAACAGTTTTTGATTTCTTAGTGAATGCAAAGCAATCCATTTCAAGAGAAAAGAAGAAAATAAATAACTATGTAATCAGTAAAACCTACCCAAAACAGCAACCACAGTGCTCCTTGAATACTTCTAAGGAAAAAAAGTCACCCAGAACCCTTTCAAATAGAGGGCTGCAAATTTAACAAATAGAGGAAATTAACATTTCTAAGGTCTATGAAGCTATGAAATCAAGCTGATAAATTTCTGCTGTAATTCACTAAAGAGAACAAGCCAATTCAGTGAGCGGTAATTCATCAGTTTCCTAATGTGACTGCTGGAATTTTTCACACAGGTTCCACTTTGTCCTTTAAGGGAGGGTATTGCTCCATGCTCCTCACTTGCTTGACAACCTTGTGAATCCTGCCTTTTATTTTTTTGCCAGAGTTGGTCTCAAGCAAGCTTTTCCTAAGCAGTGCAGGTTAACCCTGAATCTCATCTTTCACTATTGACAAGCACACAGTCTCCCGCATTTTCAAAGGCAAATGGTTCCACGTGTGCAGATGTATAAGTCACAGGCCAGGCCATGTTACAACACCCTGTGTATTTGCACTGGGGTATCAGAACTGCCCAATAAGTCCAGTAACTCAGTCTTCATTAGAGCATCTGGGGGTGCAGGTCCACACACACGGATCACAGGAAGTGAAAACCTCACAGATGCTGGAGCGTAACAAGCGCACTGAAAAATGGAGTGGGGAGGCCAAGGTCAGCTCTTGCAGGGTGGTGGGTGAGCGAGACGTAACTCCACGTTAACAACACAGACACTTAACAGCTCGATGCACTCCAGCAGCAGCTTTTGATGAGGTCAATTTCGGCTCAAGCCACTAAATAATTTAAATCTTTAATACTGAAATCCACTACAAATGAGATTTTAAAAGCTTGAGCAAGCTCTTATTTAAGGGCATCTAAAAAGCTCTTAAGGCACTGCTGCTCAAGCACCAATTTTTTCTTGCGGGCACTGGCTCATCTGCAGGATTTTCTTTCAGTGTGTAGGTACTGCAGAACAGGGCAGCCATGCAGCTTTGTAGATAGCTCTTATAAAAGCTTTTTTAGAGCACGAAATGCATTGGTTCATTTTCTTAGTAAACAGGCCTACTGTTTCTAGGAACACTTTTTCACATTTTGAAATAAAAGCATTTCCCTACATACTCCAATTTCCCTCTCCTGGGCTCACACACCAACAGTTTGTCTGTTCTAGAGACTGTCCCAGCTGCCAGGTGTGGCAGAAGCATCCTGGGAAGTGCTGTGCTGACGCTCCCATTTTTCTCAAAGTCTGTGCCATCTAGTTTGTAGGCATACAGCCCAGTGTGAGCCTGTGGCTTCCTGTACAACCTGTAGAAAGTGAGGTTGTCTCCTCAGGGCAATTCTGTCCCTTGGAGATGCGCATCATGCTCGAGGAGTTCCTCTGTCTGCCCCTCTAGGCAGGAGAGCTACAGGGGCTCTGCTCCTCCATTGGGCGCTCCCTCAGGGCACCTCACATTAAATGGGCTAAATCCCCCAGCACGTGTACACTTGCAGTCTTACATACTTCATTCCTTGCCCACTAGCTCTTGTACCGTGAAAAAAAATACAAATGGGAATCACAATTCCCTTTCATGATAAGATTTTGTGTGCTACTGTCCGAGTTACTCCACTGGGATTCTCAAGGGTCACAAGCATACAAATGTTCTGTACGAATGAACAGTTCTGTAACATCTTTAGATAAGGTACAACACATTTAATTTAGGGTTTCACTGAGCTGGCCCTAATGATGGAAAGAATTTTTATTATTTGTTTTGTGGAGGGGCTTGGTGCCTGACCAGAGTTCTCAGTCCTGATTTGCTTTGAGACAAGTTTATATTAGTTTTCTTTGGCAATTAACTTTCAAGAAAAATAGAAAACATTTAGGCTGTACGTTCTTTGACTATGATCTACACACTACCCAGCTTTGTACACTCCAGTGCCTTTGTATACAAAACATTTCAGTCTGTGCTGAAGTTTAAGCACAGCAACAGAGCACATGAATGCCTTTTTTTTTCATGAATGAAACCATGATTGTAAAATTGTCAGGAGGATGTGAGAAATCATGGAGAAAACAGGAGAATAGTACAAAAAATACATATTGCCTTAGCTCTCATAGGTTATGGGATGGAAATTGCCCTTTTTACAAAAGAAAAAAAAAGGCCTCATGTAAAATCCAGATAACATTTGAAAATTAAAAACTATAAACCAACAGGAATGACAGAAGCAGTTGCTGGAAGGGCTTACTGTGCTGGATAGAGACTAGAGGATTTATTTCTACTTCAACAACAGCACAATTAAAAGTCAGAAGATAAGCAGTAAATATAATACACTTGTTATAAATATTCTAAAAGAGAAAAATTCTGAACATGTCAAAAGCACAATGTTTAAGAAGCTGTTCATTAAATCCCCTATGGCTCAATGGCACTTTTTACTTACTAATTTTTCCTAGCTTTTTTTAAACTTCAACATGAATTTACCATGATTTATTAGCACATAGATTAAAGCCGTTTGCTGCAGAACATCGTACTCTCATGTATCTGCTAACAAAGTAATTTGCAAATATGTTTTGGAAAGAATAGAAGAAAAAAAAAAAATACCACCCTACATGGTATAGAGCCACCGAAAACTTGGAACATCTTCCTGTCTCCAACGCCAACACCACTTTAATAAAGCCCTAGACCCACACCTAACATCTTTTGCTCCCCAAAATGGTGTCCCCAGCTGCTTGTGCTGATGTGGGCAGTGCCCATTGTCCCGGGGTGTGCCCCGGTGCTAGCCCCACCCGTGGTACTCACTCTAGTGAGGGGACACCGTTGGCGACGACGCCCTGGTAGCGGCTGATGCCCTTGTGCTGCGTGACGCTGATCTGGCCGCCCAGCTCGTCCGCCACCACGCCGGCATGGATCGCAGATTTGCACAGCAGCGAGGTCTGAAAGGCAGGAGCCAAGGCTCAGGAAATCTATCTGGCAAACTGCTAACGCTTTCCCTTCCAAGCCACCGGTATACAGGTGTTACAGCTCATAAAATCCAGCAAAAACACAAGAGGAATAAGAGGCAGGGAAGGGAGAAAGAGCAGGAATCTTTGAAAAATACACGTTTCCGAAAGTAATTTTTCTTTTCAAATGAAAAAAACAAATAATCTGCTTCTGAGAAGATGCTTTAAGATTGTCACTCCCCAGGAAAAAAAGTCAAAGGCAGGGCAACACTTCCTTGGGAAGATAAATCAATAATTCCTTGGTGTTCTTGCCTGAAGGCAGACCTATCTATCACTGCACCTTAGGATTTGAGTCGTGCTGTACATTAGGGGATTTGGCTATGTGTTGCCTAGCTGCTGCTGGGTTTTAAGTGCAGCCCATTTCCCAGTATCTCAAGTAGGATAGTGCTGAAAAATACAGGCAGGACAACTTGTGTGCCAAGTAGGTGGCAATAACACACCACTGGGCTAGGGCAAAGCAGGGAAGGGACAGAGATAAGTACAAAGGAGACTTTCCTAGGGGCTGCAGGCACAGGATGGTCAGGTTCACACTGGCCCAGTTTGGGCTGTACTACTGGACAAGCTGGGGTGCTGGGCTGTCCCCTCCAGGGAGGGGTGGGGAGAGTGGTGGCACGAAGGCAGCACATCCCCAGGGGAGCCCTGCAGGTTCTTCCCATCAGAAAATCCTCCTTAATGGTGCGGGGGAAATTTCTTTTGCAAATTCCTCTGTGCAGATAAAATCTGCATGAGGTCATGCCATGTGCTGCTTTTCTGCCCTAATCATTGGAACCAAGGGCAGAATAACTCCAGCTAATGAGAATGTAACGTTGCATTTCTTTGTTTCTTCAGCTCTGCCACTTTCCAGGCTGGAGCCAGCACACTTGAATAACTGGATGAACAGGTTAAACGTGAGCACTGACTTTTTGGGAACTCAGCAACTGTGATAGGGTAGGATTTTTCTTCAGTGGTATGATCAGGCTTACTCCTCTGCAAGAAAGGTAAAGATTTCACAGGCATGACAAGAGAAGAGTCCAGGGCAAGGGGCACAGAGAGGGCAGAGCTCTGAGTGATACGAGCTGTGGATAAATGCAACCACTTCAACTTTTTGAGTTTAAAGAACAAGAAGTTAAAACAACTCAAAAGGTTGGTAGTTATCGGTAGGATGTGATTAGGCAGTGTGTAATATTTGTTTCATCTCAGTGCAGATGCTAGGGTAGTGCAGGCATAATCCTAAAGAAAACCCATGTGTTACTGAAATATGTTTTTTTCACATCTGGACACCAAACAAGGAAAAACCAAAATAATAGGAATATTTCATACATGGATGAGCACTGCCTCAAGAAGGACAAACACTAGGCAGGCTTTTTCCAGAAAGCCAGAAACCACAAGTCAGTAGGTATATTTGGCAGTCAGTGGACTTTGTTCTCACACAATTGATTTGTCTGTTTGAAAAGCGTCTCTGTGTGCTTATATACTGATAACTTACTTATATACTGATAATAAAAGGCATAGCAAAACAGCCCAGAAGAATTACTGACAAAAGTCAAGCAGCAAAAGTTGAAACCAAGCTGTTCTATTCTTGTTTCTTTTGTCTTTATAAATTTCCTCTCTTTATCCTGTGTACTTACATCTCTGTATCCTTCTCCAATATTCCCAGAAATGTCACCTGCTATGTCTCTGCAGCCAGCAGGACAGTATCTGCTGCAGTGAGAGAAGAAAGGCTTAAGACATGAACTGTAGTGATAATTCACACAAACAAGCTCCTGTAAAAGAAATGCTCTCAAGCCAATAAATATTTTAGCAGTAATTTCTGGCTGGTGCTCTGTTAATGAGTCTAGGAGCTAAATAAATGGGCCCTTGAGTTCATAGGTGGACTGAACACAGTAGCACACAAAGAACCAGAAAAGCAGTTTTGCAAGGGCATTTATTTCTGTTTAATTCTCTTGTTCTAGAAATGCTACCACACAAGTTTTCAGAGTAAGATAAGAAGCCTATATGCACATCCAAACAGCAGCCAGAAGAGCACGATTTATTACCATTTCAAACCTATCACAAAGTTCAAGGAACCGAGAAATTACAGCTTGTCCTCAGATAATCTTGGATCAGCTGGGACGTGATCTGCTCCCAGAGGAAGCACTGGAATGTGAGGCTACTTTGAATTTCAAAGTGGAAAATCTTTTTACATATACCATGTATATGTATGCTCTTAATGAGAATTGCTGAGAGCTCTGCAACTCCATTCCATCATTTTCCTGGGCCACAGACTTCCATTCTGCACTACTGCTTCTCACAACCAGGCATTAGACCATTACAGCATTTGAACTCAAAAAGATTCCCCTCTCCAGAAAAACAAGACTGTTTAACATTTTGCAACAAGGGAACCAGCTGACAGATACAGCAGAGCAAACCAGAATGCAGAGCTGCGAACCCTCTTTACCTGAATTCAGCCTCTGTGTAGTGGTTTGCTCGTTCCAAACAGGTGATTAGATCTGTGAAAAGTTTGCAAATGTCAATTCCCATTGTAGGATGTAAAAATACAGACAAATATTTGGCAGAACATGAAATTACATTTAAAGACCTCTCTGTTTAATACTTAAGCAATTTTATTAGACTGGAGGCAACAGCTATGGTTTTCTGTCATTCTTTCCAACTCCCTCTTCTACTCTTCTTATGCTTTACACCTTCTTAAAAGCTGAACAGACCTCCAGAACATTAAGTGTGGAAATGAAAACTTTAATCTTTCCTACCCCTCCATTCTCTCACAGTGTGGTGGATGCTGGAGCTCAACACACAGCAGAGCTTCAAGGAGAAGGCACTGTTTTCCCCTCCATTGGGCCTGTATTCCAAGTGGTATAGGTAGGATTTCAGCAGCTATTATATCTGGTAATGTTACAACTGTTTCTTGCACACATGCTATTAAAAATACCATGGCTCATGCTAATCTGGAAATATTTAGGAACAAACATTTAGGCTAAAGCTCTGTGTGTGTAGAGATGATAATTAAATAGGGGGGATTATGCCACTAATCTTCTACTACTTTTGGATTTCACCTTACCTGGATGATCACTGCTGGCATAGGACAACAGAAAGCCTCGTCCTGACACGTGGGATCCACTCTCAAAGTGAATAGTTGCCTCATTGCTATCTAGAATGATTTCTTTGGGGACAGGCATCACGTTACCACAATACGGCCCTACAGACAGAACAAAGAAGATTTCAGAAGTTTAGATGACATAATTAGGATGGAATATTCTCATGATTAGCAAAGAATTTCATAACACAGTCATTTTCTTTCAGTACCAATCCAAATGTTGACAAAAGGGTTTTGGCTTCAGTCCTTTATGGGTATGAGCTCTAAAGTTACCCTGACAAGGAGTGGCCAGGATCCAATTGTTTCTCCATGGCAGCAATTCCAGCATCCACATTTCTCATTGCACAAGCCTTAAGAGAAAGATTAATGCCCTTTGACCTTTGAAGTATAGCATGCTTACAACCACCAGTAACTCATTAGAGAAAATGACACTACATTCAAAGGCAATCCAAGGGATCTAGGCAGGGTCCCCAAGATAAACCCTCCAAACACATACAGCTCATGCCATTGTGGCACAGCAGCCAGTTGGGAAGGATTAAGATCAGAAACAGTGCACCTGGTTTTCAAGGACCTGAATGCCACAAGCCAAATTTTACTACAAGGCAGTAGTGCTTCCCTTAGAACATTTCTTAATCTTTCTTCATTTAAAAACACCATTAGACCATAGAAATATACAGTTCAAGTCTCTAGAGTTTTTAACCAAAAAAAAAAAAGAGGGAGAGAGAGGGGAAGATGAAGGGAGTGGGACAGGGAGACAACAGCCTTTCACTCACAGTGAATTAGATAAGGGTTTTATAGCTGCCAACTGCAGTATCTTGGAAAAGTCTTTGGGACACGCCTTTCTTGTGACAGCAGGCGTGCCCAGGACTCCTAGTAATTACATTTGCTTCCTCAGAAAGTCAGTTCCCGAGGGGAACGTTCCTTTGAGACTGCCACAGTCTTCGCGCTTGCCTTCTGTCACCGTACCTGGGTGCATATACTTGTCCCTAGCTGCCCTCAGGCACAGATAATACAGAAAGATTCAAAGCAGTTTGGATATACTTGTTCAAATTTATGAGCCTGTTTACAATATAAACTGCAAAGAAGAGGTTTTTGTAAGATGGCAAACAGACTTTTTTCCCCAGAGGAAAAAAAAAACCCAAATAACCCTTTACAAGCCCTCAGCCCATCTGTTCTGTTGAGGTGAATGACAGCTTTTGTGTCCTAAAGCAAGTCTTTAGGATGAAAAATGATCACTTTGATTTTTCCTAGACAACCTCATCTCAGTGGTGGTGGCTACTTTAGGTCAACTTGGAACTGACTTCTGAGACATAAGAAATTACATTCACATCATGACACAAATTTTATGAGTGATACCCAGCGTAACAGGCTCCTAAAAGCTTCTTCATTTTGCTTGATACTCTGGGTTAGGGAAGGGGCTCTTTTCCAAATACTTCATTTGCCTTATAACAACTAAAAGGTAAAAGCCTGTAGAGTAGCCCAATCGGAGCCAACGACAGCCAGCTGTCAGCAGAATGGGACAAACAAAAGGAGGAACTCTTGTCCTTTTGGCTTATAAAAATCCTATGGTGAAGCCAGGCAGGCAGAGAAACAAGCGACGAGTGTGACATTTCCCTGGAGTACTCATGTGTTGAAAAATGACTCACGACTTAGTCAGAGAAAACAATGCCTATAAAAAGGGTTAAACAAATTGCTTAGGAAATGAACTTATCAAAAAGACAGCATCTGACACTGTCATACCAGACAACTGCACGAGTGATTTATTTGAGAAGGTCTTTTGTGTCAGGTTGCAGTGGGAGAAGTAAAGTGCTAACTTAGATATTTTTTTGAGAGAGAGAGAAAGAGGGGGAAAAGACAGGAAGCATTGCACGTCTTCAAAATAAAACACCTGAGAAAGCTTTAGTCCTTTTCTTCTCTCAAGGACTGTCTCTACATATTTTCTCACAAGTGTTCTTTGGCTGTCTCCCTCGCAGCGATTGGCAGTGACCTATCTACTCTGGAGGTATAATTTAGACGGCTGATTCACACAACCACACATCAGCTGGATCAGGGATGAGTGACTCCTCCAGTAGCAAGCCTACATACGTTCCAGATAATTATACAAACAAATCATACATCATGAGTAAAACCAATAAAATAAAACAAAATAGTCTAGACATATAGAGCTGTAGAATCCAAATTAAAGAAGGAAATTCAGAAGCAATCAGCTTAAGAAACCAACATTCAATATCTAAAGACAAGTTTCTACTATTAAGTAATAAATGCAAAAACGTTACCAGGCTATGGTTATTTTCTGCCGAGAGCAGTTTTGGATTACCAAGAGATTCCCATGGATAGCTCAAAATAAAGGGAGCCTAGGATTAATTCCTTAAAGGATATAGAAGCAAGAAAGAGTATATAGTCAAGGAAGGAATATTTTCCAAAAGTTTATAAGTTTTCTGCAAAGATTTGTAAGAGAAAAATAAGTTGTGTGGGGGGTGGAATTCATTAATACTACAAAACATTCACTTGTTCTTTTTTTGCCAACTGAGGAAGCCTTGCAGAACACTTCAATGTATTTCTCCTCGATAATTCAGGTAAGGCCATATCAGCACTACACTGTCAGGTCCTCAGACTTGCCTGGGATCTAGCAGAGTTTATTTCCATGTTATCTGTAGTGGTTTGGTTCAAAATACCCACTACTTACATTACAAACTATGCTAACCCATGACATACTCCAATAGAGAAATAAGTGCTGAGAGGTAGGGTTCGGGAAAAAGTGTAAGCACTATCTCACCCCTATATTGCTGTTCTTAGAGAAACTGATCAGACACCAGCTTGACTCAGAGCTTCTTTACTCCCTGAAAGAATTAGAAATGTGTACATTCTGGTGTTTAGGAAAAGGAGTTAATCCACCCTTTTTGGTGCTTACTGTGTTTAAAATGACCAGTGTCAGCGACCCTCTGATTTGATTTACCTAATAATGTTGGGTTTGGTTAAGCAGCACCTCTCTCAATTTTTCCAAGTCTTTGCAGAGTGGCCTTTTTAACTTCAAATTCCCATTTCTCCCCTAATCAATTTATTTTACATTGATGGTCTTCCAGGAAACTCGCTAAGGGGACAACTAGTAATGCTTAGAAAATAAAACTGATTCAGGGTCAAGACAATTCTTTGGGTTCAGTTTTGACTGATGAGAGAATTTTATGTTTTCATCTGTTTTTAAATTTTCTTTAGAAAAATAATATCTTTGTTTTTATGTACTCTTTCCCATGCTCTTCCACACATTAGTCCTCTATTTCTTTTCACGTTGTAAAGCCAGAGACAGGACAGTCTCCCAAGGTCTCTGCATTTCGGCTTGTGGGGTGCCTGATTAGATGCACTTGCTATAGACACAGTAGTGCCTGGTAGGTTTGCTCTCCATTGACCCACTATTACCTCAAATATATATGTGTTGTGAGAGTTTATAAACATCAGAAGACTAAACCCAGTCAGCATCTGTGCATGTTAGACTTCATCTGAAAACTATATTTAAACTACTCAGTATTTTCCATTTGCAATTGAGGTGACAAAAATACTTTCATTGTTTACTTTCAAAACACATTCATATGTGCTCCCCATCTTGTCTGTCTATTCCACCTGGGATTTACTGATTTCCCTGGGCTGTCTATATGAACAGTGTACAACCATAGTGAAAATGGGGGATGATGGAGAAAGCCCCGGTATGAGAAGAAGAAACTTGCTTATAGGACTTAATTTTTACTGCAGCATTTGGGCTTGACTCTGGATAAATATTTAATTCCTAAACCTGGGACTTAGCCAGAAGTTTTTTAAGATCCCTTTTGAGAACTGCCAGATCACGTTATCAGTTTTTCATCTTCTAATGTTAGTTGTGAGGTGGGTTGTTTTGCATATTCGACTTGAAAAACGAGTCATGAATGCTGATCTCTCTCAGCTTCCTGTTAAAGTGACTTGGCTGGAGCTCTGCTAGGGTAAGTAGGCAGGATTATTTGGTGTGTTTATAAGAACAAAGGAAAGAGTTTGATTTAATAAACAGATGTGTTACATGTGATGAAACTGAGTAAGTGTTCTCCATATTTCAACATTACTATATCTAGATGCCAGGGCCTTTTCTTCTTTCCTTGTCTCATTAAGAAGTTGACCCAACTGTGGTTCCGTCTGTTCGCTCCAGATTCCTTTTATACATATATATATATATATATATATATATATAAAATACTGCAGGAGAGATATTAGGCACCTAAGGATTTCAAGTACACTAAATGTAATATTCTCCATAATTAAACTATCTTTTAATGCCTTTCATCCAGAACATTTGATCTGTTGGTATGGTTTAGGTGGCTTAAATAAAACACTTTTATTTTGGAATCACTGTCTCCAAGCAGTATTAACATCCTGCAAGATACACAGTAAATTGTCTCGTGGATATCCTCTGGCTGGCCCCTCTGGAGACTACAGAGACTATTTTACGTGTTGTTTATTTTTTAAATGTTAGCAATGGCCTACTGCTTTTGTCTTTTCATAATAGTGTTGTTTTGCAAATCTGATGATCTTTACAGCATTGCTTGGTTTTATGAGGTCTAGTTTACTTCTACTGTCAACCAGGCTCTGGCACAGCTCCTGAACTTTCTTTGTTGAATTATGTTCCATTATTTTTTCTACTTCCCTTAAGAAGTACTGCGCCCAGCGGACTCTCTTCTTTCACACCAGCTGGCAGTGCCTACACGCTGTTTGTTTCTCTAGTTCTTGATACTTTCTGCCTGTTCTATAAGGCTTTTGCTTCCTTTCAGAAGCAATTCTTTCCCTCTTCAGCTATTGAATGGCTGGTTCACTATGCTCATTCTGCTTTCAAATTCCTCAAATTCATTTGAAATCTGCAGCTTGACATTTGCAGAGGTCTTGAAGAAACTTGGTTTGGATATTAAATCATGATGGCCTCTGTTCAACAGAGAATCTTCTCCCTTTTTTCAGTCTTTACTTGCAGAGTAAGCCGTGGTTGGCAGGCAAGGTGCAGCAACAATCCATGGATGTGCTTCTTAAGGATCATCATGTCTTAATGCATTTGTTTGGGGAAAACAATGTTTTAAATTGTAGCTTTTTCTCAACTAAATCGATTTGGAACTACCTCACTATCTGGGGAAAGACAGGGCTATGGTGAACAGGGATTACACTTGTTTCACTTCAGAGCTAAAAACTCATCCAGAGTGCAAGCCTTTCACGAATAGCTCACAAAACCAGCAAGGATCTGTTGTATGAAAACACCTGCACTCTCAAAATTCATCTCCATCCCACATTCACACAAATACTTTGATAAGCAGTAACTATTCCTCTCCCCCTTACCAAGACAGGTCCTCTTTGCTCCAACCCTGACATGCACATGTGCAGTGGGAACCAGCAGGACCCTGCAAGGACATGCCAGGAGACAAAAGGTGCTGCTCTATGTCCTTCCTTGCAGGGTGTGGGGAAGGTGGTGGTTAATTCTCAGCAGATATGTGATGACAGAGTAGTCAGGATGAGACAGCCTGGTTATTCAACACTTAACTCTGTGCAACACAGTCTGACCTCAGGCTGAGTGGTAAGCACTTCTTGTTTTAGGAAAAACAAATATAACTTTCAGTTAACGTTTCCAAAGGGTTGAAAAAGACTGCAATAAAGAAAGTTAGGCTGGGAAAGTAATCACAATTTTAAAATGGAGCATCTGGGCCACCTGCACAGGCTGTAGGTCTGCCTGCTCGACCTCAGGTGAGATCCCCCCTTTTAACACTGTTGTGGTTTTAGCCAAATCCAAAGACAGAAGCACAGCAACAACTAGGAATCATGAGTGAAGAACTGTAGTTTAACAAAAAACAGAGAATACACTGTATGTAGATAACAGGAAAAAAGGTCAACTTGATGATAAAACAAAACACTGACATTCTTTTTTACATCAATCCTTCCAAAGCTGAAAATTCAGGATACTGCAACCACTCAGGCGAAACCCAACAGTTAAAAGTGTTTTTGACTGTTAAGAAACTGCTCAACTTGATCTTCAGCAAGAACTTGTCTGGGCATTTCTCTGGGTTTCCTGAAATACCAGAAACAATACAGTAATAACAAGTTTCCTTTGAGGGATGAAAAAGAAACCTGGACACACCCTTTATTCAAACAAGATATTTATTTCAATACATAATAAGGAGTGACTGGTTTGGTGAATCCCCTCAAGTCATAATGACAGGTAGGAGGCATCCAAAGGTACTCTGTACATTTAGTGATGGGGTGTGGGGAGAAGAAAGCATTTTCAGTAAATTTTCTATTTCACGTTAGTTACTAGATGTAAATCATGCAAGAACAAGTCAACTGCACTAACTCTCCAAATTATTACTAGTCACTCAGCAGCTCTGACATCCACCCCAGAGGAACACATCAACCTCCTACTGACTGCAAGTGAATGAGGAAGTAAGTAGGCACTTATCTCTTCTTTCGGCTTTCTCTCCAGTCAAGACTGATGATCATCTCACAAAATTAAGAGAAAAAATACTGAGCCATTAGATGGGGAAAGAGATAGAAAAAAGCAAGAAAAAGGGGTCAAAAGAGGTACAGAAATCTGATAGAGACATGAAAAGAAGCAGACTAAAAGCAGCTCTTGTCGAACTTTTAAAACATTTATAATCCACCTTCATAAGTAGTGCAAATTTTGTTCTTGAGAACTACAGGGCTGACATGGTTAATCTTGTTTTCACATATCCCTTTAACTAATTAAAAAATCAGAAGCTCTACTTCAGAGCTCAGTATTTTTAATATGCTCAGATAATGCAATTAACTTGAGAAGAAAAGCATTTCAGCAAAGGCTGCACCTTGTCTGCACTGTGACATTATGTTCATATTAATTTTCTATGGGACAAAAACCACCATATTTTAATCCAGTGAAAAACTGTGCCTTTGAAACAGAACATGACCATCTATTTATTTCTCCTAGAGACAGCACGTGCAAAGCTGTGCTAATATTAAAATGTTTGTCAGACAAAGGTGACTCAGTTTCACCAAAACGGGTGTTAGACTCCCTTTGCTGACTGATGATTAATATTTTCACGTCTATGTCTGGATACAGAGCTAACAGCTTGAAAGAAAAGGCTCGCTACAGGTTCCTTCCTCCAGTGAACACTAAAGAAAATAATTTGCAGAGTAATAACTCGGAGATACAGTGTTCAGATGCTGTATGACTCCAGTTTTAGAGCTTCATTAAGATTATTTAATTATCATTTTTTAATTGCAATATTGGAGAAATCTAAATTCAATAGCTGCTTTCCCAGGTCCATCAAAGCTGAGAAGTACCAAAGGTGAGAAGAACTATAGTGTCACATTTGTGTCTTAGTTGAGACTCAGAAAGGTTTCAATAGATCAGCATACACAATACTACATGCTTTTCTAGGAATGAATCATACTCTTCTCCTACAGAATTCAAGGAATGTCCTGAACTTAAAAAAAATTTGCATGTAAGTAGTCACCAACTAATAAAAGTAACATAAATCAATTAATCCGTTCATTTGTATTTAACAGCTTCCCTTTACTGCATGGAACATAAATACCCCAAAGACAAGTTGAGTTACCCCTTGCTGTATTGCAAGAATCCCTGCAGATGGTTATAATGATGAATGAATCACAGTTAAAAGTAAAGACTGGAAGAAATCTGAAAGGAAAACAATACTTTATCATCTGGAGTCTTCTTCACACTAATTTTGTATTTGTACACATAATCTAGTATTTTGCCTCTGACCAATTTTCTAAGCTTCAGATGTACTCCTCAACAGATGTCTGTACTCATACTGACGTTCATGCTGTTGTCATCTGTAGAGCTGAAGAGATCAGCACGAGATTTAAAACATATTTCCCTTTGGACCTTATTGTCTTGTAATTGCAAACCTCCTAAATAAAGAGCAAAGGCTGCTCAGCCTAATTTGAAACATGAGCAGTATTCATACTGCCAGCTTTCATAATTTGCTTTTTAGGTTTCCCTTTTTAAATCCAGGTCAAATACAGAAAACACATGAAGATTAGTTTTTAATTGCTCAGGTGTTTTCAGTGCTTGCAAAATATTTTCAACTCTCCATCATCCCATGAAAAGAATTTTGATGGCTAAGGTCAGTATCTCCTTTGGTCAGAGGGAAGATGTTGACCTGCCTGTAGATGTTCAGGAAGAGGGAAGGGTTGCAAAGAGGACATCTGAGTTCAGAAACAGCTGTCTAAAAGGACACTTAACAGACTGAATGGATGTAGCAGTGTTTATTCACAGGGCTTCTTTTACTTGCATAAATGCATATTGAAACCCAAAGCTACAGCAAGACTGTTGAAAAAAATGACTTAGAGAAGATCGAATCTCATCTAAGAATTCACATGTCCTTTAAAACATAAGCAACATCATGAATTTATGTTTATAGGACTATTTCCACATCCATTCTCCATGGGTTTGCCTGAATGTAGAACAGAGACTCTGTAGGTATGCTGGTAGGAAAGTCTACAATGAGCTGCAGACCACAAAAAATCATTACAGATGGTATGTCTGCCTAAACTATTAAACTGGTTTAATCAGATATGACCAAAATCTGCTAACTGTGCAGTTCATTACTGAGAATGCAAATTATAGTCCACATTCATCACACATTACCAACCAGATCTGAAAATGGGTGTGGGAATACTCTAAAAAAATTAATTATGTGGACTTGATTGCATAATACATAGCTATTCTGTGCTTATAGGCTGAGTAACTGCATGATAAATGATGTGAAGATGCTTTCAGGCTGATCTGTGAGGAGACAGAATTTCAATCAACATCCAAGCTTCATTTTTCACTTCAAAAAACAATATATTGATTTATCCCTGTTTCTGAGAAGGTTCTTAGATGAGAAATGTCAAGACGGTATCAATAAAAATTATACAAAGATATGTTAATGTATTATTAACCACCTATTTCTTACTGCCAAGTACAGACAGACTGCTTCAGGTGAACACAGCTCATTACTTAGTTATGAAACGGATCACAGAACCATATTATGGCTTTGGTTGTAAGGGATTTAAAGAGCATCTAATTCCAACCCTCCCTGACATGGGAAGGGACCTTCCATTAGATTAGGTTCGTCAGGTCCCCATCCAACCTGGCCTTGAACATTTCCAGGGATGGTACACCCACAACTTCTCTGGGCAACCTCTTCCAGTGCCTCACCACTCTCATAGTGAAGAAATAAATAAATAACATTAAAAAAATCCCAGCACACATGAACATGAAGTTCCTTATGCCTCCAAGCTCTGTGCAGGCTTAGATATCAGCATGTCACTGCCCACTCTTAGTGAAGCTTGTTTCAAAATGTAATACCTCCCCCACGAGAACAATAATTACCTTTACCTTCCTTTGTGAGCAGAGCAAGCCTTTAATACCTCACTTGATCTTCTCTTACCAGATGAGTGATAAGCCTATCATGCTGATAAATGAAAGGCAATCAACCCTCCTTACTACTGAGATATCCTATGAGATCTCATCTTTGGAGAACCACATACTTTTCTGAGCCAAGTGGTGAGGTGGAAAACCTGCAGAGGTTCTGTGCAGCTCATATCTTCATCACATTTTTCCCTTGAATCCATTCTGCTTGTTAAGTCCAGTATAGCACATTTAGCCTCAGCTGACTGAAGGGCTACAAAGCCCACTCCCACCAGGCAAAATTTTATGAACTGTCAATTCAGGAGTTTATTCCTACATTGTGGAACTCCTTGCAGCTTTGAATTTAAATTGGACTTCTGAAAAAGGGCAGACAACTTGAAAATCAGTTTGACTCTTCTAGAAAGCGCAGATCAAAAGTTTCAGTGACAGCTGGTTCAGAAAACCATTTTGAGGAAGGCCTCAGGTTCTCTGTGGGGAGAATCCTGTTGCCGTTATGATTGTTTTAAGTGCACAGCTACAGCAGATTATTTACTTATCTTCCTCAGCAAATCTCTTACACTAGTGTAGTCCGGCTGAATGCATTTGGTATCTGCAAGTATTAAAGCCTGTACATTAGTAAGGTGGCTAACAGCTAGCAATAGTTAAGGTTATCTCCTCTCTGAGCCACGGACTGCCTAGGAATAGAGACACACTGGATCGTTGACTCCAGTTTCTCATCTTTTTCTAGTTTGTGAGGAATCTCTTTCCCTACACAAGAAGGGAACAGGGCTGATATAGCTGTACGGGCTTGCTGTGCCAAAACGGTGATGGTCCAGCTCTGCAGGTCTGAAGGCAGAGCCCTCAGGACTGCTGTGCCAGAGCCCCAGCAGCCCCTCTGCAGCACAGCACGGCGGCACCCTCAGCCTTGGCAGAGCTACACACAGAGGGACAATGGCTTCCCACACAGAGAACGACACACTTGAATACAAAAAGGAGGAGGAGAGGACTGACATTTCTTGTGTTTTGCTAAGCTGCCTTTTACTCACACTATTACCAGTTCGTGCATCAACCATGGCCTTGTCTCTTACATACCATGCAATGTTGAAGAGCTCTCGATGGTAAGGTAGCTGGACTCGCATTTCTGTGATTCGATATCCAGGTCTCCAATTTTCAAGATCAGGCGTTTTCCTGGAGGCACTTGGATTTTCTTTTCACAAAGAGTGTAGTTTGGGTATGTCCCAGGATAGTTCTTGGATGCCAGCGTCCCACTGTCTTGATACATCACTGTGTGCCCACATCCATCCCCTGCAGTAGGAGAACAAAAAGGAACAGAATCAAAATGTATTCCTCAATAAAAAACATTTGAGACAATACTGGCTACTTAATCACGTCTCGTGCAGTTTTCCCTTTCAAGAAAGCATTTTGTAATACTCCACCTCAGTTCAGCTGTTGTTGGAACACAGGTAACTGAAATAAATAGTCACATTTCTATTGCAAAGCAGTAGAAAGGAGGGTTGGAAACACTCATGAACTAGGGTGTATTTGACAGTAATGTACAGACAGTGTCTCTCTGGCTTTCTGCTTTACAGCCAAACCCTATTGACTCCCTGATGATGCAATTCCACATGTAAGCAGCAGGATCCTTCCTTAAATAATTTTCTCCCAGTTATCAGTCAGCATTTTATTTCCATAGCAGTAGCCATCACAGAGAGGGTAACAGTCATACATGAAAGCACAACCATGATTTTACTGTCACAGACCTGACACATCTTATTTTCCTGTTGTTTTTCTTGTGTCCCTTGCACAATACAGAGAGTACAGGGGACAAGGTGAAGACACAAGAGGGACTTCCAAAGTGGGTTGTGCACTGTTAACAGTACACAGGCTACTTTGCAGCAGCATGCCCAGAAATGCACATGCTGCTGCCTCCTTGCTCAAGGGCTGAGGGTAGGTGTCCTCAGAGTGTGTCTTCATGGCATTGTATAGGAGCCAGCTGGGCTTTGGAACTTTTCCTTGGTGGAGAGGCATCTGAGGAGCAGCTGCAGCAGATCAGAGGACAACAGGAAAAGGCGCATGGAAATACATGGGGGGATGTGTGGACTGACATGGAAAACAGGAAGCATCCCCAGAGGGGGAAGGAAGCAGGTATCAGATAAGAGACCTTGACTACTAAAGGAAGCAATTTTTACTGAACTATTTAAAAGCATACTAGTAACTTAAAATTTCTATATTACGGCTTAAACCATTTTGTTCTGCTCAGTCTTCCAAATAATGGAAACTTTTGTGACAGTGGACTAGTGTCATATACACACGTGTGTAACAGGCAGTCCTCAGTTTCAGGTCAGTTAGGGCATAGGCACTCTTTCCATAGGAATCTTGTATACTGTTATCCTTTATCTCGGCAAAACCGAAGCTAATCCAAGAAGTGTTAACAAAATAAAGAATCCTGCAGAGCTGGGAATTCACAATGTTCACTTTAACTACCCAAAATTTTACTTTTGGGGATATTTTGGTTAAACTGTTTTGCTCTGTGCCATTTTAATTACTATCTGAATTTCCTTCCAAAATCATGAGAAACAAGAAACCTAAGGTTTGATAGGATTATTTTAAAATGAACAACTAGGAATAAAGTGTTGAAAAAGAAATGTGCCATACCAAGGGCTGGGGGGGAAAGTGGCATGCTGTGCCAAGCTATCAAACTTTGACTTGCTACCGTATAATTACACTGCCATTTCATCCAACTCACTCAACTGCTTTTTCACAAGCAACCACATTTATTTTGAAGTTTTGGCATTACTACTAGCTTTGTTGCCTGCTATTTATTTTTGTTGTAAGTTCATGCTGGGAGTAGAGGTGAATAGGAGATATAGATCCAAAATCATATCACCATAAAACATATTTAATATGTTTTTTTCAGATCTCCTTTTTCACGTGCTTTAAGAAACACCAGTTGTTCAAGTTTTTTAACCAAGCACTATTGATTTTACGATGTCTAGGAAAATATTCAAGATGAAAGGCAAGCTGGCCTCATCAGCACATCACCTTTTAATGGAAACTTTTGGCAATAAGAATGAAAATATAAAGAACATTATGGTAGATGAGCTGTCAACTTTCTGAACACAGAGAGGGATCCACTGAGGTCCAGGCAGTGTAAAACCAGATCACTTCCAGCAGGACACAGGGCAGCCTTGATGCCTGTGTAGCCAACTGCCGTGCAGTAAAAAAAGAACTGCCCATGGCCTTTAATTTAAACTGCATGTTTCTAAGTGTGAGCATTTATTTTAGCTGGAATAAAGCAACTACAATATTGAGCTTGGTTTGCAATTTATCCTTATTAGGAAAGAAAAGGAAAAACAAAGAGAAAGTTACAGAACCACATGGGGGTGAACTCCTTAAGATGGAAAGTCTTGTGTTCACATAGACTTCATCTTACTGGGCTATGTTCTGGCCTGTGTCACCTTTGTACAATGCCAAGGATCTTTTTTGGTGCAAAATGCTGCTCAAAAGACTGTAAAGACCTTGTTATCATGATAAGACCCTGATGACTGTCCAGGTCACACAGCCTTATATTTCTGCAGAAAATGTACAGGCAAAACTGTGCATGAGACCTCAGCCTGCCATCCTCCTTCGTTGAGGTTATACAAGGTCTTGTTCCCAGGGAAACTCCTTTTTTTTTGTTAAATCTGTCTTTGAGCAAGACCATTAACACCAGAACATCTTTTGAGCTAAGAAAGCATAAATGCTATTTTCTGACTTTTCACTGGTGGAGCATGGCCATCCAAACACTGCAGCTGATGAGAGGAACGCTCAGTATCAGCCTGCACCTATAACATCCCTTGCTGCCTCAGTTCCGCCTGCCTGCCACAAAGGAAAAGCTAATGATAGAAGCTTGTTTGCCACAAGAACCAAAGTAATGTCCAAGAAGTCAGACCAAGTCCTAATAACTATTATTTCTTACAGAGAAGGCTGGCTGCAGCTCTGAATTCTGAGTTTCTCAGCAAGATTAAGATTTCTCTTTGCTCTGGTACACTGAAATTTGCTGGAAAACTCACCATAGAGAAGGAGTCAGAAGGTATAGAGGGAAGGTAGAATAAAGCTTGGGATCTGACAATTCGAAGAGCGAATTAATGACTAAGTGTTAGTAAAAAACTCACAAATATAACATCACTATATAACAAGGGCTCAGAAAGGAAGGCAAGTTGTAAGGAATTCAAAGCATATCCTTAGTCACATCTTCAAATGTAAAATGTGAACAATACTGCCATTAGTTTTGTTCTTATTATTTTCCATGAGAAATTTTGATTTTCGGTAGAAATGTGTTGGCCAAACTTCAAATACAGTGACTTGAAAACACAACTCCTACTCCTTATGAAAAGTATGGTTTAAACACCTGATGTCACACTCTTTTCTATAGGCACAGCTCTTCTGGATGGAAATATGTTTATTTAACCAGACAATTTGACACAGAATTTCTTGCTGACACTAAATTGTCACTTATCATTACTTCTGAGAACAGTTTTCTATCACCCCATTTGGCGAGAAGCTGGCAGCCTTGCCTCAGACATCCAGGTTTCATCACTTCTCACTGGACAGGAGCAAAGCAACATATTTGAGCACAAGGTACTCAACAACCAAAGAATCTAAACCTACTTAGATTTAATAAAATCTCTCCTCAGCACCAGGAGTTATTGAAAACACATCAAACATGTTTTGTAGAACAACTTCCCACGGGCATTTGAATCAAGACCAAGATCATGATCTCTGAATCGTGGGCGACCACCTGTTGGCCTTCATGCAGGTTGTACCAAAGATCACACAGCACTGGAATTAAGGCTGTTTACCAGAGATAAAAATAATCTCTTACGGCAGACGATGGAAACAGCTCCCCAAGAAGCAAGAACCACAACTGGCACCTTCTGTCACAGCAGTGGGCACACTGCTCACGCCTTGCCCTCTCTCACATGGTACTCGCCAAGAGCAGTGCATGTTTGTAAACCCAAACCTGGGACCCCACCAGAAGACACATGTGCCTGTGGAGAGGGCAAGAGGAGAAACCAAGTGGCTGGCAAGTATTCCCATGCTCAGACACACGTGTGATGGATGCATGTGGGACAAATTGGAGAAGTATCTCTGTGTCTGGGCTGGGTCTGACCATGGCTGATGGCACACAGGCAGGAGGGCCCCCTCCAGGATCTAACCTGCCCAGGAAGGACAGAGGTGATGAAGTCAATGCCCACAAACAAGCTCTGGCCCCTGTGAGCTTCCTGGGACACAGCCCCTGACATATACTGGGGCTTTAGCAGAATGGTGGTGGTGCCAGAAGCAGCACAGAGATCCCTGAAAATGATGTTGGCTCCTTCAGGTACCCTCCTGTCACCCAGAACCACCCGACTGGACTGACTCTGTCCTTCCATCCCTTCCTAGGCCCAGCACACAAGCTGAGCCATGGTGTCTCACTCCTCTCCTCCCTGGGCTTTTCCAGCCCTCGGTTGCACGCACGTGTGGATGCGCGTACTGCCTTCATCCAACCACTCAGCGCATTCCCCTCAGAGAAAGGGAAAAGCCTACAGCTTTTGAAACAAGTACTATAAAAAGTTTCACTTGTGCTGAACCTTTCAGAAACATGTTGATTCGGCCAATTACAAAACAGTTACAGAGTATGATATCAAAGCATTTTTAAAAGCATTGCTACAATATCCTAGCAGCAAACAGCTGCCTTTTTCATCCTTCTGATTCACCCTGGCAAAGCAATTCATAACAGCCTTGGACTCGCTCCAGCACTAAATACGTGTTATACCTAGGCACCATCACGCGCTCGGCCTGCAGCTCCCTGCCCGCCTCCTTTCCATTGGACAAGGCCTGTGGGGCCCCAGCATTTCCCACTTGGTCTCCCTGGTTCTAGAGTATTGCTGCCTGATGTCCCTTGGCTTCCCACTCTTTCTGCTGGGATGAAGTCCCCCAAAGCAACCTTATTTCCCTCCCTGCCTCCTCTCTCCCAGTCTGACATCCCTTTGAAGGCGTCCTTCATGGCGGTTCTTGGGAAAAGGCAAGCTGCCCCTGCTCCACACGCAGGACAGGAAGCAGAGCTGCTGGGCGCTCATGGCCTGTCCTCCTTCCTTTCCATTCCTTCTTCTTTTGAGAGGAGAGAGCAGAAAGCTGAGTTTGAACACCTACATTCTGAATTCAGCCCAAAAAATCAGCATTTTCTGAAGAGCCACTGCAGCAAATGGGTACAGTCAAAGTGAACAAAATACCACAGAGTCAAGCCTATGGCTCTGAGAGTCCTGATGAGAAGCCCCACAAGGAGAAAAGAGATTTGTCTCATCTTCCACATTGCTTTCACTGAAGTAATAACTCCAGCTTATTAAAAGCTACAATAATAACTGAGTCAAGGAATTTTGCATCTGTGTTTGAAATAAGATTTGAGCTATGCATAAGAACAGGTAAGTACCTAAAAAAGAAATAAACTCCTTCCAGTCAAACATGTGCCCTCTCTGCTCATGTGGGATAGGAGAAAAGACAGAGAAAACCCAAGTTTTCTTGCCAGATGCCATCCAAATCCACTGATGTGGTCTGAAAACACTTTAGGTTTTCATACAGCTCCTCTAACCTTCATCAGTAACAGAATCATGCACCCTGCAAACACAAACAGGTTCGTGCCTTCAGTGTTTTCTGAGGTGACTGAGTAAAATGCAGAGTTAAGTGCTTCATCTCTAACCTCTCTGCTGCCAAACCTGGGTCAAGAGCATCAGCTCTTTACTGTGCCATTATAACAGAAGAGACACCTCCATGCAACTGGAACCTAAACCCTTCACTTCCACAGAGAATGGTGAGATGTCAGAGCTTTGTGCTTTTCCTGGCAGTGAGCTCAAACAAAGGGCAACACAACAGGCCTGAGGCATTGCTGGGCAGGTGAGAACCCCTAGTCCTCCTCCCCAGCAGTGCTGGGGCCCAGAGCCACAGCGGGGAGGTGGAGGGGAGGAAATAACCATGCATTTGGGGATTTCACAAGCCACTGGAATCAGGGCAGATGCCATTTACACCAGCCAAGCCACTGGCTGAGCCCTGCTTCAAAAGTATACAAATCCACAGCAGGATTTTTTCAGAAGTCCAGCTTTACATCCTTCGTAATATTTTGTGCATACAGAAAAAACTATTTTCAAATAATGAAAGAAGCCATTAAAAATTAAAGCAAGTCTATAATCATCTGAAAAAAAAGCAGTAATTGTCATCTGCCATGGCCTTTAAATTAGTATTAATATCTTTTTAAGGGAAGAAGTCAGAAGTTCACAGCATGCCCTATTGCAAAAGTTAAAACAAATAGCACACAAACATTTTCTTTTAGTTGCATTTTAATTTAACTCCATTAGGAAGTCAGGAAATACTTCATCCTCTGTGCTGCAGCAGTTCCTGAGGACACTCATTTTGCTGCCCAAGCTAACCAAGTGATGTCTGGCAGGAGGTCCAAGAGCAGGAAGGGAAGGTAGAGCAGCCGGAGAAACAAAGGAACACTGTGGAGTGCTGATTTTGTTGCCCAAATTATTTACTTACCAACTTCAAAGGGATGCAAAAAGAGAAGAAGGTCAAACAAACCACAGCATGTTTTCCCCTCCTCTTCAGAGACATTATTTACTGTAATGTCCCTCTTAAAGTAGAAATGAGAAAGAAGCAAATAATCTCCAGTTGGTTCCTCGGCGGTTCCATAAATCACAAATTCCCACCACATGCCCAGCTGCAATCACCCCCGCAGCCATTCAGGCTGTGGCTGGGAACTGGCTTTCCTCAGGGTGTCCCCTGCAGCCAGCCTCAGGAGATGCTCTGCCTCAAACATATGAAAAGCTATTTCGGTAACTAGTTGGATTGCCATCACCAAGTATAGAAAAAAGACCCTGACAACCCTTCTGAATGTCTTATCTAGCAACGTAGCTTACATCCATACTACCATTTATCAAAGTTAGAGGTTTTTAGCCATTGTGGCACCAACTGTCTGGGAGCAGCCAGGGAAATCTTTCCATCTCTGCTGACCTACATGGCAGTGACTTTGCAGGATTGCTACAACTGACCTGGGCAGCCTTTACTACCCCAGAAACCTTTCTCACCTTTGCAGAAGTTCACAAAGACAAAAACCTAGCAAGATCTGAGATTTTATTTATTTAGCTGCTAAAAGGTCAAAAGAAAGCAGAAATCTCCTTATAAGCAACTTCTTCTTTCAACAGGAAAGCATGCCCACTAAGAGAGAACTTTACACTCAGCATGCAGGATTGAAACCTGAACAAGTAGTAAAGTCTTACTTACACTAACACAAATGTGAACCACTATCTGGTTCCATTGCAATCTGTGAAAGACAGACAGTACCAGAGTACATGTCAAAAATAAGTATGTTTTAGTCACTGCTTCCAGGACTTAGGCAGTATACCCAAATGTAGCCCACCAGAGAAGCGAGCTTCAGTACTGGAATTTGCTTTTCAGCACTCTAAATACAGCACTCTTGAGCTTGTGGGTGTGAGAAAACTTCTGTGCCTTTTTAACTGCTGAAACAAAAGAGGTTTGTAATTTCTTTATTTACTGCATAGCTGCATTTAAATATTTTTCAATGCTTTCCTTTCATGAAGGTGGCATATTGCTGCGATTGACCACCTCAACATCTTACTGTTGTGTGGGTTTGGACAGATACGAGAATGGAGCTACACATGTATGGAAATTCCAGAGGAATCTTAAATGCAGAGTCCCATTTTTGCAAATGGGAAACTGATTTTTTGTTTTCTAAATAAATAAATGATTACTATGAGATATTATGTCCATATTATGTACCTCAAGAGCAGAGAAAGCACCGAGTCCATTCCCAAGTACTTCTTGTAACTGCGCGCTCAGAAGGGACCGTGAAGGACTATAAATAAATGGGAAGATGGTCACATTTGGGACCCTGGTGATGGTTCAGAGCTATGCAGGCTATGAGGAGCAAATATGCCACAGAGAGCAGTTTCTTCCCTGCCCCTCCGCCTACAGCATCCCAGAAACATGTCAAAACACAGGGCTGGAGCAGAAGATGGAGCTCCTTCCCACCCTGTGCTGGGCTGTCCCTGGGCTGGGGGGACATTTTGCCATTAGGGCATCTCCTCCAGTTCTGCTGATTTGAGGCAAACACGAAGTTGGATTTTTATTAAGGACTTTTCAGGCAAAGTAAGGAAATGCTAATCTTAACTAAGAGTCATATCATATATATGCAAATTGTTTGCTCTACTTTCTCCATCTGTTTTCTTCCCAGGTTTTTCTCTTCGCTATGCTTTACTGGAGATTAACTTACAGTATATTGCACCAAATTTGGACTGTGTGGGAAACATATGCTGCAAGCTCAAGGCCAGACTCGAATATTGGGTTGCACAGGAATAGGAATATTCACAGCAGTGCTAGGGGCTGACAAACCCACAGGGACAGGAAATTCGGAGACACCAGGGTAAGGAGAGGCTGAAGCAGAGCTGTTCCAGTTACAGTAGCAGGTGGGAAGGCAAGATTTCAAAACGGTTTTAATTTGGGCAAGAGGAAATGGTTGAACATGATAGAATGAAACCACACACTCCCCTTATTTCAATATGCAATTACCTTGCTAGTGTGATACAAGTCAAGCAAGACAGTTATCAATGATGGAGGATGGTCTTTTTTTCTAGAAATGAAACTTGTCCTGACTTGAAAAATCATGCATCCACCTTTTATGCCTGTACGCCTAGATGGAATATGTAATTTATTAATAAGAAAGGCCAAGAGAAAGGATGCTACTTTTCTCAAAGTGAATTATACAAACACCCCATTATCCCCAAGGTGTAAATCAACAAATATCTCAAGAGAAAACAAATTTGTTTGTGATGGAAACAATAATTGTCATTTATCAGCACAAGAAATTTTTTTATGTCTTTTGACTCAGTGAACCCAGTGTCTAAGAAACTATTTCCTCCATGGTTGTTGCAAACTAACAACAAATGGTTTCTTGCAACTCCAGCAGAAATGGAAGCAAAATTTAACTGAGCTAAGATGAAGAAACTATCAAAGAACTAATCTGACCTGATGCACTGAAAGCAAGAAATGCCTTTTGTCATTATTGTCACACAACCAGCCTGCTGGATACTCATCCTGGAGGTACTAACCAAAAAGGTACAGAAGCTCCATAAACTTTTGTGATCTTCCCAGTTCATTGTGGTTACATATAGTTGCTGCGAAAGATGTTTTAAATTTAAAAAAAAAGAGAGAAAGAAAGAAAGAAAGCAGCTACATCATTACTTAAGTACTACAGTGTTGGTTGTGGCACTGCATGTGACCCACAGCATAATTTCTGTGACACGTTAATGAGTCTGCATATGGAAAGCAGCAGAGAGGAGTATATTTTATGCCACCCTGTGTACACCACTTCATTAGTGAAACTCCGTAATTCCATTTGGATCAGATTTTTTTGATTAGCAGTAATAGTATTAAACAACCACATTCTCAACTTTTGAAACAGGATACAGCAGAAAGGTCTGAACAGTTTTTCACTCAGCCCAAGAGTGAATCTCTCAGTGTAACTGCTCAGTTTATTGTGATACAGTTTCATTTTGCTTTCCACCTACAAAACACAGCAACTAAGTTTCATCTAAAAAAAATAGTGGATTAATTTTAAAAACACAAGCATTAGCAAGGACCATGAGTTTAACCATGTCTCTTCTGTCTGTGCCAAAATACTACTAGATCAGTAAGTGCTGACTCCTTGGGTTTAAAAATGTTAACACTTACAACCACTCCAAAAGCCTTCAGTAGCTCAGAGGCACTTGAACTTCAATTCCCCAGTTGCATGCTGACACAAAAAACATGGGATAATACAAACCCCTGCCTTTGGGAGAAAGCTGAGACAACAGGGAAGGCAAGAGCTCAAATGTGAGCCATGGACCTCGCTGCTAAAGCATCCCAGCAGAGGGAGACCCACGGGATACCTCTGTAATTTATTTTACAAGTTAAAATATATTTTTGCATACCTGGAGGACAAAGTGTGGACTTTTTTTGTTGTTGTTACGAGTTCATTTTACAAGTGAGGCACTGCTGACTATTGAGTCAAAACAACACAACAACACAGAACTGGTGTGGCACCAGAGCAAAAAAACAAGTAGTTTCAGGCAGAAGCCACACATCTTCCTTCTGCACAGTTAGTGCAGCTGCAACAACAAGGCTCAGGCACATAACAAAGCCATTCTGTTTGGGTGGGTGAAGAAATCCACCTATGTTTCCAGCTTTTTGAAGTCTCTGCTGCTATTCCATGAAGAAAAGTTTTGTTTGATTTCTGACAGGACACACACAGGCCTTTGTATAGCACGAGGGATTGCATCCAGAATTCCCCATGTGTTTTTGTAATTTGAAATAAAACAAACAAACAAAATTTTTATTCAGTGGACATGAACATCTGGAAGATGACATCAATATGACTTCAACTTTAATGTCAAAGCATTAGACTGAAATCCAATATTGTTGAACAATTTGTGGTGGAAATGCCAGACACTTGAACACCATGGAATAAAATTGTGATGGATACGAGGTTCCTGCAGCAACTGAGGGAAGAAATAACTTTTTAGAGCTCCGCTAAATGCCTGATGAACAGTAATGTAATTACAGAGGTGTCTTGGGCCAAAATGCATGATACTAAATATAAAAATTAACACCCTGGTCATGTAGGAGGGCTGGAGACTGGGTTTCTAGCCTTGCCCTGCTCTGCTTTCCCCATTTATTCTCCTGTCCCTCATCATGGTGCTTGAAAACACCTTTCCTGAAGCTGTTTGGAGATGGGCAAATACTGCCCAGCAGGGGTGCACTTATCCTTCTCTGTGCCTATGTGCGGGAGCCGAATGGAGCTGCCACCAGACAGCAATTCCGTCCCCTCAGGGGAACGGAAATAATGAATATGGTCGCACTGGGACTGGAAATCTTTCTCAAAGAGGATGAGAAACCACCACCACCAAACTTAGCCTTCATGTCCTGGAAGGAAAGTCCTGGGAGGCAAGTCCTGGCTCTGTCAAAAGAAGAGACAGGGAGAGAGGCAAGAGACCAAAATGCTTCCTCTCCTCAAAACACTCAGCTCCCAGGCTTAATTATACAGGATCAACAATCCTAACCAAAACTACTGGCAGCCTCTCTCTATGTACAAGCATACAGCCAACCTCAAAAATGTGGCTTTAGCACTCACACAATTTTCACAGACAAAAATCAGTTTAATTAGATAGTTTGTAATTTCTTTTGAAAGGAAATATGAAGGTATCCGTATACTCTTAAAACTAGTCAAACCACTATCCTTTTTTATTTAAACATCACTATTAGCTTGTCCCAGTTTGAAGTTTCCCACTCCCAGCTGTAACACTAATTAAACCTTTTGGGGAAGTTGTGTGCTCATTCTTATGCATTGCTATTAATATTTTTTATTGCAGTTAGTTGGGATCCAACACCATTCCACTAAATCCACTCAGAAGGATTTTATTTTGATTTTGTCTGGCTTGTTTTATTCTTAGCAGATGGTGCAAACCCATATGTTGATGAGTACATGCCACAGGAGAGCATCTGATCTGATGCAGCCAGCCCCAAACTACAGTGATGTCTATGCTGAGGACTTCAGTGCCTGCCACCACACAGGACCACACTTCTTGGCATGGTGTGAGAGCTCAGATGGGCTTTCAAAACTATACTAGTCCTGGTACCTAAGATACTTTTGAAAAGGTACCTTAGGCATCACTATACAGTAGCATGACCATCCTCAAAGTTGGTATTTTTTCCGACTAATTTTTACTGTGCTACCTATGTAACTCAGGTGGACTAAAGGCAACACAGTTTTGATAAATATAAAGGAATATATTTTTGCATATGCAAATCAACAAATAATTTTCATGAAATATGATTCAACAACCATGCAGGTGACAACTTTGCCAAAGCATCTTTTTCTTCCTTCATTGTCAGCGAGACTCCTGCTGGCCTCCCCGTCTTTGATTTCACTTGAAGTACATCCCCTGATAACCTAAAGAGAAACACTTATGAAGAGCTTAGAGCTATTTATAGCAAAGTCTGTGTGACTGAAAACATTGCAGTTTTCTAGTGGTTGGTACGCGCATTGCTTATGAACTGCAACTGGAAAACTGTTGCCTCCCTCTTTAGCAATTCTAGTCAGCATTCCCAAGGCAAGAGAGAGGGAGCCAAGGAAGGAAACAGACATAAGGATAAAACGCAAACAAACTGAAAATTTACCAATCACTTATATTCAGAAACTGAAGCGGGGGGCAGGGGGTTTGGGTACAAGAAAGATTCATCTCGATCTGCATTTCAAACTGCTGGAAATGGGCATACAAAGTGGATTAGCATGATCACACCAGTGTTCTTCAGCAAGGGTTTTGTGCAAGCCCCTGAGAACAGGCATAATCTCTCGTAATTACTGGATATACTGTTGTCACATTGAATAACAGCCTTTCCTCAAAGCATATAAAAGTCTACTCCCCATCCATTCTTCCAACTGGGCATTGGGGGAAACTGTCAACAGATCCAGGAATACAGCAGGCAAAGCTCACTCCTGGATGCTGATCCGCAAATCCCACATGAACTAGTTTCATAGCTGTGTTTTATTGGAAGTGAAAATAAATGAGGTACAGCAAGAGCAGTGGCTTAAGTCTTGTACTTAATAGATTAAAATCCCCATTCCTCTTATGCCATCCTACAAACAAACAACCTTCGGGTCAGTTTTAAGTCCTACTGGCCAGAAATCTGATAGAAAACGAGTCAAAACTCTGAAAGACTCAGATTCAACTCTGATTTCTGCTGCCCACAACTACATGGTTCATGGTCTTACTCAACAACTCCAGAAGGAAAAACAGGGAATAATGAAAGGCAAAGATAATGTGTTCTGGTTTGCCTCCCTTCTGCCTTGGGTTCTAACTGCTGGAGGAAATTTTTAGAAGAGATACCAGGATATGGGATGGCTGTGTGACGTTGGCAGACAGGGAACAAGGTATATTTTGTAGTTGTCAGCAAAGACCGGGCAACTGAAACCCCAAGAGAAGATCAGTGTACAGCAGAGTAAAAAGAGACCAGAATCACCTTTTATTATAAATCCCAAAGCTATATATTATTCATGGACAGTCATAGATGTAGTATTTGTTTCCAGGTGAGACCTACTAAGCCTATAAATATTTTTTAATTAAAATAGTTTCCCTTAATGCTCAGCCTTTCTTATTATCATTTTATGGACAATAAAATTCCATCCATAGATGCCTCAGACAACACACCCATTTAACATATTTTCAAGAACAGAAAGAGTGCTGACACCTGGACTCTACACAATCACACTCAGATATGAGCCATTCTCTGAAATAACTAAGCCACAGTGAAAAAAGGGGTCTTTCCTTAATTTGGAACTGAAGTAAAACAACAGAAGCTATAACAGCCACTATAACCCCTCAAGAAAAAGTTAAGAGAAAGGTAAAGGCTGCATGTTGTGCAGTCAGCTCATGAGGAATCAGAAAAATGTAATGCTTCATTTTTTAAAATGGGTATTTTCAAATCAATATACTTAAACCAGTACATCTTTCTTGGAACCAGCTGGTGGGAAACACCAGTGGTGACACAGAATTATCTGAAACTCAAGCCTGATTCACTCTGGCACTTCTCCTGCTCCATTACAACTTTTAAATCAAGTCAAGAAGCTTGTGTAACAGGAAGTTTGTATCCACTTATCCTTATCTCCTTTCTCCACTGGTGTGACTTTAGAACACTTAGCCCCTAATTTATAGGGTAATAGTAATAAACAAACACAGAAGAACTTCCCCCGTGGAGAAATGAAAGGGGGGTGGGTATCAACATCTTTTCTTCTTTCTAGACACTGGACAGATTATCTTGTAAATCTGAGTTTGGTCCAAAGAGAACCAGAAAAAATATACTCGTATTTCCATTGTGTTGATTTGATAGTAGAAACATTTTTTACATGAATATAACAAATGATCTTTTACCAATTAATTTGGGAATTCAGACAAGAAGGGATGTTCATACTTACTACTACTGTGTTACTGTATTCACCAAAACCCCCCGAAATCCCCAGCAGACTTACTATTACTCGCTCCCCAAATGATTTTCTTCTCCCTGATGTCATTGAGTGAGGGACAAGCATTGGTGAAAGAAAACAAACAAAAAAACCCCTCAAAATACTTATGAAAAGAGGGGATTAAGGGAATGTTTTTTCTTTGCTACATATGTTTCCTGGAACATATCAAATTGGAATCCCAGCACACTGAGGACAGAACAGCAAAGCTACCATGAAGCTGGCAAGTGGCAACACGACTCATACCAACTTCTCCCTTTTGTGGAGATGCATATCAGAAATCTCTGTTAATAGGAGGTTATAGGAAGAACAAGGTGTAAATCAGCCGAAGTACTTTCTGCCAATGCCTGTATACAATGCTAATGCACAGCATTGGGTTCTGGGATTTGCAGCCAAGTCGGAACATTAATACAGGACTTTTAAGTTATCTGAATGCCTTGTCAAGCTCCTTATGAACCTTAGTTTCCAGTATTAGCTGTTTTATCGGTAGCTGCCAGTGAAGTCTTCTAAGAAGGATGCATCAGGCCATGCAATGCAGCAGCCAAGAGGTTGCAACTCCGCGGTCGGAGATGTCAGCTGTACTGGTAATTTACACAGGAAGCTTAAAAACACAGGGTAAAGAGAATAGTACCCGCACCCTAATTGCAACAAACTGCACTACCACAAAAAGGCTCGTTACATTTCCTTGAGATTCCTACGAAACTTTGTCACGGCACGAGTACGGGCATTTCACTTTCTCACCGAGGCTGTGGGAGAGCAGAGCTGCCCGTAGGCAGCCGTGGGACGGGGGCTGCCGGCCCAGCCCCAGCCCTGGCCGGAGCAGACGTGGCGCTGCCTGTGACCGAGCGCCTCCCGCCGCGCCCGGGGCTCCCGCCGGGGCTGACGAGGCGCGGCCACAGCCGGGCGGGCGCCCAGGTGGCCTCTCCCTGACTCCTGCACGCAACTTGCCGGAGACTTTTTCGCCGCTTATCTGACTTATTAATAAAAAAACCCCAAAAAACCAAAAAAAAAAAAAAAAAAAACAAAAAAAAACCAACCAACCAAAAAAAGTGCTATTTAACAAAGATCAAGAAAGTCGTAGTATACATTTACCGTAAGGCTGGTTACCACTTTAATCTCGCAGCTACTCAGACACAGGGATAAACCCGGCGAGGATTAACCAGGTCAGCTATATACAGTCCTGAGAGCAGCTCAGGCTACGCTCGCGAGGACGGCGGGGACAGCCCGCAGCACCCCTCCGCTCGTCCCCAGCGCGGGGAGCCCCCGGGGCCGCGCCTGCCGACCCTCCCCGCCCGGCTCCGGACTCACCCAGCGTCTCCGCCCGCAGCCAGAGCGGGGCCGAGGCTCCGAGCAGCAGCGAGAGCAGCAGCGAGGGGGCGGCCCGCGCCCCCCCAGCGGGGCCCATGGCTCCGGCTCTCGGCAGGGCGGGCAAGGCACAACTTCCCCACTTCCCTCCTGCTCCTTTCTCTTCCTCTCCTCTTCCTCCTCCTCCTTCTCGTTGGGGCGGCTCCGGAGCCAGCCCGCGCTCCCGCGGAGAGGGGCGGCCACCTCCCGGCATCCTTCCCCCCGCAGGTGTTTCTGCGGAGGCGGAGAAGGGGCCGTGCGGGGCTGCCTCTGGCCCCGTGCCCCGCCGGTGGCTGGGCTGCAGCGCTGCTGCCTCCCGCCTCTCCGGCCTGGGGCTGGGGGTGGAGAGAGGAAACGGGAGAAGGGGAAGCGCCACTATTCCCATTGGGCTGCCGCTCGGGGTATCTCCTCCTCCTGCCGTGGACCGAGGGGCCGACGCGGCCCCGCCGCCCCCTCTCCTCGCCAAGTGCTGCTTCTCCCACCCACCGCCGCTCTGGGGTGCTGCACCGGGGTCGTGGGGTTTCCCCGAACCCATGCAGCCCCCAGCATCGCCCGCGAGCCCCCGAAGTTGGCAAGCCATGTACATGCGCACATATATACACACACACACTCGTATATACGTGTATGTTTTCGAGGATTATTTTGCCATTTGCAGGCTAATTCCCAGGCGTCGCTCCCGCTGCCACATCGGGAAGGGGCGCGGGGACGCCGCAGGGTGTCTGCGCGGGGGCGGACACGAGTGGAGCCGGACGCTCCCGCTTGACCCGTCCAGCTCCTTCAGCACAGCTGGGGTCATGATCGCACTTCTCGGTCCTGTAACCCTCTTCTGAGGGGATATCTCCAAGCAGGGTTGCAAACCACATGGTTAACCTGTGCCAGCTTATGTATGTTACAATTATGGGCAATAAGAGTTTTCTAAAGTGTGCTGTGGGTATCTCTCTGTCTGGGTGGGTCTTTGTCTGGCTCTGAAGAAACTTGTGCCACAGGGAGAGTCTGAGATGCACGGTAGGGAAACAGTGCCAGCAGCCGCAGGAAACCCGCATGTTAAGCAGGCCCCAATGATTTGCCTTTTAAAAGTACGCTGGAGAATGGAAGGTGGCCTGTCTGACTCTGTACAGTCTTTTCGGGGATGGGTTGCTGCGAGGCAGGTGGATTCACACTGCTGGCAGGTCAGGAACACTGTGCTGCTATGCTGAAATGAAGTACAGAATTAACTCGGATGTCAGAGACAACATTGTTAGATTTTATATTATGTTAGAAAAAGTCGAACTTAGTAAACCTTTATTCTAATTGAGCTCTTGTTTTGTAAGTGTTAATATCTGTTTTTTAACTTTTCAGACACCATATGTGATGAGGCATATTTTTTGCCATGTACCCAGTACATTATATTCTTGGTATATGTATTTAACACACGTTGTTAGTATTTGAGTTACCCTTCTTCTCAAAGGAGAGTTTGAAATCTAGACTAAAATGTTAGATATGGTGTAAGGCAGAGAGAGTGTTTGTCAGTGCAGCAGTTTGACAGTGCAGCAGTTTGATGGTCAGACTAATCCTCGCTGGATTTTGCCAACAAATGCCAACATCCTTCTGGTTGATGGAGGCTGGAATGGGTCACTCTTGTCAAGACTCTGACGGTTGAGAGGCTTTTAAAGAGGAGTGTGTCCATGTGAATAAAAGTGACCTGTTCTTGTACTTGTCTCACAGATTGTCAGGAACAAATCCATACAAATGAGGGTGATTATGGAGACAAAGGGTCCAGAAAGTCAAACTCTGCAACAGCCTCAAGACTGGATTTAAAGACACCACAGAATTGGCGAAAATATTGTGGTCACAGAATATAGTTTTTCCAATACCAAATTCTGGTTCAAAACATACAAATAAGGCTCAACATAAATGGAAACATGAGGGAGAGAAATGAATAGGACAAGACATATGTTGCAAAACATGTATCATCTTTGAAAGAGGGGTAGTTGTTGAAAAGAAATATAACAACACATGAGTGTGCATTGTTTTGTATTAGTCTCAGCAGGCAATCAAAACCAGTCTGTCCTACATGGGTTGGTACTGGGAATTATACTGATCTGTATTCCATGGCCTGAGATCTAGAATATATTCTCTAGTAATAGTGCCAGGCTCTAGCTATATTTGTTAAGCGTTATCATAAGTATTGACAGAACAGTCCTGCAGGTCAATCCCAACTAACCTTAGGGAAGCAGTGCTGCAATAAACTGGCTTTAGTGATCTTGGGCAATTTAATATGCAAAACACTTTACCAGGGAGCTTGCAGATCATGTCTCTAGTGCTGAGCTCTCTACAGAACTTGGGTGGTTGGTAACTGGTAGAGGCAAGCTAGCAGCCTTGGAAGTCCAAAACGGTTTTTGCCTGTCACACACCTCTAGGAGGCTCAAAACGAGAGGGAAGGTAGGTTGGCAGATACCATGAAAGGAGGCTTTCTTCATCTCCTGGGCGCAGGAGGCTTGGCAGTGCCCTCTGGGACAGAGAGATAATGATTCCATTCACAGTTATATTTATTTCAGTGATTCGTAGTGAAATGATAAGTCATGCCCTTGAGACTGGGGCTGTAAAATGTCTGGGAGTGGTATTTGTTTTCCGTTCATGACTGGTACACGAGAGTACTGGTGGAGGGAAGGGTGTGCAGGCTGCCTTTTCAATCTTCTCACCACCCTGGGTTTAGCTTGGTCGCTTGTCCAAGGCCACGTGTTTCCTGCTGCAAACATGTAGTGCTCAGGGGGAAGCCCTGCTCCTCTCGCAGGTGTTGGGAGCACAGCTTTCCTATTGACTTCAGAAGGATAACAATAATGCAATCAGTGAAGGAGCTTCTGTATTATTTATTTTGCTATTAAATTCTCATTACTATGCCCTCTCTCTGTCGGTTTTCAATATGCTGTAGGCAAAGAACTTACTGTCAGTTTTCAAGATTAAATAATCATTTAGATGAATGAAGTAGTTTACAGCTCTCAAAGTTGTTATTCACAAGGAGGACTTGTGTAACCCTTGTCACATTGCTACACTGGTTCATGTGTACTTTTCCAAATTCACCTTTGTAAGGAGGAGAGTTAAAACCAGCTTTTCAATGAATATAGTTTTAAAGGCAAGTGCTTTGAGTTAAGGCAAAAGATTAGTTCAGAAAGAAGGCACACATTGAGCCTGACCAATAAATTGTCATGCAGTGGGAACTTCACAAAAGGAAAACTCCTTGCCAAACCACTTCTGACAGCTGAATGCAGCTGATTTTGGTCACTAACACTGACTTAATTTGGAAGAGACCTCATTCATCCAAACACATAGCTACTTTTTAGCATGAGCATGTGCCTTTCCTCTACAGGTAGTTTTCCAAGAGTATGAGTGTTGGGGTTTTAGGGGTTCCCCTTCTGTTTCCCTTTGTTTCTTGAGGAATTTTCCCCATATATGTTGCCAGGACAACAAATTGCTGGGTGTTTAAGAGAGACAAAAGACCTGGCCACAGTGGGGAGGGGTCCAACTGGCCACTCTTTTTTCACCTGGGCTTGTGAGTTAGTTGCTCTCGGCGTTCGGACGGAGAAGGAGAGACGGCCATTGTGTCAGCACTGCAGGTTTCTGCTTTTTCGGCTGCTTTTCCTTCTACCGTGCCTCAGGGAGAAACCCCGGGATCCTAAGCCCACCTTTCCCTGCCCCGCTGGGAGCCGGGCTGCGGCCGCTCTGCTCCTGCCGTTCCTTTGAGCCTTCGCTGCATGGTAGCCCCGCACACCCTGCCTGCCGAGACCTGACGGAGTTTGGGACGTCCCGTCTGCTACCCGGGATTTGTGCTCGTCCCTGCTGTTCCAGCCTGCTGTTCCCGAGGGTCCGGCTGGACACCGGGATCGCCTGCCCAGGGGGAACCACCGCACCCGCCCTGCTCACCGGGAGCTGCCAGCACCGCTGCCGGCTGTGACCGTAACTGCACCAGCGGGGAAAGGGCCTGGAGCCGAGGAGGCTGGCAGAGGGTTACTGGTTCTGTTTTGCTGTTACTGCCATAGTTATTGTTGTTTGTGTGACTTGTTATACATATATATATATATATATAGTAGTAAAGAACTGTTATTCCTACTCCTCATATCTTTGCCTGAAAGCCCCTAATTTCAAAATTATAATAATTCGGAGGGAAGGGGGTTGCATTTTTATTCTTTCTCGTTTCAACGGAGGCTCCTGCCTTCCTTAGCAGACACCTGTCTTTCAAACCAAGACAATGAGTTATGAGTATTTTGTATGTTTGTTGCAAATGGTATTGACTGAGTCAGCTACAACTAGACAATGTATCTCATCATTCATTGTATGGATACCTTTACTGTGCAGCCACCTGCAAATGAGCAATTGAGTTTTTACTCCATAGATCTTTGACCTCAGGATGAACAAACAGTGATTTCAGGACAAAATCAGCTCAAAACACTTTAGAAAGTAGAGGGTCAGTGTGGGGACATACACAGGTTTCATTTGTAGTCTTGTACAGTCTCTAGCTTCATGGATTTACTTTCTTGACCTATACTTTTTATATACTGTTGCATAATTCTATATAACACACACAGAAAGAGCTGCTTCTAAGCAGACATAAATCATCTGATGAGTCCTTGTGTTCCTAATATGATATTAAACTGGTGGTTTGTCTGGGACAAGGGGCAGGGGAGGAAGGAAAAACACATCGAAGAGTTCACCTAAGCTTATCTTGCAAGCTTGACACTGTATACATTCTTCCTTTCAGAAGCATCTTGTTCTGTACAGGTTCTAGGATAAAAAAAAAATAGAAACCAAAAACTTAATTTATACAAAGAGGTTTAAGTTTCATCTTAATGGAGCAGTCTTGCTTTTGTGGAGCTAACAGGAAAGTTCCTGTTCTTAGTAAGTGGAAAGCTTTTTCTTTGCATAGAAGAAGGGAGAGGAATTGAAAACACAATGAGGTGGAGAGGACCCGAGGTTACAAATTGCAAAACGCAAGAACAATTCTAGACATTGAGAGATATGTTAATCTCTTCACTAACAGAAGGATAGCTTGCAGATTGAGAGGCCTTTTAGCAGTCTTTATACATGGGCCAGGTTTTGCATTTTCACTGGGGCAAAAGCAAATGGTATAGTGGATTTACAGGATAAAGCTGAGAACAAAGCGCTCTGGTTGCTGATCTCTGTGTATTCAGGGACTGTGTTCTGCCAGAAGGGTATGTGGTGGTTATATAAAAAATTCAGAAAATAAAACATATAAAGTAAAAGCCTGAGGTGTGTCTAGATGCAACATTTGTGTAAGCTATGTGAGGAGTCCTCTCTGTTAAAAGTGATTAGACTACAGCAAAGTCAGCGCTGCTGCAAGGCTGTGGCATGGCTGAGGAAGTTTAGCAAATTCCTTGAGATAGTCATGAATTATTTTGTGTATGTGGAGTATTCTATGGACACAGTGCTATATGCTTTGTTTTTATCATTGGAATCTAAGGCCTTGCCCATAGAGCAGCAAAGACATGTCATCCTGTGTAACACCACCTTTCACTAAGGTCTGCATACCATTAAACCAGCAGGAGATGGACTGACCTCTAGTGCTCCTCTGGATATTCACCTAACTACTGCTGCAAAAGAGATTTTACTCATTTGTAGCAGACTGTGGGACTCTGCTCTCCTACTCAGAACCAGACTGGGTTCTGGTGAAGTTTATGTCAGCAGTTTCCCTCCCTGCTTAACGTAAACATCCCTCTCCAGGTGTGAAAATGCCCAGGAGGGAAGGAGTCAGTAAAATGACTTTTCCAGTTTTCAGGTAGTTCTGAGCAAGTAGCTAAGAGGCTACCAGTACCAAGTGTTTCCTTAATACTTTAAGGCAAACATGAGGCAAGAATTAGACAGAAAAAAAATCTTCTGATAGAAGAAACAGTTTAACTTGCACCAGCACAGGTCACTGCCTGAACCTATATGGATGAGTTGAAACCATTGAGGGTCATTATGCAATTACACTGCTAACAAAAATCCCCAGGGGGGACAGACCATAAATATTCTTAGACATTAAGAGCATGGAAGAAGAAGTTACAGGGAATAAATTCTGGGAGAGAAAACTGAACTGCAGCAGGTTTCAAGACTGTCTTTTCAGTAGCAGAGAGCTATAGGTCTTGTCTGGGTGGGAGTGATAGCACTGGTAGGGAATGTCTATGGGATAATTGGATGCTAAGGGATAGGCAGCCTCATTCACTGCAACAGCAGCAGTTGGGTGTAACTCTAATGAGAGTCATATAGGGGATGAATGTGCACTTTTCATCACTTTAATTGCTGTAACCTATCCAGTCATGTCACCTATTATGATGTAATTATGAGATCAAGTTGAAGACTAATCATTTGTCCCACTGCCACATATTTTGCAATTTCTCACAGCTGCTTGGTAGTCTTAGGTCATAATTTTTCATACTTTCAAGGAAAAAGAAATAAAGTTGCTAATCATCTGGATTTTGAAGACAATCAACCAAACATGCTATGCTGCTGTCAAGAAATATGGGGCAGAATGTTCCTTTTCATTTAAACATATTGTCTTAGGGTTGCCTTGAAAAATATTATGATCTAGAGATTCATGACATTCTTTGTCAAAACAGAGCCTACTATTTTATAACTTACTACTTGGCAGCATCCTTGATCATTGTCAGTGACAAAGCTCTCATTGTTTTTTATAGGTTTTAAAGAGTTTTTGTGTTTCTGCAAGGTATTAGTCTTCATACTTTTAAAAAATGTCAAATTTTGCCCATTAATACATAAGTAGTATCTAATTTTTAACTGTAGCATGTTAGGGATTTTCAAGAGGGAGTTTGCAGCTGAATTTGCACAGTCTGCATTTTCTTTCCATGGGAAACAAGTCTTAATCATTTACTTATGTTTATGAGGTCACATTCAAGTAGGACCTAAGAAATTACTTGTGCAAAATATGAAGCAATCCAGTGGTCACTTCCAGGAATAACCAATTATGTTTGAATCACATGTCCTTTAAATAAAGTTAGCAATTTATCTAGTTATATTCTTTCCCAAAAGGTGTGGAGTAATGGAAGATGAATGCAAGTAAGCAGGGCTTGATCATTTCTAACATAGACAGTGTGGCACTTATGCACACTGGAGAGGGCAGTTATGTGCTGGTTTATTGATCATGATATCCCTGGCTGTATAAGTAAGAGTAAGAGAGCTGAAAGCAAATATAAGTATGAGCTGAGTGACTGCTTGATTTAAAAGAAATCTTCCGGTTTGCTCCAGATCTAGCTCATCTTCCTAATTTCAAGTGTTCATGGCAAGCTGCTGTTTTCTTGCAGGGTATGATATGAACTCAGGCTGAATGTCTCAGGAGTTAAAAAGTAAGACCTTCTTTCTCTTCAGTTCATTTGTTTCAAGAGAGAGGGATGGGAACCATGCTTATTAATTTAGCAATTATGCTGTGTGGGACTGTGCTTCCTCCCCCCTCCCTGTGCTCTGTACAGGCCCTGTGGAAGTCTGCACAGAAGGAAGCCAGTAATGCACAGTGCAAGCATAGCTCATAAATCTGCAATAATCGTTATGTATGGAGAAAAAGCTTCTTGTGCAACTTTTCTTCATAGCATTGGGCCACTACACCAATGAATCACAAGGTCAAATTCTTGTAATTCATAACTGTCACAGCTGTGGATTACAACTGTATATATAGTTTAAGGATTCACTCTGAATAGCTTTTGAAGCCAGGCTATTTATTAAATGTAAAAGCCTGATCAAATGTAATCTGTCTTTGTAAAAACCTTTTTGCCCTTTTGCAAATAATTAAAAAAAAAAGTGGGCTTGAGTGAATATTTTATCATACTTTTATTACTTTAATTACATTAATTTTATTGTAGTATTGTGCCTGTTTATGAAATACAAAAAATTAGAGCCTGCTTTAGGGTCCTTGTCAAAGATAACTGCACAACGGAAAGTAAATATAGCATGTTGGTGAACACTCAAATCAATTCTGAATATTCCTTCCTCATAAGATAATAAAATATCAATAATTGAGATTTGTTATCACCTAAATTTGTGTGGACAGTATAATTTCTAAGATATTCCTTCCCAAAGGAAGAACTTTCAGCTTTCTTCTATCTACTTCTTTTCATTAAAGATCCTGTATTTTTAGTCGTGTCAGACATGCATACTGGTAGTTGTTCTTGGCCCTGGGCTTCATAAGTGGTCCTAAAGGCCTTTTCCCAAATGTGATATATACGTAGCTGATCTTGAGTTAGGTCTGCCTCCAAGACTTAAATTCAGCCTGTATTTTAATTTTTTGCTCTATATCCAGTAAGGCAGTTGTTCACCAAAATCAGATGTTCTTTACCCTCCTTCCCTTGAGCATGATGATGGTTTTGGCACAGGGTGGCGTTGATTGTCCGTGAGGATTCAGCCCAGACATTCGCCTCCTGTGGGCTGCTCGCCTGCACAGCTGAGAGATGTTAGGGCCAGGGCCAGCATTCACTGTGTGAGCAGCTCTGCTGCCTAACCTTAGTTTCTAGCTCCTGCTGCCTGGGCATGTTGAGTTCCCACACTGTGTTATCTACTTCAGACACATTTGTCCGCAATAGCTTAAAAAGTGTGAGTAAACCCTTCACGGCTTCATTGCCCAGTGGACAAGCAGGGAACAAGAAAACCTTCATCTGGCCTGAGCAACCACAGCAGAGAGCACCTGTTTGTGGCCAAAGTTCCTGTAGCAATCCCCACCACCCTGCCACAGTTCCTCGTGTGCCCAGAGAAACAGACAGCCTCACAGAGGAGATCCCTTGGGAGTAGTTTGGCACAAAAGGATGCAGGATGCACACCCAGAATGCAAAACGGTGAGCATGGTGTTGGTGCAGTCAGCCACAGCTAAGACTCTGTTGTTGGCTGCTCCAACCAGGCCAAAGCTAACCCTGGTGATAATTACCTGCTCTAGTTCTGCAGTTACCTCTTCTCTTGAGAGAAGACCTGAGTCCCTGCAGTTTCTGATTTTCTCATGTAGCACCCTGCTCATGAGGGATTTACGAGGACTCAGCACCTCTTCAGGGGTTACCATAACCTTTGAGGCTCAGACTTCTGCTGTCTACATTTGAATACTGTACCATCTAGGCATTTATAGGTGTTTGACTTACTGTTTCAATAAAGATGAGCATGGTATATTAATCATCAGGATTCATGTTAACATGTGGAACTGCTTTCTAGCTGACTCTGTAGGTTTTACATGGAAAAGAGAGCGATCAAATGGATTTTGATTCATTCTCATGGCTTTATCTGATTCCTCTCCCACACTCCCACCTAGATACTTCTATTACTAGGGATCTAGAGAGGCAAATCCTATCCTCTAAACGAGCAGGAGTAGGAAGCCGAGCTGCTCTTCAGCCTTCTCTCAGTTACAAACTACTCTGGAGCACATGTAGGTAATTTCACATTGGCTTCTGCTGGTTGCAGCCGGGATTGGGTGGACCATGAACCTTCACTTACTTCCTTGCATCTTATACCCACTATTTTTTCTTGATGTTCCTTGTTCTATGTTACTGTTCCAGGAATTTTTTGTTGTCATTGTTGCTTTGATCTGTGGAATTACATTAATGCAATAAAATAGCAAACATTGAAGCAAAGGAAACAAAACCAGCATCACAGAGATACCTCAATCAGAAAATAATGATAACATTTGAACATTTGCAGACAACCCTTCTACCAAGTGAAGGTTAACTTGTTGCTACATAAAGGAAATATTTATAGCTGTTTTGTTTTACTAGTTTTATAAAAACACAATTGTAAGTAATTTCTCATATGTATTATATTTATCTGAAAAACTTTTGTGAAAATGCAGTAACCTATTTTTGCTGGCATACAGACATTGATGTACATCTACTTGGGCACTCTTTGTGCACCTGGAAACTCCACTAAATGAAACACTGCTGCTTAGTAGTCCTGCTTGGGCAGAGTCTCTTTCTTCAGACTAGTTCTTGGGCCTAATCTAAAGTACCTTGAAATTACTGGGGGAGCCTGTGTTGACAGCAGTGCCAAGTGCTCCTTTGGGTCCATGCTTTCTAGATTCTGATGCTGTATTATTTCGAGATATTGCTGTATCCATAGCTCTTCAGTCTGCTCAACTTCTGCAGCTTGCAGAGGAATGGAAGAAAGCATGTGTCTGCACCTCAACTGTTCAAACTTCACTTAAATTGCTGTTAGGATAGGTATCCACCAGTACATTGGACTGAGAACAAAATGCCCAGGGAGGTTGAAGGATACAGTCTTTGCTTAATCTGTGGATTACCTTAAAAGGGCACATTAACCTTTGTTCAGAGAATAGTCTTTCTCTGGTTTGTAATTTAGTAGAAATCCAAAACATGGCTGGAAAATAAATTTTAAAAACTGCAAACAAACAAACAAAAAAAACCCCTGACCAAGCCAGAAAAGTTTCTCAGAAATAATTGTTTTAGTTATTGTTTTAAAATAATTAATTCTCTTATATCCATTTTGATATAGAGATTTCCTCTTTTTAGTGCATCCCTTTCTTCTCTGAGCTCCACTGAGTCCTTTCAGCCTTAGAAAAGCCATATTTGTGTATGTAAGTTATACTGGAAAAAACAATGTACTTTTCATAAACCAATTTATATCTTTAATCTTGGGAGCATAAGCATATGAACCTGCATGACATCCCTTGTTCAATGTTTCTCCTGTCTTAGCCTGCTTTACATTGAGGTAGAGTTTGTCATTACGTACAGCTTAAGCATGTCATTGTTCTGCAAATCTTTTAGGAGTCCAGATGCACTCACAATTAAACGCCACCTCTTACTATTTGTGTTATCATAATGCAGAGAGAGGTCACTGCTCTGTTGTGCAAGATCACATTCAAACGTGTCATGAGCAGCAGACCCCGCTCCCCAGGCTTCCCTCTATTAAGGGACAATGATGTATCAGACCTAAATTTAGTTAACAATAGCAGCTGTTAGAGTGAAGGCTCAAACCAGCCAGGTCAAAGGGTTCCTTTCTTTGCCTTACTTCCCCTCTTCCTGGAGCTCACCTGATGTTGTGTGTAGCTAATTCAATTTGCTGAGGTAGCAGAACATTCTCTTGACAACAAGGTGAATGGCTTTCCGCTGTGCTGGGGACCTGAATTAGCTCAGTAGAGGATCAAAACAGCACTGGAGCTGGTGCAAGGGGCAGTGACCCCACTGCTACGACAGGGCAGGAAAACAGGTCTGGGAACATGACAGGGAATGTCAGGGCTGATGTCCTTCACAGGGGATAAATCCCCTCAGCATCGAGGTACACCCTCACTGGTAGTGTGCAGGTGTAGCTCTGTGTGCCTGTCCCCTCCTTGCTCCGGCATCTGCCTGACTTTTCGGTGAAGATAACTTCCTCAGGAAGGAAACCTCCCTCAGCTGGAAGGAAATTTCCTCAGCAAAAGAAAATAAAAACCTGGTTTAACAACCAAGCCACCACATTACTGGGAGTCTGACAACATGTCTGTGCCAGCTCGAGGGTCAGCACATATGGCTATGGGCACATAATACTTAGGCTGTTTAAAAGCATTGCAATTAATTTAAAATCAATACATCTAAATTCAAGTGACGCCTGTTGCAGTCAATGGAGTAGGCAGACTCAGTTCACTGGCCTTTTGAGATGCTTGGATGATCCCTCTGGCTCTCAGCTCCTGGTCCAGAAGGGCAGGAGTTCCCTTGCTCTGGGGTGACACCTGCCAGCTGGGCCCTGAGGGTATGCCTGGGATCGACTGTCTCCACTGGGCTCCCCCATCCACCCAGGGACCAGGGCCCCATGCCAGCCGCTGAAGCCATCAGCCCCTGCAACATCAGGGTCACTCTCCAGCCCTGTGCCCACATCCCAACCTTGGCTTCTCTGTCCCCAGGAAGGTGCCTGATGACAGCCCTGGCTGCCCTGCTCTTGGCTGGGGGTGTGATGGGTGCTGCCCTGGGAGCCCCCTGCCATGGTGCCTAAACACTGGCAGCCCTGGGTGAACATCTAGGACACGCTGAAACAGGGAGGGTGTCACTAGGGACCTGTGTTCAGGGAATGGGACCAAGCCCCAGGTTCCCCAGAACAGGGGAGCGGGCACACGATTGAGGAGCTCAGCAGCGGCTGGCCCTCATCAAGTTGATCTGAATCTGGGGGTTGTGAAGCTGTGCTCAGGATGAGAATTTTTGGGGGAGAAGGACTGAAACCCCAGATACCTACCGAAAGGTTAATGAGCAGTACATCCAAACAGCAGTCCAGCAACACACTTTCCCAGGCTGGTAACTGAAACGGTCAAATCCAGTTTCTGTTAATTCCTGTCTCCGTAGTGGGCACTGTTGCTTCTTAATCTGTAAGAGACTCTATGCAGATGGGCTCTCTTCTGGATTGCTGGATAAGCAGTTTCTTTTTATGGAACTACTGGGAGATGAAATGTTCAGGTATTTGGGAATGCCATGGAAACCGGGAGGTGTTAGAGGTAGACACTTTTACGGGAGATGTTTATGCAAACAGAACATCTCACTGTTCTGAAGATCTTTAACAAGATTGTGTAACCTGCACTATTGCTTCTGCACCTTTTGTCTTTTTCTCCTAATCTTGATGTAATATCTTCTTATACACTGATCTACATGCTCAGAGCAGTAAGTCACTCCCTCTGTGGTGTGCAATCTTCTTTCCTTCTGTTTCTCTCTAAAACCCTTTGCACATCTTTTTCATGCAATCCTCTTCAGACATCCTGCATCAGGCAATTTTATGCTCACACTGTTGCACTGCCTGCTACTTGTGTATGTTGAAATTTAGTTTTCTTCGAATTTCAGACAGCACGTTTGATTAGTAATAATCAGGAGATATCTAACCGATAACACAGTTGAACAAATCACTAAAAAGCTTTGTAAATATCTTGCCAACTTATCCTCTTTAAAGCAGTACAAAAAGAAGTACAAGACTTACATACTTAACAGCAAGGTTTTTAGGGTCACTTTGTGCTCCCTGTCTCTCCTAATGTTGTGTATGATGATTACACATACATAGTTTAATAAGCCCTAATATATTATTTTTCTTTTGGATTTGAAACTTTTAGCAATGCATTTATAGATCCATGTTACCCTTTAGCATTCCTTATATTTTCCATCCTGGCCTAGCTTTTACATCTCTTCCTGTTAATCTCCACAGCTCAAATTTGCCTAGTCTGAAATCCATCATTGTACATCGTTTAATGAGACATTTCTCCAGTCATCATTACTGCAGATCAATAGAAGCAAATCCCTGTCTCCTGACAGGTTCAGCTAAGTATCTCATGCATGACTGTCTTTCCAATTTGATCCAGTTTAACAGTCTGTTTCTCCCCCCCTTCCCAACCCCACTTCTCTAATCTGCAGAGATAGATATAAATCTTGAGCCAGACTCCAGGGGGTTTCTCTTGTATGGCCTTCCCTCTGTTTGTGCACAGCACTCCCTGACCGACTGGCTGCTATTGCCAGACCAACAGCTGTCTTAGCAGTTGCACTAACAAATAAAAGGGGAAGGAAGGAGGCCAGGGCAGTGAAGGGAAGCTTTTTGCCCTTAGGGTCCTTGTTCACTTACTTTACTAAGAAATTCAAAATCTAATGGGGGCCCATTGCTGGAGGGAAAATGAGAATAATCTATGATCTTTGGAAAAGAGTGACAATCCATCATCACTAGTGAGTGATTCACATCAGCATATCTTTTCAGGATGACCTCCCCAAGACAAAGGAGGTAGACACTGATAAGTAAAAGCTGAGATTTTCCTTTTCATTGCTCTGTCCTGTAGGCTGGTTAAGGGATTGACAGTCTCTCTCCTTTCTCACCTCTCCCAACTTTCCTTCCCATCAGGATAGGACTCATGAACGGTGGTCTATCTTCAAGGAATTTTAGTGCTCTGTAACCCAGACGAAAACAGCCCAGATGAGACACAAACATCTGTGGGCTTTGGGTGTCCCCCTACCTTCCTCCTCAGACATCCCGTGTTCCGTTTTTGTTGTCTAGCTGATTCCTGCTGTGTGCTGTTTTGTGAAACTGCACAGATGTTTTTAAGTGTCAATACGTAGACAATTGTTTCATTTGATGAGATTTTAGGTGCCTGACTCAAACGTGGAAGGAGATTAAAATTAGATTGCTGGAGTGGGTATGACGTTGAGTTGTTTGGCCTACCTTTGTGATGGAGGTTGCTGCCACAAGGGCAGGGATGATGGCACGGGCCCAGGTCTGGGTCAGGTGGGAGCCGACCATTTGAGAGCTTTTGTCCTGTACTATTAAAATAAACTGAAGTTGCCATCATTTTATGTTAATGTGTTGGGCTGTAACCTTTTGGCAGCCCAGAAAGTATTTCCCAGCTGATCTTTCTGGCTGTATGTGCAACAGCCTGTGTCTGTGCACTGGGGTGAATGGTAGAGGAGGCTGCCAACCCACCTTGAGTCAATAATTTTAATCTTCTGCTGTAAGTGCAGCAAAGCACTGAGGCTTTGTGTTTTCCATCCTTAGTCTGCTTGTATTATACCTTTCATGTATACATATGCACAGTCGTGTGCATGTTCACACACAGGAAAGGTTTGTCTTTATGGATCATGATAATTTCAGCTATAAAGAAGGTGTTGGTTACTTGATTTACTGGCAGTAATAATGTACATGCTTCTCCTCAAGGTATGATAGCCCTTATTCATTGTTATCAGGGCTAATCATTTGTCTGTACATATATTTCTCTTAAAAGTGACTCGAACTTGAAAGATGAATCCATAGTTTGTGAAGAGCTCTGATATATACTGCTGTTCAGGTTGGGAATTGTGATCAAGTTTTCTTTTCTCTATTTTTCTCCTCATTCACAGTCTTCTCCCTTGCAGATGTGCTGGTCTGCAGGCACATCCTCCTTGTGCTGGTCTTTGGGATAAAAGAAATGATATTCTGTAAGGAGATCTGTATTATAAAGGACAAGATTTATTAATGATATCTCACAAAATTTGGATCCCTAGTTCTGTGTCAGGATGCAGTGTTATGGAAGGGATATACTTAAAAATTACACTTAATGCTTTGTTATTTACAGATAATGCAAACAGTCCTTTTAAAGTTTGGCTTCTAAAGCCCATAAGTACTCTCTTCTTGTAGAATTCCTGAAATTCAGGTTAAAAATCCAAAGACTCAAGTGACTGTTAGTATTTGTTCTCCCAATGTGTTCAAATGAAGGTAAACAAGAAAGGAGATATTTCAGAGCTTTTTTCTTTGAAAGTCGTGGTTTATAGGATGTTACAGTGACACCTGGTGGAAAACAGTGCTGGAAGTTTAAGAACAATTTCTGGACCATTTGAGTAGTTCGGTTGAACAGTGTCTTTAATGTTACTATTTTATTAACTGACTGTAATGGTTAGAGCCCATTTGTGCCAGGAATGTGTGCACTACCCTTATATGAGCATGCAAATGCTCACTGACAAGAATTATCCTCATCAGTAATAGCCAAGTTTTCCAGTTACACAGGGTTAATTAGGTCTATTTGATAGTAACCAAATTTCCTTGTCCAAAAAGCCAATACTGTTATGTTACTGTTATTTTTATGGTGCTGTGGACTTTTTCTTCACACTTTAAGATGCACCTTGATTACATTCCTCACCAGGTTCTTAATCTGGTGGAGTCACTGTCCCTGGAAACGTTCAAGAAACCATGGGACATGGCATTTAGTGCTATGCTTTAGTTGGCATGATGGGTGGTGTGCTGTCAAAGGTTGGACTCAGTGATCTTGGATGTCTTTTCCAACTATAATTATTCTATGATTCTGTGTTTCTCATCTCCCAGTGCTTCTCCCTATACATCCTCAAAAAGACCCTAGACATCCTAACAACCAAACAGTTCCTAAAAAAAACCCAAAACAAATTTAAAAAACATGTTGGCTATTTAAATTCCATTAAAAGATTTTTTTACAAAAAGTTTGAATTTAGGCATATTTTTTTACCTGCAGTGCATCTAAATCAGAAATTTAAATCCATGCCAGCGAGCATTCTTAATCCTGAGTGAGCACATAGATCAATTGTTGAACTCTGTCTGATTTTGATCCACACCAGCACTAGCCCAAATAATACCCAGGAACAATTTTGGGATATAGTAAATCTAAGAACCATTGCCTGTAGGTATTTCAGCTGTGCCTATCCTCTTTTGGATTATGAGAGATTTTTAAAGTGTGGATGCGGGTTATCCCATGCTACTTGCTTGGGTAGAGATGTGGGTACATTGAATTTACTAGTATAGACCTAATAGTCCTAGAGACCAAATCCTGAAGGTCCTAAATGTCTTAACTATCTGGAGCCAAAGCTCTTTGCCTCAGGAAGGAATTGCAGCCTTCATCTGCCTGTCACCAGCTTCCTCTTCATTGTTGCTGGTCATGTGAGCTCTGATGTAACTTCTTCAGACAAGATGAGCTGGATTAACAGAGACTACTATTTAAGCAGTCAGACTAAACTGGCTTATTTTGGCTGGATCTAAGAAGCTCCCTCTTGAGCAGCTTTGCTCATGGGCTGGAGTGGGGGCAGTATCCCTCTGGAGGTGAGAAGTGACAAGCAAATTGGGCAGTAATTCCCCCACACCTGTATAGCTGAAAGCCCTTAGCTGAAAGCAAATCTTATCCTAGATGAGCCTTACTCTCATCTGGGTGTTCCCCTGAGTAGTGGTGAGGAGACTAAGATCATGCACAAGGAAACCCCCAAATGCTTCCCAGGGCAACTGGAGGAAAAGGAAGGAACCTTGTCCGAAAAGCCTTTCCTTCCTTGGACCAGCTTTGAGCCATGTGCTTCCCAATATTCATTGTCTGTCTCCAGCCTGGCTTTCCCTTTCCTCCTGCCTTAGTGCATTTACTCCTTTCACTGCACAGACGGAACAGCACAGGTATGGTACCAGCGCCTGAACCAGAAAAAACCAACATCAGGTTAATGCCAACCAATTCACTTCTGCTGTTGCTGTGTTAGTGTTAACCAGGTTCTCAGCCTGTTTTATTGCATGACTGCAGAAATGTTTCCTTGGCAAATGAATGGGGCTTGGAAAGGTGTGGTGGAAAAGCAGATATCCTTTTAAGCAGCAATAACAGGATGTGCCAGCCTCAACTGGTCATCAAAATCCTATATTATTGATTAAGTAGCACGCTGGATTTATAAAGAGTAATACACATGCACAAAATGACATAACATTTACTTATATATACATATACATATATATGTGTGTGTGTGTTTGTGTAAGCTGGATTGATTTTCTGCTGCGGAATTACTCTTTGGGTAGCTGTGCTGGTACAGCGCAGATATGCCACAGACCAGGACCTGGATGTGTCTTAAGCTTGACTTTCCAGAAACCTCTTCACCACCTTTTAAATCAGACACATGATTTATCTATCAGCTTCATTTTTCTTCCATGATATGGGTACAAACTTACTAGTACAATTGTACCTCCTCATCTAGAGAGCCCCTAGCAGGGTTATTCAGCATCACCAACAAATTTTCTTAGTTGCATCCACGTAAAAATATTTAGAAATGGCTTAATCTAGTCAAAATGAACATTAGGCCATTTTTTCTCCACCGTTTCCCTGTTTCCGTGTTGCTCGGAACACCTGATTAAGAGCACTACACTTAGTTTCCTTTTTACGTTAATGATATTTGTGTAAGTAGATACACTGACTTTCATTGGTCCGCTCTTTTGTTTCAGTGGCTTAATAAGAAACTATGAAATAGAGGTTGCATAAGTTCAAGACAAGTGCTCCAGGAAGCTGAGAAGTTGTTGGAGGAGTGGAGTGTAAACAAGGGTTCAAAAAATATTTTAATGATCCAACATGCAGAAATTTTACAGTCGTATCTCCATGACCTAGACTAAAAGGAGTTTGTATGGCCAAGTCAAGGGAAGAGTCAGATTAACAGATGAAATTATTGAAGTTATGAGGAACGCTTGCCTGTGGGTTTTCCTGCTAAGAAGACTTGTTCCTTTTTACTGTCTATGGATTTCTGCAGTGTACTCTGCTTTCTTAAGGAATTGTCAAAACTTGTGTACAAATGACCTGGTAAGTTTTCAAAAACTGTACCTAATCTTTTGAAATACAGATTGTTGTTAGCACTGTAAGAACTTCATATGACTTATCAGCATTTTCAAAATTATTCTAAAGAATGCATTTTACTAAGAGCAGAGTTTGAGAACTAATGCTTAACATTTGAATTTGTGGAATCTGGTAAGGAACAAATCCCACTACTCTGACTGCATGCAATTATTATAAATGCTAAAACCTCTTGAGGGTGGGAAAGATAAACTTTTATTCTTTCAGTTTATTCACTTATTCATTTTGGTCTAGTCCAGGGCTTTTCTTACAAAATCGAGGAACACTGTAAAGTCACAAGAAATCTTCTGGGAATCTGTGACAGACACAGTTATCCTGAACTTATTTGCAGCTTAATTTTTAAGTTAGTTGGTTTAAATTGTGGGTACTTCTGTAAGTATTAAAATTAGTGGTCAGATCCTTAGTCTTATACTTTCTTAATATTTCTTTGAATAGTGTGCGGAATTTATTATTTTCTTTCTATGAATGCAAGACAAAGACAAGAAAAACCTCTGAAATCTAGACAATTATCCTGTCTTCAGGAGTTGCCTTCTTGCTTCTATTTGCCAGAAATGTTGATGTGGTTTAGAGCACTGTGTATCTTTGCTTTGTAAAAAGGGTGTTTTGTGCCTTGGTGCTAACTGTGGAAACCTGCTGCAGAGAGCTTTCACCCACTCTATTGTATTTCATACAATTGCCTGACAGTTCCTTTAAAACTAGTTGGAACTCTTGCACCAGTGAAAGAGTTAATTGCCTTCCCTGATGGAAGCCTATCATGCAATGATAACCTTAATGGAGATCCTTTGATTTGAGTTTAAATGAATTCAGAATGAGAAATAGATTGCTCTTCCTTTCAGCTTTAAAAGACAGGAAAATCACATCTATGTTCAGTGAATATATTGCATATACTGATTCAGATGAGAAAAATGTAATCTTTGAGTTTGAGAGTTGTAAATCTTATTTTTCTCCTCTGGTCTACTTGTTGTGTTTGATTTTTTTGGTGACAACTTTGATTCTCACTATTGTCACGGTGTGCCCAGTGTGCCGAGAATTTCTTCCTGAGAATTGTTTTATTAAGGCTGCTCTTACCTGGTTTCAGGTCAAAAATTTAAAAGCTGCTATTCAGCTTCTCTAAAATTGTTGCATACATCCTGAAATCATTTACACTTCAGTGACAGTGATAGGTTTTGCACACTTTGAATGATGTGAAAAAACAGGCATGTTCACTGGGGAGCACTTTTGGCAGGAGAGGAAGGGTACTGGCGATCACCATATGGCTGCTTAAAACTCCTTCAAAAGGTGGCCAGACAAAAGGCATTTAGTTTGAAGGCAGGTCTTTCCGCTCCCAAGAGGTCAAAGCCACTTGGCTTTGTCATTTAAGCCCAACATATTTGTGAAGCATTTGTTATTGACTCAGTGAACCAGAATGGGGAGGTAAGAGCCAAATTCCTACCTCAGATAATTTGATTAACACCAACCGATTCTGCCAATGTCTTTGTTTGATGGTATCTCTGAAATTAATCTTAAATGAGAAGCTACTGGTGTGTCAATAATAAATTTCTCCAGATGAGGAAACATCAGCCAAAGAAGTGTTTTAATCAAAGAGTTTTGGGGAAATAATTTTGATTCTTTCAAAAAATGATGTGCTTCTCCTATAGGAAGGAGACCTTGGAATTACTAACCTTTGCAATGTTAGTGACATCACTGGAGCGGTGAGTAATGGTTTACTTTGTTAATTACTGACATTTTATGTTCCTGCTATTTGAATACAATGAGTACAGTGATCAGATTTTCAAAGACTTCATGCAAATGTGCACAGTTACCTGTCTAGCAAGTCACTAAGTTGAGTGGGTAGATTTGGTTCAAATTATTAGAGACATGGCTATATTTTTTATTTAAAAAAAATATGTAAACAGTGTTGATCTCTGCTGTGAGTTATGTTCACATTTGTGATCTACAAAGTTCATAATCTCTCATTTTTGAGACAATAAGGCAAAACCAGTGTTGCCTCCAACATGCAAATTATTAAAACTCTTATTCAGTTACTTCTGTTCAGTTAAGTAGTTTATTTAGTTTTCTCAGTGATTAAATGTAAGAAAACTGATAATTGTTGAACATTTAGAGTTCTCTAGGACTTTAAATCCTTGTGTCTGTCATGGGGGTTTAACCTGAGCTTTCCATAGGAGCATTCTTGAAGGACTTTAGCTGATTTCCTAGTTCAGATTGCAAATGCATTTTAAACTGGTGGTGATAAATAACACAGAGAATAAAAATTTAAGCTCTATTCAGCTCCCCTGAAGTTGCTGAATAGAGCTTAAAGACTAACTGGCAAAAAAAAAAGATAAAAGGCATGTAAAGGTATGCATGCAGGATGATAAGCATGGCTGGAACCAGTGGAGAAACAGATAAAGACAACTACAGCAGGGTTTTTGCAAGTTATGTAACAAGAAGAAACAGTGCATGCCCAAAGAAAAAATTCAAGGAAAGATCACCTTTAATATCGAAGCATTCAGTGAATACAGCTGCCAGAGACCCCTCTTGATAAACTTTCAAGACCATAACAGGACTCCCAGTAGGAGGCAGATACATGGGAATTAGTTCTAGGAAAGTGATGTTTATGTATTAGATAAGAAATATATTTTAATGAATCTGTATGACTATAGTGGATAAATACTTTGTTGTAAAGTCTCACAATACACACAGAAATAAGGAGATGTCCTCCTGTGTGTCCTGCACAGATAAAGAATGCCTGCTTTCTAATGCTTCAAATTGTGTTGGAAAGTTTATTCCTGCTAATTTCTGTATCAGTGGTTATACATACTCTTTGAAGAGTGGTGGAGAATTCAGTCTTCAATATTTTCCACAGAGACTAGTGGCAAGCAGCCTCTCAGCACCTGGTATCTAATGAGGCTGGGCCATTTATGATGCTGGGACCATAAAAGTCTGTGTTGTCATGACAATACACAGCCAGGTTGATTCACCTGTTTAGGTTACTGTGTATCTTTGCTCAGTGTTATCAAGTCTTCACTATATTTTTCGTGAGGCTTTGCAACACTCAGTATCAGTCTTCTGCTTCTGAAGTTGTTCCAGCTTCCTTTAAAAAGAAAAACCTTCATGACCATTAAGAAGTAGATGGGACAGCATAAACAAGAAAGGTCCAACATCAAAACCGAGTGACATATTATTTATTACTTCTCTGAAAACTCATGGTTTTAAAGCCAATGCCTATTGGAAAGCAGGTGTGGGAGGGCTGGTGCTGAACAGCTTCCCTCTGTGCTCTGCTGTCCTGCATACTGCATATTTGCTGCTTCTGCACAGAAAACAAGTGGTAAAACAAAGCTGGGAGGGTGGGAGCGCTGGCCACATCGTAGGCAGCTGAGTAAATTCATTCCCAGAACAAGACTGAATTTATTTTTCTCTGTATTTGGTTTTACACTGAGAAGGGCACCATGCAACATAACCCTCTTACTGTAGGATCTGAGTACCTATAATACCTATACGTACCTATAATGTACCTCTAGCGCTGGAGTATCCCTTCCCTCTAGAACTGTGCTTTCAAAGTCATTTTTAAAGCCATTGTCTATCTTTGCAGTGTACACAGGGATGTCAGTTTTGGAATGCAACCCTGCAAACCCACTGTCCACTGAAATGTGTGAGTATTACCCAAGCTTTGGCTCTATAGCGCTTGTCTCCAGTCCATGAGGCACCTTATCCAATGGCAGACATTCAAAATCAACTCAGAGCAGTGTTTCTGAAAAGATATAATGTCTATATTTTCTCTCAGTTCCTTATAAATTCTGTTTTGGGAAGGTAGTAATTCTTGCAATGCAAGTTGCCTGTAATATCAAAGGTTTCCATTGCAATTGTCAGAATGTATGGGCATTTTACAGGTCATTAAGCTCAACACAGATTTTTAGACAGTGAGAATGCACTAGTGCTTTTCAGGATTTTACTCTACGGGGCTGTCTGAGAGTTGCATGCAGATGTAAATGAAGCACATGGCCTTCAGTAGATTGCTTTCTTGTTTTTACTAAACCAGGTGGATGAGAACTAGCATTGGTCTGGGACAACTGCCATGATAGCTTTTAAACAGCTCATTTTTCTGCATCTGTTGAACACCCGAATCTCATTCAACCATAGTATCATTCTAATGTTAACTTTCTGTTTTTTCAAGTGTGTGTTTTCCTTCTTTCATTGTTTGCCAGTGATAACGTTTTGTAATGTACTTTCACTGTAAGAAATTCTAATTAATTGGTATTATCTGTTTGACATAATCTGTGATTATATTTATGCTAACCCCACATTTTATTAATTTGTTTCTTGGCAGAATGAGACATACACTAGAGCATGTGAGGTAAGTTGAATGCCATCAGAGCAATACAAAAAAATCACTATTTCAGTGATGGCTATGTCCACAGAGTGCTAAGAAATACAATGTAGATACACAAACTTATCAATTCAGGTCTAGTTGTTTTGTACTCCCTAAAGATGAAGAATGAGTTACGTACCTTTTCAGCACAGTGACTAAGGACAGGTTTGCATTAAAAACTGCTGTGTGACAAAGAACATTGCTGAAAAGAAAGCAGACTAATCTCAGGATTTTGAAACAGGACAGACCTATGTAAACCACGTTCTAGGCTCTCACTAGAGTGTTGTTCATCCAGTTTTTAATTAATTCCATCAAAAACTATCCAGAGAGAATATTTGTTAAGGCTGGTATGATACCAGCCTGGCGAGAAGTGGAAACAAAGAATGGGAGCTAGAGGACAAAATTCTTGACTGAATAGAGAGTCTGAATGAAATAAAATGCAATTCAGTAAGGGGCAACATGTGGCCCTTTAGAAAGAGATGTCAGGTGGGGAGTGCCTGTCTATGCTGCAGATGGATTGATGTTCACAGTGATGAGTATGGGTCAACAAAGTGCTGGTAAGGAGATGGGCCCTTTCAGCACGAACATAGAGTGCAGGATAGGATAGGATGGGGATGAGATGACTGGAAGATTGTGTTTGGCACTGTTGAGACCTCAGGATGAAGGTTGTTCCCAGATGGGGGCAACACATTTCAAGCAGGTGATGGAGGAGTTGGAGAGAGTTATGAGTAGAATACAACCCATAGGCAACCTGGAAATTTGATTGAAAGGGTTACTTTTTCTTTTTTTGGTTTTTTTTTTTAATGCTTTTTAGTCTATCAAATTGTGATGATGACAAAAGTTTACTAATGCACTAAATGGTGGTTTTGGAGTGTAGGAACAGCCCAAGAAGTAACCAAATTACTTTTGTGGAAATATAAAATTGGGGGTTTTGTTGCTTTTGGGTTTGGGTTGGGGTAGTTTTTTGCCTGTCTCATCACTCAATATGCCAGTTAAATCTGCTGACTCTGCAAGGGCTTTTTTGGGATTATCTTTCCACTGGATCAGCTGACTGATTTGACTACCCACATGTCAGGCATGCACTGTGTTTCACTGCATCCAGAGGATCAGGTCACTGCAGTCTGCAGGGCAAAAGAGTGGGAGTAAGAGTGGGACTTTTTGCTTGGCATTAGTTCAGTTCTGTTGTGTGAATACACCTTGGGATTGAAATCTGGTAGTGTTTCTCCTTCCACCTAGGAACAGGAGATTGCCACTGAATTTAATGGGAATATTCACAAGAAAATATGTCAGACCGTGGCTTATACAAGGGCATTGCTGATGGATGGAGAAAATATGAGGATTTATTTTTTTCAAGTAGAGCAGATGGCAAATTTCCCTCAAAATTTAAGGCTAGGAGCTTTAGCAATCCTCTTACCTCAAGCAAAAACTGGATTTATGGTTCAGGTTCAGATAAAAATCAGAAGAAAGAATAATGCAACAAAAAACAAGTGTTCAGAAATATCTGTGTTAAATGAGGCAGAAGGCACTATGAATCAGCATGTAATCTGGGGACACTACCCCTTAAAACAAATAAATATTAGTCATAAATGAAAGCTCCAGTTGATAGTACAGTTGGTAAGTTATGTCCGCTAATACCTGAATCTTCGCCTGCTAACAGTCGTGATCTCACTTGTCATAGTGAATTGCTTCTGAATGATCTAAAGGTTAATTATCACTTGAAAGGTTGCTGCTATATGGAGCAAACTTCAAGATTTTAAAGGCTGAATGAACTTGCAGAATAAAATGAGCCCAAATAAACGTCCTACCTCGAAAAGCTCAAATCACCACTTCTCAAAAGTTTTGGATTTCCAGGAGACTCGGTCTTGCATGTAATTTTAGAGCTACTGAGACCCACCTAGAACATGTTTCTACTTCTTCTTAAATTCTCTACATGAAAAGCAGGATGACACTATATCTATCTTCTCTACCTGAACTGAAAACTCAGAATTTTTCTGTTCTTGGGACGTGAGTGTGGAGCTCACTGCCCTGGGGTATTTGTTATGTTTGCAGCCTGTAGGCACAACTGTAACAGAAGGAGCAGCTGCTGAAAATGAAATGTGAATTAGGCATGGCTGCTCTTAAAAATTGCGGATTTCAGCTATTTTGAAAATTTACTGGAAATACATTGTAAGAATGTGCCTCATTCATAGCAAGTACACGAAGCAGGAAAGTGTGAAATGCAACATTTGGAATATATTACTAACTAATCAAAAACCTTGTCTTCCTAACTCTATGGTCCTCACTGAAGTTATTTCCAACTTTATTGTAGACTCATATTCATGCTTTCCACAAAGGGACAGTGTATAAAGAGGGAACCTTTAATTCAGGGCCCGGTGAATTGATGAAAAGGCTCTCAAGAAAATCTTTGGAGTGAGTTCATGGTACTGCTAATTTTTAGATTTAATATAATTATTTCCACAGGGTTTGTGTGTGTGCAAAATGTCCACAGAATTTGTATGTATTTAAAGTGTGTCTGCATGATTCTGGAAGGAAGTCTGCCTTTAGACAAAGCTAACCAGTGACTTCTGTGCCCTATGCAGACAGTTTCCTGTAAGTTTGGCTGTAGCCGTGCAGAGGATGCATATGGAGTTGAAGCACTAAGTAAGTCTGAATAGAGCCCTGTGTCCAGTTGACAGTCTGATAAATTCATGGTCTTGTTCTGTGATCTGGATTTATTTAAAAAATTGGAATATCTTGAGGATTTTCATTAATCAGAAAACTACCACTCTTCTTTTTTCTTTTAACAAATACACTGAAGTTTATCTTGGAGTAAAACATTTTTCCCTCCCTTTCATGGACGTGAGACTTTTTGAATCCAGTCTCAGCTGTTTTAAGAGGATACCTTGGGCCAATACTGTCTATTGAAACAGTCCCCTTGAAAATCTTTTCAGAAGTCTCCCATGCCTTTTCTATGTTTCTATTCAGAAAAATTTTACTAAGTAGCTGTAACTAAAAATGCATTTACACAAGTATGGAGTTGTAGTCACAACTGCTCAACTTGAACTTGGCCCACTTCCGTCTGACTTATCAAACTATCTTTAAAATGCCATGCAAGTTACTCAGCAACATTTTCAATATATTCTTTTATGTGTTTTTGTGGGCTTCACAGCTTTCAGGTGTGTGAGGTAAAAGGTTTTTAGCTTCGAGATGCAGTGATTGCCATGAAATATTTTTTTTCTTACTGTTGGATTGTATTTTCCCCTCAGACTACTTGAACAAACCTAGTGCTCCATTTGCATCTGCTATTGGAAACCACAGTGTCACATTAAGGTGGAAGGCAGCTAACATCTCTGGGGTGAAATATATTATCCAGTGGAAGTTCAATCAGCTCCCTGGCGACTGGAGGTACACAGAGGTAAAGGAGGACACTTCCTTTTACTTTGCAAGGAAATTGGCTCTTCTCTGCTCTTAGTTTAGTTTAGTTTTGTTTTGTTTTTAGAAAAATATTAGATAATATGTTAGATACATGAAAGAGATTTTCAAAATCATGAGTGGCATGGAGAAGCTCAGAAATGGTAGATTATTCCCCATTTCGTCCAACATAGGAGCTAGGGACCTTGGTGAAAACTAGCAGGTTCAAAACTAGCAAAATGTATTTCCTCACTGAACAGGTAGTTGAAATGTTCAGCTGCTTCCTGGCGAATGTGGATGTTAAATTGCTAAATTTAAACTCCTGAATATTAAAATTGCTAAAATTACTAAATAGAGTTTGAAAAGTGACTGGAAAAATTAGTGGACGAAAAAATTGAGTTCTACTAAATGCAAATATTTCCATTGTTTCATGTTGAGCCATGCTTGTGAAATGCCAGTGAGAATGTTCTGGAGAAGTACAGCTGTAGGCTCTCTTTAGGCTTTCTTCTTTTTTTTCTTTTTTTAAATATCTTTCCTTAGAGAATTTTTTTTGGTTCTTGTCAAAGCACAATACTTGGCTAGAAAGACCTTTGTTCTGACTCAGTGGAGTTGTTCTCATAATTTGTTCTTTTGCGTCAGCTGTACACTTATTATCTTGCCATCATCTCTGTTGCACCAATTTACAGGGCATGACAAGTTGGTGCCACAAATCAAAGGTAAAGATAATTTGCTAAGCAGGAAGTTCTTCTGAATGAATCATTGATGAAATAATAGGGAGCAATTACTTCAGACAATAAATATTTCAGTGTAACAAGGATCCTTTGTATCTTAAACCTGTGGTATATGTTTAAAATACATTGCTTGTAATATGCTACTGTTCTAGCTTTTTTTTTACTTTTTTCTTAAAATTTACTATTGTATTGCACCAGTCCTTTGATCCACCTGCTCATTGTTGATATTTGGTGCCATGTTCTGAGGAAAAAGAAGAGAAAATATTCTGAAAAGATGGAAAATCAAAGCCTATGCTGAAAATAACTTTCAGCTGCAGCTGGAGGAAGGGAAAAACCCGGCTGTGTCTGTGCATTTATCTAGGTAGCATCTGAAACTGCATATACTGTCAAAGACCTTCAAGCCTTCACAGAATACGTGTTTCAAGTAGTTTGGATCATTACATCTCAGCTGCAGCTCCATTCTCCACCTAGTCCCATCTATCGGACACATGCTTTTGGAGGTAAGGAATTGCACTGTTAATTGCATCTTTTACGACCTTAAGAGAAACGTTTGGGTTTCATTGCTGTTTCTTTGGCAGACAAAATTTGTCCCTAATCTTCAGAATCACGTGTATTTTGTCTCTTGGGTAGCTGCAGAAGACCAAACTAAAAAATTACAGGTTCTTTTTTTTTTGACCTAGAAGCTTTAGGGCTTCTCCCTGCTTTTGGTTTTAAAAGCAAGCGCAGAAAAGTATATGGTCAAAATTGTGAGTGCACATGGGATACTTTTGTACATAATTATGCACATATTTGATTGAAACACTGTTCCGTTTTCCTGGACATTAAAAAAAAAGTGAATTGTTGATGAAATATTAACTGTCCCTAATAATATTTATTGGTGTATAAATGAATTAACAGGTGTGAAACCTAAAAATGTATTTAAAAATGAAAACAATTAATGTTTTAATCAAATACTGGAGTCTGATATTTCTGTCTTGCAGTTCCTGCAACAGCTCCTGTCATTTATGACATTCAGAGTTCAAGTCCAAACACTGTTGAAGTTAGTTGGTCTCCACCACTTTTTCCGAACGGATTGATTATTGGATATAACTTGCTCCTGACCAGTGAGAATCACGAATTGTTGAAAGCCTCAAGAGGGCACAGCTTTCAGTTCTACTCCACCTTCCCGAACACCACTTACAGGTACAAAAATAAAAGATAGCCAATATAGCCAAGTATGCTGTCACACTTCTTGCCTAGATAGCACAGAGTATGCCTTATAATACCACCTCTGCACTATTATGCTATTTACTTATGTTCTTGCCAAAAGCAAGGGCACCTTCCTTGCGGTAACAGAGTTATCCCAGGTAACTTGGCTGCTTTTGCACAAATCAAATGGTGAGGAAGGAAAAGCAATTTGGTATAGGGCTGGGAGGCTGCATTTTCTAGCTGCTGTTTTCAATTTTTTTTGGCTTTATGTTTTTAGTATAGCAGGAGAAAGATAGAGCAGTCTTCTCTAGTCCTTTAAGCATCTGGAAAAATTCCTTCATTTTTACTAAACGCAAAGGTCCGCATTCTGCTTGCTCTGGTTAATACAGATCTTCCTTTGAAATGAAGTTGACTTGTTCTTCTGAGTCTGAAAACTTATTTTGAATTTAAATTTAGAAGATTCTGTTGTTATTCTGCCCTTGGGCAATTCAGACTTTTGTTTGTTTTGGTTTTATTCTAAATTTTCCCAGACCACTATATTTAAATGGGAATTTTCTGAAAGTCAAGCACTTCCATAGCAGCTTCCTTACTTGATAAAATTTTTCTCAAGCAATCTTTCAAAAGATACCTGCCAACCAAAACCTGTCTCTTTGGTGTCCCATAGGTTCAGTATTGTGGCAGTTAATGAGGTTGGTGCTGGACCCCCTGCTGAAGCCAACATCACAACCCCAGCATCCAGAGGTACGAGACTCGCAGAGTCCTTATCACCGTCTGTTCCTGGGGACAAACTCGTGTTCCTTGGCCTGCCATGTACCTGGCAGAAGAGATGAATGTTTTGACTGTGAACATGTCAAGGAGTTGTACGCTGAGGAGTCAATAGCACATCAGAGAGGGTCCTGTTCTTCAGCTGTAGACGTCATAAGGCTGCACAGCATGGGAATGGCTTGTGAAGCTGGTAGGCCCAAACAGATTTGAATTGTATTACAAATGAAAAACACCACAGTGGTCTGAGGCGGCGACTGAAAAAAACCTGATTCCATTTTCTAGATGAGATTTTAACAGTTGTCAAACAAACGTGTTTCTTCTAATAACATTAAATACTTAACATGAGAGTCTTTTGTCAAAAATTTTGTTATCTCAAGCCAAATATATGAAATCATACCAATTTTTTTTCTCTTTCATGGAGGTATGTATTTTACCATATCGACTAATTAATATTGAAAGTAAGGATGCACTATAGATACTACTCAAAGAATTCCAGAAGTATTAATTAATTGGCAGAGAAAGATATATGTTGGGATAAAACACAAATAAGAGTGAAATCGATGTCACCAAAGTGTTCTTTTAGAAAAGAAAATAAAAGCCTCTGCCCTTCTCATGAAAAGATTCAGTTGTCAAACACCTGGAAATGCTTCAGCTCTGTGAAAACACTTCAAGACTGAATTACCAGTTTTCTGCTATTGGTTAAAGAAACTGAACTTGCTCCTCTAGTGCTTTTTAAAATATGTTGGGATGTTTTTTTGTGTGTGTAATAGCTCAGACACACTGACATGTCCTTACTTGATGACTCCACAGAGGTTTGCTCTAGGGTTGGCTGACCCTGAGACATAAATATTTGTGTCATTTTTGAAAAGTCTGAACTGTGTTTATTATGTCAATCCAATTGCCAACCAATTAATTTAAGGTAGAAAACAAATAAACAAACCCTATGCCCCCAAGACCCCAACCTTACTGGGGAGGGGAACCACCCCACTCCCCTTATTTGTCACCATATAAAATTTCAGTTGTTTCCCCCTGAACTGCACGGGCACATGCTTTCTCTCTGTGCTAACAGAAACAGGAACAACCCTTCCTCATGTTATCATGTCCAGAAATGGTGTTACTGCATCAGGTACCAAGCTGTGTAGATCTGAGCCCTGAGACGAGCCAGAGAAAGAATCTGATTGCTGCTGTAGATTGCAAGAAATGTTACTTGAAAGGAGATAAAGAGGTAATATTGGCCTCTTGTACTCTGCTCTGAAGGCATCATTATTGAAATTACTCACAGTGTGTGCATCATGTGCGAAATACATGCAGCTCAATCTATGCAGATTATCTGGAAATAAATTAAGACAGCATTTGATCACAGGTTTGTGATACCCATATGAGGAAATGGTATCTGATTGCAGACAGCTGCTTAAACTGGAGTGGAGAAAAAAAAGGGAAGGATTGTTTGCTGATGGAAATTAGCCAAAATCATACTCCAAATAATACACCATCTTTGAAAATGAAGGTAACAATCAATTTAGCAGGGCATGTGCTACATTTTCAAGGACCTGAGATACAGAAGTGAGGCAAGCTATCTTTCCCAGAGCTATGCATAGCCCAGACAGAAGATACGGATTTACTGCAGAGGTTTTGATGTAAATTACTTGGGCCTTTATAAGCATGAAGTCAGTTCACGTGACCAAAACTATCCTTGTTGACTTTAAACTCTGTGACTTTATTAGGAAAAAAAATTATTAAGTTTATCAACTTTGAAGCATATGATATTATCCCATTATCATCCTTATCTATAAAAGGTACTTGTTTCTTGAATAAGGCACTAAGCATTACAACGAAACACATGGAATTAACAGACTTGCCCTGCTTTTCTCCAGCTCTATGGGATAATATTCTAGTTTGACTGGGGTCTTCAAAGACGTCCAGAGGGGTTAAATATCCTATTTCTGCTGGATCTTGAAGTCACATGGATGTCTTAGTGCCTTCATTTCCTCGAGTCAGAGTAGGGCTTCATTTGCTCCAGCTTACTTTCTCTCACTAGGGAACTGACTATTGTTGCAGGAAATGATGGTGTGAAATTCACATGGTGTGTTCTCACCCTGTGTGAGGAGCCAGAATCAACTGTAATGGTGAATAACTCCGTACACTTTCAACACTCAAGGAGTTTAAGATTTGGTCTGTAACTGCTAGTGTAAGAATATATTCATGCATACGTACCTTGGTGTGCACACACATATGCATGTCTATTAAGGATGTATTTGAGTTAGAAACATGTTGAGGTCGTCTGAATTCTGAATTTCTCTGTTTCCCAGTTAAGGAAAAAGCAGCATGGCTCCTCCTATCCAGAAAAGAGTCTTTAAGGAAGAGATACACAGAGCATTTCCTCGAAGCTGCTCAGTGCCTGCCAAATGGTACTATACACCACAACATTACAGGTAAAATCAGACTGGGCTCTCCCCTTTCCTGTCAAGTGCGCCTAAGACCTCTTTTCACGAAGGGCAGAATGCACCTCACATAGCTGGAGACAGTATCTAGTCTCCCTTTACAGTCAGTCAAGAGAAATAGGAACTTTCAGGACATGATTTGACCTATTTGAAGTGACAGGCATTAGGAAGAGATTAATCATTATCCCCAGTGCAATTTTTTCTTCACTGTATCTAGGCAGCTGGTTTGTTTCTTACATGTGAGGTATCTAAATTGAGGTAAGATGAATCCACATTTCCCTGTGATTAATACATATTTTTTCTCAACATGAATATGGGGAAACGAAGTGGTTCAAACTTCTGAATAAAATAATGCCAAGTGTTAAAAGATAGTGCTAGTGTGTCAGCATACTAATGAGGCATTTAGTAGCCGAAGTCACCAGACAACCATGTTATCTCAAATTACTCACCACTCTAATGTTTCTTATCTATACTGGTCCTTGATGACAGTGTGGAAATCCGAGTTTATCTACCAAATTTCACAGAGCCACAAAGACTCCAGAGAAAGAATATTGCCCTTTGATAGTGCAGAGGTGGCACAAATTATCTCAAGCTTGAATTCTAGAGTGAATGGTGCTTTGTGAAGAGATGCCAATTGCATCTGTTTGACCTGCAGAGGGGCAATCAGTGTCGGTTTGCATATTACATGTCCTCTCTTTGTCTGATTACCTTTCTGAAGGGCAATTCTCTATAATAATGTCAATTACATAGCAAACGGGAATGTTTCCTTATTATCTGAAAGAAGACTAGAAGTGAGCAGAAAAAACAGTTAACTTTTCTCTGATGATGATGGGTTGCACACTGAAAAATACATATTTTTAAGGCAAGTAGAAAAATTAACTGAAAAGCTGAAACATTTCTTGTATTAGCTGTGTGCACATGTCTTTCTATTTTTAGGAATTTCTGTGAATATTTATCAGCAAGTTGTCTATTTTTCTGAAGGGAATTCTATCTGGGTGAAAGGAGTTGCAAGTATGTCTGATGTATCTGACCTAATGCTCTTTTATGCTGGCTGGGGGAATATTACATCCATCTCAGTAGACTGGCTTTACCAGAGGATATACTTTGTCATGAATGAAAAGGTAATGCTCTAGTTCTTAATCAATTTCTTACTTAATGTGAACCATCATGTGATTAATTTTACATGAGAAAATATGATTTATGTATAGATATGTATGCACAAAATATAATTACAAAAATATATTTTAATATAAAATTAATATTCACGTATTTCATAATTTAAAAAAGAAGAAAGGCTTGACTATCATGTCATATTTAAAGTAAACACCCTACATGGAACTCTGGCTCCTTGCCTTATTTTTCTCCTTAGGACATAAAAGTTTTGGTTTTAACTGCTTTGTTTTTGAGACTGACTTCAAACCCTCCTCATACCCAGTACAGACACACTGTTTTTCTCACTTAGTTACCCATCTAACCTGTTCATTTCCTACTCTGCCTCAGGAAGGTGGTCAGATAACTAGATAGTGATTATAATGTCTGTCCTAATTGACAAAATACATAGTGTTTCATAGAATGGCAGCAGCTCAGATTACAGCTACTTCAGTTTGAAGTAAAAATGGAGATGGTGGCCCTGCACTGGATTTCCTGCTCATAAAACATCAGTTACACTAATGGTCAGACTTTGCATGCCTATGTAGTCCTCTAATGTACAAAGGACTAGAAACTTGCCCTAAATGGTTAGTGGGGGATTTTTTTATTCTTTAATTCTCTTGCCATGTCTGATTTTTCGCTTACTGCTCAGGGAACGGCGGGGGCAGGAAAAGCAGTAGTGATGAAAAGATACGAATGAGTTGTAGATGAACAGACTGATGGCAGAGATTTCTGAATACCAAGGTATTGCTTCCAGGACCAGAAAAGCTTCCCTTTTGCTCCCCTTCCCTGCCGGATCATCTTCAAAGTACAGTTTGCCTATACCCTCCAAACTGAGTATAGGCAGTTGGATTTACACAATTTTCCCTCCAGCCTAGAGGTATGGCTGATGGCTCTTCCAGGGTAAGCTGTGATGGCTTTGTGTACGAGGGTTATACTTGGCTGACTGACAACTCAGGAGCCCAGAAGGACCTAGGACTGTGAGAGAGGTGTTTCACTGCCTCAGTCCCCCGAAGGAATCTCGGGTCAGCTTGTCTGCTCGTTAGCAAACGCCCTGTGAATGCATCACCCGTTTTACTTCTCATTCCCCAGGTACATGTCTGCCATTTAGAGAACTGCACGGTAGCTGAAGACATCACTCCTCTTTATGTGACATCCCCTAGGAAGGTTATAGCTGATCCCTATAATGGGTAAGTGAACTCCTTTGAGCACGTGGTGCCAAAGGTGCTATAAAGCTCCTCTCTAATTTTCTCCAGTTCATTGGTCATCTAGGTTCCTGTTTCAAGCACTTAAGTTAACAAAACAAAAGTGCAATTGGCAACAAATAACAAACTAAAAAACAATTGGAACGAGGGTGGTCCATGCAGTGTTGTTTTCTGCATTTTCTTCTTTAGGGCATTAGCAGAAGAGATAAAGCTTTTCCAATACAGAAATCCAGATTTCAGAAATTTCATGCTCTTATAAACATGAAGCTCTATGAATTTTAAATTTTCATGCTTAACATTTAAGGTATTACGGAAGGATATTCTCCAATAATCTGCTATCCAAATTCCCAGAAGGTAAAAATTGATATGCCTACTTCTCCCAGTATATACATACATATATTAATAGTGCCAAAAGCATTTTTCTATTGTGCATATCTCTTAGCTGCTAAAATATTTGTGGCTCATCTGCAGACTTCTTGCACTGTAGTTATTTGGGTTTATTTTGCTCCATGGCCAGTTATATTTTCTGTCTCCTGGAGGATGGCATATACAGAGCAAACCTTCCGCTCCTTCCTGGCACTGCCTCCACAGCTTCACCAGTGGTGAGATCCAGTGATCTGAGAGCCTTCATGATCAACTTCCAATCTAAGAGACTAATTTTCTTCAACAAAACAGAACAGGCCTTTGTGTCAGGTTTTCTCGATGGTTCAGAGTTTCACACACTGCGATCACACGTGCCATTTAATGACATGGAGAGCTTCGTTTATGAGGATAACACATTTACAGTCACAGATGGCTCGGCAGTTTTCCATGAGGAGGTCTCTCCAGTGGGAAGTTCTAGCTTCAATGAGTACATTGTGGACTGCAATTTGGTGTACCCAGAATACTTTGGCATTGGCAACTTAGTTTTCTATGGGGCATCAACTCAGCCTTTTCCTTTACCAACTGCTCCTCGTCTTGTCACGGCTCTGTTTGGATTGGACCGAGCTGTGATCAGCTGGAGACCACCTGAACACACTATTGGAACCAGTAAGTTCAGTTGATTCTCCCCGCAAGTCCACTTCTTTTTCTCCTAGAGAAGTAACTTTCTGACTTCCCATTTCTTCATTTGGGCTTTACTGACTTTAATAGATGATCCTAATGGAAGCTATGGAATTTTCCCTCTATTTGAAAAATTTAGTCCATAATTTGCCAGTAAAATAGCTAAATTTTCTGTCTAAATTAATGCAAGTTCACACTGGTAACTCATATGTCCCCTGCAAGGATTTTAAGGAAAGCTTGATCTTGAGTATGGTATGGAGTAGCAGTAATGTTGGGTGCTGGTATCACACAAAACATGCATGGCACAGGTGTAATGACTTTTGATCAGTGACTGTGCTATGGTTTCTATCCTCTGTGCATGTGTCTTTGAAGAGCAGAAAATTCCCTGGCCAGGGAAAGTTTTTGTCCTTTTATTTTCATTCTTCATGGAGGATTGAAGCACTACTCTTGGTTGGTCCCAGAGGTGAAGAGAATATTTTTTTTTCCTAATTCCACTGATACTGGCATTTTTGAAAGGAGTCTCCAATATACATCTTTCTCAAAGAATATGTATCACCAGTTACAGCCATGTACTCTGTAATAACACAATTATTTGCTTCGCACAGGTTTATCTGCTTGGCAGAACTGGACCTATGATGTGAAAGTGTCACCTCAGCACCCATTTGAGGAGGAATGGGTTGTCTCAAATATTAGTAACACAAGGTTTACAGCGAAGGGGCTGGCCAGCTTTGCAGCATATGAGGTGTCAGTCAGAGCTGTTTCTCCTGCTGGTGCAGGGCCATGGTCAGAGTCATTTAGAGGTACAACTTTAGAAGAAGGTGAGAATTGCTTTTTCACACAGGAAAGATGAAGAATGAATTGTGCATAAATCTTTCCACCTGGTGAGGCACACACTTTGGGCAAAGACTGCAAATTAAGGGGCACAAAAAGGTTTTTCTTAGAAGTGTTAAAGAATACAGGATAAGTAAATTTGCTTTTAGTTAAAGTAATAAGATTCTTAAACTAGAATAATGATATTAAATATTATTTGTGCAGTAATATTGGTACTTATCTACATTTTTCTAATGCAAACATTCTATCAAAAACATCATTTGATACAGTTTGATACCTGCCCTCAATCTCTGAGTGTCTCAAATTATGATATTTTCATGCATTTCTTCTATGTCCTTTATTCCTTAGGACAGGGGCAGTTTTAAAGGTGCTATTGTAACTTTCCTGCTATTGAAATACAAATATTATACATAAATTGCTTGTTGGTGTGCACAACTGCAGTTCTCTTCCTTTATAGCCAAAGAAGAACCGTACATGTTGGCAGTGGGGCCTAAAGGTCTCTGGAAGCAGCAATTGGACAGCTACGGGCCAGGAGAACTCCTCTATCCTCACATAAGAAACATTTCAGGTATGTACTAAACAAATTGCATGCTGCTACTTCAGGCTTTTTGGCATTTATTAGCTCTCCATAAATTTCACCAACAGAACTGAAAGACAAGATTTCTCCAGACTTTAATGTCGTGCAGTGCAGTGCAGCAGCTTCACTGAGCCAACCCTTTGGGTTCATCCCCTTTCTTCTATTTTAGGAGTCAAATTAATCCTCAGTGAAACCCTTACAGCAGACCTAAAATCAACTCTCTGAACTAGATAGTTCTGTCTCCAGCATCTCAATATATGTCATATATTTATAGTAATCAGGGCTATATATGTACTATGCATGTACATTATTTCCTATGAAGAAGAATCCACCCTCACATTACCTGAGCCTAACTGTGCATTTGTGTTGATTTTTAAAAAGCTGAAGAGCCTGGATGCTTTTTATTTTTTAAAAAGTGGTTTTTTTAAATTTACATGTTTGTGTAATGTTTAACATCTTCCTTTTTTTCTTCAAGACCTCGATTGGTATAATAACACTCTTTATTGGATTAATTCCATGGGGGAAGTTCAGACCTGGACATTGAACAAAAGAAAGGGCATCACTGAGAATACTTATGTATCTGACGTCAGAAATGCAAGGATGTTGGCCTTTGATTGGTTGGGTCGATGCTTGTATTGGGCTGGTAAAGCAAATACGGTAGGTATAGCTGCACTTCTTAGAAGAAAAATCCCGTAAGTCAACAATAAAGACTGTAAGGCAGTATTTGGGAAAATAATCCCTACTTCTTGCAACCTGAAATACGTTTGGACCTTTGCTATTATAGTGTAGAACAAAGAGGCCTCTCTTTCCTTAGGTGATTTTCCACAGTTATACAAAAGTTCGGGATAAAATGTTCACTAACATTCACTAATGCAGGATACTGAATTCCCCGGGTGCAAAACAGGCAAATCAAACATGCCATCAACAGTTTTGTTGGCTTCAACACTGTAAAAATAAATGAAGATAGTGAAAATGGAGGCTGCCCTGTTGATCTCAGCCAAGAAGTAGATGGACTTTATTTTAATCAAATTTGGCATTATTTGTTTACACAGAGATTTTCAAGGTTGACCTCTGTCCTGTGATATTTTACAGATCACTGCAGTTAAAAAATAATTACAATTGCATTTTGTACACTCTCATATCAGGAACACTGACATGTGAATTATTTAAAAGGTATCTGACTTCAAAATTGTAGTGCTAATTTATGCAGCGCTGTCAAATTATGCCTTTCATTTCTTGTAAGTGCAAAGTCAGAAGCTGTTTTAAAAACTGGAGCTAGGAGGCCAGATTTCACACTGCCTTGCACCCTCATTTACACTTGTGAATAGTGAATGTGAAGTGGGTGAGAAATTCTGTCAGACAGAAGGCTGCCAAAACTGGGAAAGCGAAGGGAAAAAGCTATTTCAGCTTTTTTCTTTTGTTACTTTCTGGCAAAAATGAACTAATAATTTTGCATTAGTCTTCATCCTTTTACTTTGAATGTAAAAGGTTTAGGCTTCGAAAGCCTAAGGCTTGCACAGTCTTTTGATAAACAGCTGTGGAAAAGTCACTAATGTACACTCAGCTGATCATAGCTGCTGATTTAGATGTGATGCTAAAGTCAATTCTTTCGTCCCTAGATCTACAGAAAATCACTATGCGGTGGCCATATAGATGTTGTGGCTCATGTTGTGTTCCCAGTCAAGGATCTAGCAGTGGATGCAGTAAATGGCTATTTGTACTGGGCCACAATGTATTCAGTGGAGAGCACAAGATTGAATGGAGAGGAGTACCTCATGTTACAAGAGCAGCTACAGTTTTCTGGTAAACAGGTGACTGATTTTTTAGTTTTCTTTCTTTTTGGAGTGATGGGGTGGAGAGGTGGTGTGTGTTTTAGTATTTAGATCTCTTGAATATAGTTACTGTTCATAGTTGACAAAATTGTGGTTGTAATGCTGCTCCCTCCCACATGTGAAAGGTACTTCCTTTTTCCCAAACGATCGAAGTCTAATGGTCACTTCTGGCTTTCACATCAAAACATGGAACCAGAGCTTCATAGCCTCTTTTGCAATGTTCCCCAGCTTGCAGGACCTGACAGGGCCAGTTTTGAGCACCAGAGTTGCACTTCAGGTTGCAGAGGTGCTGCTGCAGGAACAGGGTTTACCTGTGGTGATGAGAGAGGGGGCATGGCATCTGCCCCTGCTGCAGTCCGGCACAGCTTGTCGCTGCTGCTGCTGCTGCCACAGTGCTGGTGAGGGTGCCACATCTGCCACTGACAGTCTCCATCTCGCCTTATCCTGTCCCTCGTGTGGTGGCAGGAGTAGCAAGTCCCACACCTTAATGATCATCAAGGCTCTCCTTCCCCAGCTCACCCCTTCCCTTCCTCATCCTCTCTTTATCCTTTGCCCAAGTCAGACACAGGTCTGGTCCCATCTTGGCTCCTCTTGCTTTGCTCCAGGCTCACGAGGAGCTCCAGAGGGCTGTGAAGAGGCTGGTGCTGAGCAGAGCAGCTCCCCCAGGGAGGAGGGGGCTTCTTGCAGGAGCAAATAAAGACATTGGACGGTGTAGGGGGAAAATGGGACAGGGGATTATTTTTTTAGCTGTATTAGGGTGGAGAATGGGTCCCATGCAGAAGTAGAAAGGAGAGGGAAAATAGAGATGCTATTTCCACCTATAGCTCACCTATAGCAGAGGTCCTGTAGTATGTGGAAGCTCATTAGCTCCCTTTCCCTACTTGGAGACATTTTGTTGTGCTCTGAGGCCTGCACAGACAACCTCTCTATCTCTGCTGACCTCTCCCCTGCCTGTCTTCTCCATTCACACCTTTCTGAGGTCCTATCAAGTCCCTTAAAAACTTGGTTTACTGCTGGCTCCTCACAGATCATTGTTGTCTTCTCCAAATCCATCCTGCCTCTGCCACCATGTGAGATTGGACCTCATTCTTGGTAGGTGGAATTTGGTGTTGCCTACACAATGGAAGAACTCTGACACTGAGTATTCTCCTCATGAAAAGATCTGTCAGGGTCTTAGCATACACCTGCCTTCCTGCCTTCTCTCCCTTCCTCCCTCCCTTTGAACTTTTTCCAGGCTGTGTGCTGAGCAGGTCAGGCTGAGGGACCATGCCATCCATTGGACTGCTTTTAGTCTATGGAGTCTCGCTGTAAGAAGAGCTGAATGCTCCACAGCTCAAAGCACAGCCTGTGTGGGGTTGTACCCTCTGTCCTGAGTGCTGGAATGAGGCATAATTCGACTGCCACAGAACAGGTCAGCACAGGTAAATTATTTGCTGCAACACCTTACTTTAAACTACAGCTCTTGCTAAATAAGCCTTTGTTTTTATTCCATCTGTCATACAAATTGTGCTCCCATTTTCCCAGAAGCCAGGTTCTCTATTAAAGACCCTTTCCAGTTTTAGAGTTCTATCTCTCTTGGTTAGCTTTGCATCATTCCCCAGAACATTTCACTTTCCTTTCCCAAAAGAAAAGAATTTGGTGTTTCTCTGATTATAAAAATAAAGCCAGGTATAGTTTAGTCCACAAAAGGGAATTAATATTCACACAGGCCAGCTAATCTCACAGGTGTGTTACATTCCTAAGGGCTTGGGAAGAAGGAGGGCAGGTTCTGGTGTGGCACGTACTGTACTTGTAAACCTACATACAGAAGAGCTGTAAAACTTTTGTACATGAGAGAAGTGTCTGTGTTGCAAAGGATCACTGTATCCTCCAGTACCAGCCTCCCTACCTCTGTGGAAACCGGCTGGTGTGGACTGTCTCCATGGAAAGATATATGCTGTCCAAGCTCAGTGGCCCACTTGGACTCAGCACATATCTTCTGGATGCTCTGTTGCAAAGGACTGACAAGTTCCAGTTTATTCTAAGTGGCAAACCTCAACTTCCTTGCCCTTCTCTTTTGATTCACTACTTGCTTCTCTGGATCGCCTCATGCTAACCTCAGATTTCTTGTTCTTGCTTTCAAGAGCCTTGGCAGCAGTAAGACTGCTTGTCTGGTCCTGTCATTTTTTTTTCTGCACCTTTCTCTATGTCAGTGATACCAGACTTCAACCATTCACTTATTCACACCTCCTACAAACAAACATCTTCTCTCCTGCTTCTCTGCTGCCCTAATCTATGCACTGACTTCCTGAACTCAGCCTCCTGCTGTGATGCACACAGGCAAAAAGCCAAGTAAAAATGTCTAGATTGAGAAGTGACCAGTTATAGCCGACAGGTGTTTCTTTATTAAAATAAAACCCAGAATAAAACTCTCAGAAAAAAAGGACAGCACAATGTTCTTTAATGGTGGAATTGTTGAGCTGGTCGTTACTGTCTCAAAATCAAGAGTATAAGAGTATGTTTGCACAGGTACTAATATGTATCTTCCTTGCACAATGAAGTCCTTTACCTGAAAAGAGCACATCTTACCTCTGTATCAAAACACAGATGTTACAGTTAATTGCTGTTATCCAAGAGTTAAAGCATGCTCTCCGCATAAGAGGTTCTTACTGGTATTTACCATCTGTTTTTCTAATAAAGAATTGCTGTTCAGCTGGATCTTCAGCAGTTTGCAGCTATACCTCCTTTTAGCTTGATATCTGAATGCTAGGAATAGGAATAGAAGCGATTACTGTGGAAATGGCAGGTTTCCTAAACAAACACAAAGGCGGAGCTTTGAAAGTCTAATTTCTTTGGCAGGAACTAGATCATTTTATGGCAATTATTTTATTTTTTGATCAGTTGTTTAGCTCAGCTGGTGTGTATTGGCAGACCTTGATTCATTTTTGCAGAGCTACTCTGATTTACTCCAATTTAGAATCTGGCATAGAATTTCCAAAGCCCTTAGTAAGTGGTTTACATTGTACAATATGACTAGAACAAAAGTAATTTATAAGGGAGCAGCAAAGTGCATTATATGGAAGTGGGGCCAGGACCCTTTAGGTGTGGTTTCAATATTTCTACTGAAAAGATATTTCAAATAGCTACATTTATCCTGCATCTTATGATGTTCAGTTACATTGCACGATCACAGATACATGTCGTGCCCAGAGACTAATACCTCTCATGAACTGGGAAATGTTTGCCTGTTTTTGAAGCATAACAGAAGGGAGGTGTTAAATTTCTGCCTAACTCCTGAAAATGAATAGTACAAATATTTATTTGCCTTTTAATAATGGTGACACAGGGATCAGGAGAAAGAAGATAGACACATCTATAGGCCAATGTAATAGCTGCAGAAAAAAAAGTGGGGCAAGGAAGAAGGACCCAAATGTTTAAAAAAGCAACATAAATTCAGGAAGATGTCTTTTGGTGTTGAGCATGGGAGGGAGAATAGGTAAATGGGATAAAATATAGCTCAGCTCACTAAATATACACTTGGGCACATACACGCTGTGAGATATTTTTAACAGGACAACCTACAGGAGCAATCATTCAAACCTTGATTTTCTGACATACAATGTCAACAGAAATATGTCAAGAATGTGATTACATAAGGAGCAACAGACAACTAAGTGATATAGCATTTGCTTTCCTGTCATCATCTTCTGCAGTTTATTAATGAAGAGTTAGGGAAAAAAAAGGCTGTTCCACTTACATACATAATGGAAATTTAAGCTTATAAAAGAATATTTATGACTGGTGTTTGCATGAGAAGTTTGAGAGCTGCTGGAAAACATGTTCAGAGAGGCCCCAAACAACTTGTAAGCTGTGCTAATGATATAAAATAAACTAAACTTGATAACATTTAGCAGACTAACTTATGGAAGGAAATTCTTTTTTATTCATAGAACAGATTATTAAATGTCTGATTTTTATTATTGTTGCATATGGTATTGAATCGGTTGTTTACTGCAGAAACAAGAAAAATCTATTTTGAACATTAGATCCTATTAAAAAGAAACAACAAATCTTTCACCTCACTTAAAGGAAGATGAAACATTGAAGTAATGAGCAGGAAGATTGTTTAATTTCCTGCCCCCTTTTATTTAATAATAAATTATTTATAAAAATTTAAATATTCAAATTTCCTGCTTAGTCAAATAAATGAATGAAAATTTTGCGTCTATTTTCTGTAAGTAATGCAACACATTAAATGATTTTTGTATAAAATCAAAGCTGGAAAACAAAGACAAAGGATTTGAAATACTTTTTTCAAAAGGTGATTCTGACTTTCAGACTGGCTATCACCCATCTGTTTCAGATAAAGAATGTTAAAATACCAGGGGTGTTCCAGAGATTTTAATAAGTAGTTCCACTGATCACTTGATACACTATTCCCATCATATCTGAGGTACTCAGATACACCATGAGTGAACACTGTGACAGGTGTGAAAAAATGTTATCTAGAAAATCATCAGCTGCTATAAATATGTGCCCACCAAGGACCTGATTATTTTCTAGTGCTATCTCTTTTTGTGTTAGAATGAACATTCATGGTAGTAATGCTATTTTTGCCAATAATGAGCTACCCTGATGTTTTCTAGACAACTGTTATGCCTAAGGGCTTTTACCTCAGAAGAGAAGATGTGTTCAAATTGCTATTTGGACTGGGTTTTTTTAGGTGGTTGGTGTAACTTTGGATCTCACCTATGGTTTTCTTTACTGGCTTGTGCAAGATAGTCTATGTCTAAACCTATACAGAGCTTCTATCTGCAAAGAAGGGTAAGTAAATGTATAACAGAGGTAAGGAATTCTGTATTTTCTAGTTTTTGGAATACTCTTTGAGAAAAAAATGTGCAGTGCTGTGCGCACCATCTTCTAATTTAACAAAAATAAGAGCCAATGATCACAGCTAGCTGATAACAAACTACACGTTGTGATGGTTGGTAACACAGTTTTACGGTGAGAGAAACACAGTGTGGGACCTCAGCTGAACTGAGGTCATGCTCATCAATTTTTAGACTTAGCTTTAGGAAATAATTGCTGCTTATTGTCTATTTTATCTTGCCATTTACAACACTTGACAGTTTCCAAGTGCCTGGAGCTGTGTAACTTGCTAATCTTTCATGAAGCTCAGGACTTGAACTCACCACTTTCTCATCTGAGCAGGCTTTCCTCTTGATCATTCTGGATGTGAAATGGCTGCATTATTCCTGAAAGGCAAAGTTTGAAAAGACAAAACATGACAAATGAAGTTTATGGGTTAGCTTGATTATATACTAAAACCTTGAGAAAAATGGTGGTTTGTTCTCTAAGTGCAAAGTGTACAAAGCATAGTAGTTTGTGAAACTATGTTTTGCTCCCTTCCATGTGGAGAATGCCATTATTTATTTTTTTTTCAAGCGTCAGATTAAACTTCTTAAACTTAATTGAGCAGCATCTGTATTTACATGTGCTCATAATGTGGCAGGCTGGCTTTGTGTGAAATCAGCTGAATTTTCTAACTGATTTTAGACTTGGTATGACTAATAGTAAACATATAAAGAACCAAAATATGTTGATTAGTTTTAGCTGGAACATACAGCTCCATTGTGAACCAACTGGCAGCCATAAATCATTATCCCTGGCATGCCAGAATACAGAGATTAGAAGTAATCCATCCTAATGAACCCGATGGTGTGTCAAAGCTTTTCTAATTTGTTTTGGATGGCACGTGTCTAAGCTCAAAGACATTTCTGAGACGGCAAAATGATGCCTCTCACAACATACTTAATCTCTTACCCAGAAGATAAATTGGGACCTAAAAAGGCCTGTAAGTTTTGACATACAATTATACAAGGCAGAATACATCACCAGTGATCCCAGTGAAGAAAAACGTTAATAGAGCTTAATAAATAATGGAAGGAAACTAGCAGGGTCAAATAAATCTGGGTTCCTGATGTAATGAAGTAGAATGGATCTCAGGCGCTGAAGTAGACTTCACCGTTTCACTGGAATTGCTGAGAAGAGGTGGGCTGATTTTTCAAAATACTAATTTTTCTGCATCTATGCAGCAGAATATTAAACTATTTTATAATTGTTTACCAATGAAATAAAGGGAATGAAGGCCTTTTTATTCTTTCTGCAATGTTTCATATTCTGAAAAATGTTTGCTTTAAAGAGCTTAAAGAAAACTTTTCGCTTTCTTTTCCTGCCTCCTACATGGGTACTAAGAATTTGAATTATAAGAAACTTACCACTATATTGAACATGGCATAAATCTGTTCCCTCCACATGTGTGCTATCATTTTGCTAATTTCATACGTTTCCACAGTTGTGGTAATGCCATGATTACAGAATTCGCAGCATGGAGTACTTCAGAAATATCTCAGGGTGCACTGGAATACTACAGTGGTCGTCTGTTCTGGATTAATAGGCTTCAGTTCATTACAGCCCAGGAAGTCAATCAGAGCCTTAGCATTCCCTTCTCACAACCAGCAGAGTTTACAGCCTTTGCCCTTGTTCACACATCACTTAAACCGTTGCCAGGTACATTGTTTTCTTTATTTAAACTCCTCAATAAAGGTACTCACTGTCAGCCTGCAATTCTTCATTCTTGAAATTCTTTAGTCATTTGACAAAAGATAAGGACAAGAGGAACTTATTAATAAATATATCAGGATACACCTGATATATATATATATATATATCACCTGATAAATATATCAGGATAATGTGCAATTATAAAATCTGATGGTATGGGTATGGATAAAAAGAATTCATGGTGTTGTTATTTATTGTTTCTATTTAATGATGGTTTACAGAATTTACTTTAATGTTTTAAGTCACGTTTCTATAGTCTAACTATTTCTCACATTCTTTAGATTATTATTATTTATTCTGTTTATGGACAGGAAACTTTTCTTCTACACCAAAAGTGATTCCGGATTCAGTGCCAGAGTCTTCTTTCAGAATTAAAGGAAATTCCTCAAGTTTCCACATCATGTGGAGTCCCACAGAGGTGGAATGGGGAACTGTCTTTTACTGCGTGGGATCAAAAGCTCTGCAAGTGAGGACATTGATGCAACCCCTTCCTATCACCTACATGTATTACTGCATCTACTTGCTGATATATCTATTTTTAAAAAGAAATATAGTTTGTTTCTTCTCCAGCATTTACAAATTGGTCAAGAACCAAACTAAATTGCAAACAGAATGCAAATTGTCCAGTTTCTCCACCACTGCAGCCAGCAGTTTCTCTGGGCTAGTGGCTGGAGCATGAAGAGCCAGGTGAGGAGTTCACAGTGGTCAAAGATTCGTGAGAAGGCCTCTCACAGTAACTCAGAGACAGAAAGATTCTCTGAGACGACAGTGGGACAGCCTTTGCCTGAATGTGAAATCTAGCCTTCATCCACCCTTAACTTCAGTGCATTTGACAAGCTTTACTTTTAATTCAAAGGGCATGTTGCTGGCACGTTGCTACACATGACTACAATGCCACAGGAGTTGGCAAAACAACGACCATTCACAGGAAGAGAAGCTCTGTTTTGATTTAGTTGACCAGTTTGATGAGGGAATTTTGGGAAACTGAAGGCCTTTCTGAGCAGGAAAAGAGTCTTGCTTTATTTTGTTCTATTTTATTCCATTTGCAGTCTCTGGAAAGTGAAGGATGCCTCCATCCCCATAACCTGACAGTGCCATCCTACCAAGTGGATTGGCTGGAACCATTTGCACTCTTTGATTTTACTGTCACTCCATACACATACTGGGGCAAGGCACCAGTCACATCTGTAGCCCTTCAAGCCCCTGAAGGAGGTACTAAAATTTTAAATCTGGTTCCTCACGTGCAATGGGTACCGGGAGCAGCTCAATGTCAGCAAGTGAAACCCTGGAGAGGGATGAGCAGCTTTCAGATCTAGTCAGCTGCAGGCAGAGTTGCAAGGACATGTTTCTGAGAATCTTTGGCAATTATTTATTGTGAACATAAATGCAGACAATTGAAGTAATAGAACTCAGAACAGAAAATGCAGGACAATGTGCCTGTGACTACAAGCAAGAAAGAGAAACTGAATTCATTACAATGAACACCAAAGGCTGCATGCAATATCTTAACCACTTACTAGACTTTTAGTAAATGTTTTGCACATTTTACTTTTGCTTCAGTGTTTATTTTTGTTCTTATGAATGTCAAAATTAAATTAGCTGAAATATAGTGTTGAGTGACAAGCACTGAGAAAGCTTATGAGATGCAGTAGACTTTGAAGTGAATAGGAGAGGGGATAGAATATGGTCTGTGTTGTGAAAATTTTTACAGCCCCATTGTTACCTACCAGACTTGGCTAAATAGATGTGTCCCAATCTCAGTGCAGGAGTGCATTTTTTCCCTGTTTATACAGCTCTTTCTTTTGGTTAGGCAAGTTAAAATCAGATATCCACACGCCATTGAAAAACAGAAAGGAATTACCATGAAGTTTTAGATAATCTTCTGTAGTTTACACTTCACCAATTGCTATATGTGCCTGTCATCATTGGGGATGTACAGCTCAGGCTCAAAACTAAAAGAGTTAGTTATGAGGTAGAGTTTGTGTTTTAATAGGAGTATTTAGTTCTGTGGATTTTATTTTTTTGTACAGTTCCTTCAGCACCTAGGAACCCTAGAATATATGTGTTACAAAATAACCTACATGACAGTGATGGGAAAGTCCTTGTGGAGTTCAGGTGGGACAGACCTGAGAGGGACAATGGAATATTAACTCAGTTCCGGATTTACTACCAGCTGTTGAATCAGAGCAGCACTGCTGGCACTTTGACTGAGTGGATTGAAAACAATGTTAAACCCACCCAGAGGCAGTTTTCTCTCAAGGATGTGCTTCCCAGCCTCACAGTAAGGTTTCAGGTATGAAAAATTACTAAGCTTGTCTCGTGCTAGAGGGTAGATGTTATCTGTGCAGTCTGATGTGTTTGCCTGGGAGATGTTTTTTCGGCTTGGGGCAAGAGCTTGTGGTTTCTGCTTGTAAAACTGCTGATTTCCTGACTCACTCGTGGATACCTGGCTTAACCTTTTTTGTATCATATTGTTTACTAAATGGTGAAGCCCAAAGGAAACTTTTCTAGAGGTTTCCCCAAGCCACTGCTAAAATCTGCAAGCTGAACACAGATTCAACTGATCTGGTGGAGAACGACAGGGCTTTTGAACAGAGTCACAGTTCGGGAAATGCAAGGACTCACGTGGCTTCCATGGAAAGAGGCTTCCAGTTCAAAACTTGTCAAGAAGTCATATTTTCGTTGTGATGAAAGTTTTGGAACATACAGAAAGTGTGCCTGAAAGACAAGTTAAAAGCATGAGAACATGTAATAGACCAGATATTAACAGGGGAGAACACCATGTTGGTTGCAAGGGCAGCAAATAGTAGGAATTGCTCCAGGCTGGGAAAGGAAATCAAAAGACTGTCTGGAGTCCTTTGAGCTCTAAATGTTAGATGCAGCATGGATTGTTAATCTTTGGGCCATTGCTTAAAATGCTGTTCATAGCCACAGTCCCAGCCTGAATGTAGCCCTTGAACTGACCAGCACAACCTTATGCCAAACAGAGCACACACTTAATGTTCCGAGATGAGCAGAGAGGGGTTTTGTCTCTGTTGACTCTACAGGCTCTCAAATGCAGTCCTTTATGCTGTTATTTAACGTAAGTATCAATCTCCTGTCCCACAGGTGCAGGCCTTCACCTCTGTAGGTCCAGGACCTTTGTCTGATGTGGCAGAGAGGAATTCATCAGGTATGGATGATTTAGTTGCCATCTCATGGTTTGTGTGCAATAGCTGGTGAAAATGTCAGTACAAGAATTTGGCAATCTGATAAATAGCCTCCAACATTTTATGTGACATATAGCAGACACAATGGAGGAAATGGTTACATCCTCTGATACTAAAGATTAACACATTCCTTATCAATTTTGGGTATTTCAAGCCTTTCCTCAAAACTATGCTAAATTAGTTTTTTTGTGCGACTCCAGGCTAGCATGGAACAGTAGGTTTTCACCTGTAGCCTGTATACTGCTAGAGATCATAAAATATTTCTAATTAGGCTGTCAAAGTTAACCAGGAGAGTTAGAGATTCACTAGACATCGTAGGCTATTTCTAGTTTGGCTATTAAAGGTCATTAAATGAGCAAATCTGTTTTATTATGCTTAAATTTGGTCGGTAAGCATTCACAGTGCCACTGAAAATATCTTGCTAGTTTAATTGTGATGACAAGAGGGCATCTCATTGTTTATTTACTGTGACATACACCCAAATACAATAAGTTCAGACACATCATTTATTTGTATTTCATACTTGCTTTTCTTATCAATGACTGTGATTATCTAGGACGGAGGTTTTTTTGTAAATTCTGCTGTGCCCTTTTCCTTCCAGATCTTTTCCCTGTCCCAACTCTAATAACTATTTCTGCCAACAAGTTGTTTCTTACTGACATAGACAGTGGTCATACCATATGGGAACTTTCAGCAAAGACTAATGTAAAGGACATCTGTTATACTGCTAATGATGACAAAGCATACCATATCACTGAAGATTCTCTTTTTATTCTGAATATACAGAATGCTTCAATGTTTCAGGTATTCCTTTATTCAGTCCCTTACTTGAGAGAATCTAGGAAAGTACGTGGCCGTTATTGTCATTAGTTTATGGCCAATTGTGTTTTTTGAAAAAGTAAAAATGACCAGAGCATGCCATTGTTAAAGTAGTCCTATTAATCATAAATGATTTTACTGACATCTTCTTTGCTGATATTTCATCAGATGTTTAATTTGAAATTTACACCAGTAAATAAAAGAAGTTTATATTTTGTATCACATTTAATTTAATTTAATTTAATTTAATTTACTTCATTCTAATTTCAAGAATATGGAAGCAACAATTGATATTGGTGAAACAATAGTTTTGATTTGTCTAAAAATATTGCCAATCCATGACACATATTTGTATTTTGATTTCTACTTCCCAAGCAGACATTTTTCTTTCAGAAACAAATTGAATTTCATAATGTCCTAACATCAGGTTGGAAAATTCTGTCCTTTTTTATTTTTTTCTTAAGTTTTTCAAAGATGCATATCTTCACAATGTCACAGCCATCACAGTTGACTGGATTGCAAGACATCTCTTTGTTGCCCTGAAAACACCACAGAATGAAACTCAAATATTTGTTATTGATCTTGAGCTCAAGAAAAAATCTCTAAAAGCCTTGAACATGCATCTGGGCAAAAGTAATTCGACTGTATCATCTCTGTTGTCCTATCCTTTCTTAAGGTAAAGCGCATATTACTAATAACTTTTTTAAAGCAAATTTTAGGCATGATTTTCATCAAAACTTGAACTGTTAAGGACCAAAAAGGACTTTTTAAAGTACATGAGTTTTGGCATTATGTAAATCTCAGAAATTTTTGGATGTAGTACCGCTTTAGTACTGCTAGTTGATCTTGGACATATCTAATTTCAAAAAGAAGTCTGTGTTTGAATAAAGATTTCAAATTATGCTTAAATACTGATAGGTTCTTCTATATAAGTAATACAAATGAAAGTCAGCGCCAGACAACAATTTTTTTTACAGTAACCATTTTATCCAGAATAGTCAGTTACTGTGGCCTTCTATACAAAAATAATCATTTGGCACTTGGGATCACTTTGCAATTACCCTGCTGTAGTTGCCTGGTTTAAAATGTTTGGGAGATTTGTGACTAGTTACTCAGCTACTCAGAATAGGATTGTGTTTAGGGCAGGTTGCTCAGGTGGAAGTTTTTCTACTGAAAGCAATGCATTTTCTTTGCTAGCCGCTTGTACTGGATGGAAGAGCTTGATAACGGCAGTCACCTGTTTTATTATGATTTTCTGAATAACACTGTGCACCACATCTTGGGACACGGACTGGTAGAAAAACAGATGAGGAGCTACTGCACCTGTAACATCGCAGAAGCAGAGCTAGGAAGACCTCTGAGTATAGATTTGTCTGACTCCAAAAATCCCCAGCTGCTTTTTATCAGAGGAAGAGATGAAATATGGGCCTCAGATGTGGATGGTTGCCACTGCTGGAGAATTACCAGAATACCAATTATTCAAGGTCTGAGCACTCTTTTATTTTCCTAGGTAGTTTGTGATTCTTGCTGTCTCTTACTTCAAACAACATTCATTTCCAAAACTAGAATTCATGAAGCACATTTTTTTTTAATAAAACTGATTCCTCTATAGTCAATCTGAATAAAATGTTTCTGTTCTGTGTTTCCAGTTGTGTACCCTGTTATACAAACTAGGAGAAAGAGCAGTGTGAGGATATTTACTGATGCAAGTATGTATTGTAGTAAGATGTAAATCGAAAGAGATGCTACAGCCTCAAGTGCTACTTGTCAAGAGATTTCCCTTAGAATCTTAACATATTATTTTGCTAGGGTTTTGTATTAGCTACACCTATTGCAGTGTATCTCAGTGAAAAGATACAATAATAACTTATGCCTGAAAATAGCGTTGCAGACTTCAATATGTGGGGAAGGTACTTCATGTAGGTAGGGTCTTGTATGACAAATTATCCATGTTTCACTTCTTGTAATAATGACATTTACTCTTGGTTGCTCAGTTTTCAGCTCAGTTCTGGAAGCGTGCTGGTAAATCTGCTCTGTTACCAGAGGACCTGTCTTAATTGTTCCTGGGAGATGGCAGATCACGGTGGTTTTCATCTTGGGAAAACCAGCAAAGTTTCTTTAGACAGCTCTTGCTTTTGTGTTTTATTTCTTGTGTTTGTTAATTGAATAGCAGTTCTCATAGTTATGGGTAATAAAACACCTTCAGATCTACATTTCTAAAATGGAATAACAATGTCTCAGCTTCATGAGACCCAATGGAAAATATCAGAACTCTTTTCTCAAGGGGAGGTCTTCGAGGATGCAGTATGGCCAAGATACCTATATTGACTCACTGTGAATACAAGCACCCACCTGCTCTTGTAAAATCATCTGCTTGGGGTTGGATATAAAACTTGACTATGCAATGTTTTCCTACAGGTAATAAAATTGGCAGCTTGACTGCAGATAACAAATTTATATACTGGACCGCTGAATCAAAGGAATACACTGAAATTTGGCTGGCAAATAAAGAAAGTAGAAGACACTTTCTTCACAAGAGAGCAAACCATGCACTGAAAATCTTAGCTTACAGCTCAGCAGCACAACCATATCCAGGTAGAGGAGATCTGGCTTGTTCTGTTAATGTAACCAATTTATTTCAGAGCATGTATTTAAGTTGCAGATTGTGCTATGTGTATTTGTGTAAAGTATGCTTCATGGATTCAGGTACCATCTACAGAGAAACAATTTGCACATTTTTAAAAGGATGAATATAAGGATTGGCCTTCTGTTGGATATGATGGAAGGTCATGATGATGAATATTGACCCTGTTTGTTAATGCCAAACTATGCCTATTTTCAAACTTGTGTCAGACCTGGAGATGTAGAAAAGGTGGTGCACGTTACAGCACAGAAAAAGAGCAAATATGTTCCACAGTGTTGTAGCAAGAGTTTGATAGCGATCCCTGTTATGGCACAGATTTCTGAGTTTGTTCACAAGTACATAAAACTGGAAAAAAATCTGTCTTTCCAAAGACAAAGAGATACCAAATCTGCCTATTAAAGGGATTTATAAATAAGTACCCAAGAGACAATTACAGGTTACATTATAGTAGACCCAGACTCCACTTAGAACTCCTAATATTTTAAACAAACCATTGTAGAATGATAATGAAAGAAATAAAACGTTAGTTTTAATAGAAAATTAGGCTCATGGTACCTATAGGGATTATCTTTGTAAATGCAGAGGTTTAGAACAGCTACTAGCATGATGAATATACTCAAAATAATTCTTGATCTCCAGTTTTGCATAAAAAACTGGCAAATATACAACAGAATATTTTAACAAGATGGACTCCTTTGGAATAAAAAAAATTTCACATCCTTTTGGGTAGCTGGTACAGTCATGCTTGCCTGCAGCTGCTCTGACCAATGCTCAGGTTATTCTTGCCAGCGCTTTGGGCATGTTTGTTCTCATGAGATCTGTGTGGGCTTGGCACTGGTGCAGGAGCTTGATTTGGCCCTGGTACAGAATGTGCCAATCCCTATCCCCAGGGACAGAGTTTTCTGCAAGAGCCACAGGCTTAGCTGGTGCAGAAAGGGAAGAACCAATTTCAGTCCAAATGGATTATTTCTACCCAGAGATCCCCACAGAGATTTTCTAATTTACATTGACTGTTGCAGACATATTTGGAGAAATATGCATAAACCTGACTTTGGTAGGAATGGCAGGGTTGCTCACTTTGGGAGAAAAGATCTTGACTATGAGGTCAGTTGTTCTGGCCTAAGGGCAAGCCTTTGTCCTAGTACCTTCTTCCCTGTGCACATGCCTAAACTTCTTCCTTTTTAGCAGGACGTCCATTTAATGTATTTTTATTTTGTTTTTGGAAATACTTCAAGTGATGAGGAATTTTTTTTTACTTTTTGGTAAATGTCAGTCTAGTTTTCTATTGTTTTCTCCCTACAGACTCCTTTTCTACTTCCCAAATTTGTCTCTCCTTACCACATTACACTTGGAAAGCTGTTTGGAACAAAAAGCAGATAACAATTAATTGCTAGAGAAAGGCACTGTCTATTCAGCATATCTGTCTGTCCTGTAATAGGCAAGTTTGGGCTCGTCAATAGGTACTGCCCTTGACAACACAGCAACTACAATTTGCATTTCCATCTTCTACTTCAAGAAGAACGTAAATTCTTTATTAAAGTTCTATCTTACCAAAGATAAATGAGAGTTTCTTTGAGGGCCACTATTTTTGTGTCCATGAAAGTAATCAAAAAGAGTATTTTCAGGTGGGATTTTCTTATGTTTCTCTTTGTGAAAGCAGAAGGAATATTTTGTAGTTATGCTTTCTCATAAGAATGGTGGTAGAATCCCATGCAAGTTTGAATTGGTCCAGCCATAATTAACTTTTTTTTAATCTTTGGATGTCTTTCCTAGATAAAAGATGCCTGATTCTCTTGCCGTACACTGAGAAACCTCCTATCCTTGCTACGACTAACACCAGTTTTACATTAAGCTTGCCATCTGTCACACCACAGCAGCTATGCCCTGGCATATCCCAGCCTACGCCGACGTACCTGGTGTTTTCCAGACAAATGACAAACAACTGTAGGAACTCAGGATACTGTTTGTCTGCTCCACAGCAAAAAGCATTGGTATGGCTATTGCACACTGAAATGCATGGGATATCGTGTATAAACAGGGAATGGGATATCACTTCTAGTAATTTTATGGACCATTCTGTAGCTTTCTGTCAGTGAGTTTTTCCATTTCTACATCCCAAAAGTAACTGTCCCTTCTCTCTGGTATTTGGTAAGTGGTAGATACCTTGGTTTTCCTTTGTGCAAGTACCCCTCTACTTTCTGGCTTGTTTTTTGGTATGTTCTTTCTTTTCTGTAGGGACATTTTACTGGAACTGTGATTTTAACATTCCTTTTTTAAACACTAAAGCATATTACCATGCAAAAACGCTACTATATTATTTTTTAACACACATTTCATTGACAGATTATTGAGTTGACATATGACTCTTTTCTAAGAATGCATGTTTATTATCTGACTTTGACTTACAGGAATATCAGGGTCCTATTGCTGTCTTAGACAACCTACAGCCATTTTCGAGTTATGCCATACAAGTTGCAGTGCAAAACTACTATTCAGATGAGGAAGCACTGCCTGTGGGAGAAGGCACAGTTGGCACAACTCTATATGGAGGTTTGTTTCATATTTTATCCTGATTTTGAACAGAGTTCTCATCTCAGAGAAAGGTGTGTGCAAGTTTAGGTTGTAAATCAGAAAGCAGACAAATGGTCTGCTTAAAATGTAAACTGTGTGGATCTTCACAAGGTTTTGGCAAGCAGACTTGATGAATTTGTAAGAGTCACAAGGCACATATATATTCTTTAATGCTTTGGCTTACTGGTTTCCTGAGGAAAGATAAATTATGGCTGAAAGTGACTAAACAATTGCAGTTTCTGCCTTGGACCACATCTTTAAATAATTTATATTTGAATGTATAAGTGGTTATGTATGTTTAAATATCTGTGTTATGTATTCATCCAGCATTCAGATTTTTTCCCCTGGCTTGACGTCATTCTCATAATTGCTGTTTCTAAGGGTAATGCAGATTTGTTTTGTTGTGAATCAGGCTGAAAAGACAACGCTTCATTTTTGCTTTTGGCCTGAATGACAACAGCCCATTTTCAGTTGATTTCAAGAATTTTGATGTGCCCTTTCAGTCCTTGTTCTTTGAGAATACTACAGTCTGAGCTAGATGCCTCCTGTGCTTGTAAATACCTCAGTTAGGGCAGGAAGATGCTTCTACTCATTCTCTGCTTCACTCTACCTGTTTGCAGCTGTGGGGCAGCTACTGTGCCAGTTTCCTTGAAGCTCTTGACATCTTCCAGAAAGGAAAGGATCATGCAAAAGGTGCATGCTATGCTTTTGCACGTGTTGCAACCCAACCCAATAGAACTACCTTGCTCAGCGCTTTTTCTTGTTTTGCATGAGTATTTTTGTACATGCACACTTGCACTTGTCTTCATGAGGAGCTGCCTTTGTGCTTCTCTTCAGATAATTTTCTCAATGCTTCTGCTTAACTCACTTGCTGAAAACATGGGAAGCCATTACAAGAGGTAGCTGTTCGCCACAGTATACACAGTGCTTGCTATTCTGTTGTGTCAGTTTTTGTCTGTCGTGCCTGGTATCACCAGCCAGTGTCAGCTTGATCCACATAAACTCTTCACTTGCAAGGCCATCAGGCACCTCTGTTAATTCCTAAGTCAGCGAGTCAGAATTCTAGCCAAGTCTACATGACAGCATGTCTGTGTTTTGCAGAAAGACTGGGGAGGTGGTACCTTGGCATACTTGGTGTTGAACTCACTGGGATGTGGGAATACTGTGGACCCAATCCTCACTAGTTTTCCTGCCTGGCTCTTGCAGAGTTGGAGAAGTTCTTCTTTGAGAGGAGGGTAAGGGAGTGAAACTGAGAGGCACAGCAGTCCCTGGCCCTTGGGCACTGGGTCCCTTAGCCCGGCTGCATCAGAGCTTGCTGTGGCTGACAGAGCACTGCAGGCTGCACAACTGTGCGCGCAGATATTGCCATGACATGCAGTGAGGGAGCCACAGCAGGACTCCTGAGGTTTCCCCTTATCTCTTTCTACCTCTCCTTGGCTTTTGGCTGCTTCAGAAGGAGATGAAATAACTGGACTTGAAGTAAGGACAGCCACCACTGTGTTTTTCTTACTTTCCTCAATGTCTCTTCCCCCCTAGTGATCAACTGTGCCCAAGAAAACACTTCATCCAGAATACTTGGCAACAAGTCCTGATTTCCTTTCTTCTTTCCCTAGGGATGAACTCTGTGGTTTCTTTAAAGGTTCATTTATAGAATAATCAGCCTCTCTTTTTGCCACCATTGTCCAGAGGAGAGCATCACCTGTGAGCTGCCTGTGGCTTCTCTTATGCACAGATCATTCCCTGTTTTTCTGTTCTGGGAGCAGTCACATTCTTCCCCTTAAAAACCCTCTGTTTAAGGTGAACTTCTTTTCATCTTTCAAATGAAAGTGAAACAAGAGATGCAGGCATATTGCCACCCTTCTTGTGGAATCCAGATATGCTATACTTTGGAAGTTCTCTAGTTCAGTTATGCTGTTTTTTTCCTCTCAACAGTCAGATCTCTTAGCATCTGCACCATCAAGCAAATAGGCTCCTGTTCTATGTGGATCTCTGAATATTGTGAGCCAGTCTCTTCTACCATGGCTGCAGTGAGAAGACTGGAGGCAATGGCCTTTAGCTGAGATGGGAGAGTCAGATTAGATATTAGAAAAAATGTTTACACTGTTTGGGTGGTCAGGCACTGGAATAGGTTTCCCAGGGAGGTGGTGGAGTCACCGTCCCTGGAGGCATTTAAGAGGCACCTGGTGTTGGGTGATGTGGTTTAGAGTTTACAATGGTAGTGCTGGATGATGGTTGGACTTAATGATCTGAAAGGTCTCTTCCAACCTTGATGATTCTACCTTCCTACAGATTCTATTGAGAAAAAAACAAACAAAAAAACCCACCCCCAAAAACCACCCAACAGCTCTAGCCTGTGATCAGTAGATTTCAATTCTTTGCATGGGATTCCACATTTGTAATACAAAATTTGTGTGACACATTGAATAAATACTATTGGGATGTGACAAGAATTGACACAATTACTTCTTTGTATGGTAAACTGTGCCATCCTGCAGCAATGAACACTCTTTCAGCGATGAAACATAAAGGTAGCACATGAAATGGGAGACTGCATTGCTCCAGTCAAATGGAATTTTTCAGTCTCATGATAAAATGAAACATGAAACTCAGAACAGGCTTCTCTAGTTGGGACAAAACAAAAAATCTGGATGAAAATCAAGTCTTAGACAAACCAACAAAAAACTCCTTACCCCACCCCAGCCTACAAACCCTGAGAATAAATATATGTATCAACCTTCAGAGCTTTACACAATTTGTTGAAAAACTTCTAGCCAGCTGTAAATAGAAGGTATATGTGTCCTGACACTTATGTTCTCAATTTCATGAATGTGACTGCTAGTTTAAATTGTAATCAGATGCTGCTAGAGCCTCTTGAAGTGTGTACACTATTTAACACCTCTGAAGCTGTGTGAATTCCCTCTGCCCTTCTCTCAATTCTCTAATGAAGTGAAAGAAGCTTGGAATAATTTGTGCTTTCCATCAAATAGCAAGATAGAGAGAATGAAAGAAAGAGGAAGACAACTAATGCATTGCTCTTGCCACAGAGTGTCACTCTTACTCCACACGTTCTAGCTAGACAAATGAGAAATTTGTCTTCTTTCCTAGTCTAGTTTCTGTATTTTGCATTAAATAATCTGCAGTCTTGCTAGTAGGATATGAATTAGAACATATGGACTCATCATTCTGATATGTTGGGAACATAAATAGTGTAATGACTTGTTAACTACTTATCTATCTGGACAGCTCCATCGGAAATAAAGAATTTTTTATGCAGGGTAGGAACATGCCATATACCATTACAAAGTCCATGATCTTAAAGCTTCAAAGGAAGGGTTGATTTTTCCAGAACAACTAGTGAGTAACCAGCTGGTATGGACATCTGACCAGCAACCCAGTTTCTTCCTTACACAGCTCAGTCAGACTGTGTATTTCTGAGCGAAACTGTAAGTGATGGGAAATAATGCTTAGTTTTGGATTTTCTTCCTTCATAATTTGCTGTTCAAGAAAAGACTTTTCAATTGGAATGGTGTAAGTATTTTTTTTTGTGTGCATATCTAAGTAAGCACAATAGTAAACTCATATCTGAGACCCTGATTAGGAAACTAAGAGAGAGCAGGAATTCAGTGACATGACTATAAATGTAGAGGTATAGGACAGCAGCTGTTTTTCTGTTGTTGTTGGGGTTTTTTGGGGTTTTTTGTCTGCTTGCATGGAAGGACAGCCAAGAAGATACTAAAAATATTTTGAACTTGTCTGCAGCGGACTGACTATACAAGAATATGAGTTTTACATGTGTAGAGTTTCAGTCCTGTAAATGAATAATATTCATACACTTATAACCTTCTTTTCTTTCCTTGGTGACATTTTTTGACTTCTCTAAGAGGGCAATTAATTTTTCTTTCTGTTTCAGTACCAGAGGCAGTTGACACTATTAAAACATTAGTTTTGTCTGACACCACCATCAACATATCTTGGAGTGAACCTCAGAAGCCAAATGGACCTCCTGAATCCATCCGCTATCAAATCTCTGTCAATTTATTGCCTTCTGTGCCAGCGACACCCTTACGAAAAAGTGAATTTTCAAATGGGGTGCTTGCCTGGTCTGTCAGCGGGCTCCATCCTGGAACAAATAATTCATTCAAGGTATAATAGCAAGTAGTTTTACTGGTTTATTCAACCTGCAAATCTTTAGACTGCTCTTCTGTAAAGCAGACAAAAGTCTCCAGTGTGGTTTCATAGGAACAAAATGTACTGCTTCTCCCTTTACAGATGAAGGCTTAAAAAAAATAGTAAATTATGTATCTGGACAGCAGGTCTATGATTAGAGTGACATTTTCAAAAGTAACCAAGTAAATATGTTGTCTGCATAATGTGCACTGAGTATCACAAATAGAGTGATTTACACAGCTGGGAGAACATTCAGATGATGGCAGGAGTGGATCTGTAGGTATTAATTTGATTTTGGACTTTTGTTAATGATTTGGATGGTATAATGGGGAATATATGTACACATATATACCTAAATACCTGTATGAGTGTATGCGAGTATGCATACCCAAACACAGGTCATATTTGCCTGTGGCTTAGTGAAAAGCAATGTGCTAAGGCTCCTCTTGGCTTTGTGTTTCTGTGGTTCTAAAACACTGCCTAACACATGATGTGACATCTGCGTGTCTGTTTAAGAGCATGTGGCATTTTAGAAAGGTCTAGAAAGAGAAGGGACTTGGTAGAAAGCTGAGATGAGAAACTAAGAAGAGTCTCTGAGGAAGGGTACTCTGGGACATGAACTTGCAGCCTGAAGGTGTATAACCCTGCAACTATGAGGCTCAAAATCTTTCTACACCTATATCTGTATTGCCTGAATACTGTCTTGTTCGAAAAGTTAGTCTTCCAAACACTTGGTGTTGCTAAAGCAAAGCTGCCTTTCCAACTGCTCTGGTGTTGCATCCATTCCTTACTAGGTTCTTGCTTTTCATCCTGATGAGAATTGGTTTTCTGAAAGTGTCCCTGTCATTGCAAAAACTTTTGAGACTCCACCTGCACCTATCAACATAGTGCCCAGAAATACCAGTTTCCAGCTAGAATGGAGAGCTCCTCTGCACGTCAATGAAACCAGCTTCTGGTTTGAGCTGCGTAAGGTAAAAATACCTCTAAATTTTGGGGTGGGTTTTTTTCAGATCAGAGAAAATTTAACCTACCCTGTTCTGGTAAGCAGGGCAGGGTGGGTGGCAGGATGTACATGGAGAGTCTCAGTGGATAATTTGGGCATGGTGATGTCAGTCTTAGCTGCTCAGCAGGGGCAGGATGGAGTCAGTGTTTGCCAGGAACAAGGAGGAGTGCAGCTGTAGCATTTAGTACTCCATAGTGCCAAAGGACATCCTGGATGACCTCACCAGAATTCCTCCTGAGTCTCCTGTTTCAGCAGTCCTATCCGTGTTTCCTCACCGCCCTGCCCCAACTGGGTTTGCAGTTGCAAATCCTATGTCTGCCCCGCACAAGAAAAAGAAGAAAAGGGTTTTCAGCAATAAATATTAACTACAACCTAGTATCTGGGATTCGTTTTCCTGTGATAGAGGTTAGGAGAAAATGCCAGAGAGAAGACCAGATCCAAGGAGTAGGAAGTAAGTGCTGCAGTGAGATCAGCATGCATGGAAACTTCAGACTTCAACACTTGAACCACTGGACGCACAAAAAGTCATGGGCTAAACTGGATCACGCAGACTCTTTGCTATAGAGAATCAGATTCATTAGGCCTACACCAAACATTTCCCTGCCCTAAAACAAATGTCACATCACAATTCCACTAACCCACCTCTTCTTAACTGCATCATGGCAAGCTGAACTCATGGGCATGTCATGATGATCCAGAAATACAAGGGGAAGGCTCCTTTTGGCTGCGTAAAGCAGGCACTTAATCTTTTGTTCTTTGTTACTGCCAAGGCTTGTAGGTCTTCTGAAAACAAAGAAGAATATTAGGGTTTGTGTCCTTGGTCTCTGAGAGGACAAAGTTCCATGGTTGAAACAGCACCTGCGTCATATTTCCACTATGATATTAAGAGGTGGCAAAGTAGTTAATCTACCCAGGAATAGAACCGTGACACACTTTCAGCAGAGCAAGAAAGTTGACCATAATGATATTTTATTTTTCTAGTGGCCAACAAAAAGTGACTGGTTTTCTCCTGCGAACACTTTGTGCACAAGAAATCTTGTTTACACGTGCAGCCTCACAGGAACTCTTCCTTGGACCAACTACTTTGTAAGAGTAACAGTAGTTTATGTTACAGGAGTGAAAAGCACTTCCTCTTCAACGAGCTTTAAAACTACTGGTAAGAATTTTATGCAGGATAACAACATTTTAAGACCACTTTCAGGATGTGAATATTAAACTTAATACTTTCTAGAATTTAGCAGGCAATTTTCTTATACTAAGACTCAATGGTTCTGTATGTTTGAAAAATGAATAGCACAACACCATACCTTCAAAAGTAATAGGGGGAAAGAAATGAGGTTCATTTCCAAGTGGAGCAGAGGAAAGAGTGAGGGGAATTGAAATGAAATGCCTATAATGCAAGTGAGCTCATTACTGGTGAAAAGCTGCATGTGAGTAAAAATTTTGGAATTTATCCATCACAAAGAGAAGGCCAAGGATTCATTCTCTATGAGGATTATTAATGTAGATCCTCCTTCCTTTTGTATGTGTAAAGACCCGTGTGCACATCAGATTTTTCTCTGTACCTGTTAGCCCTTCGTCATGTTACAAATACATTTTAAGGGTTCTGTTTCTTCCCCTGTTTGGCTTAAGCTGGTGTTCCCAGTAAGCCAGGAGTTCCTAAAAGAGCAGAAGACTCTAAAAACTCTCTACAGTGGGAAAAGGCTGATGACAATGGAAGCAAACTGACCTACTACCTCTTGGAAAGCAGGTAAGCAATGCATGAGGCACTCTTCCCATAGGTAGCAGCCCAGAACAAATCTGGCTGTGCAGGGGTTTTCAGGTTGGCTCTGATGGGAAGAATGAAAGATATATGATGCAAAAGGCCCTTCCCATTGGGATCTCTTTCTTAGATAAACCACGTACCCATAATTCCCAGAAATTCTGGGAAAACATAGAAGGAAATATACACTAACAACATTTTCAGAGCAATCTTGAAATACTATTATATATTTGGATCTATGTCAGTGAATTAGAAGATTTAGAGATAATTTCAAATCACAAATCTCAGCTTATATGTAGTATGTATCTTTGGCTAAAATATATGTGTAAATATATTAGTGTTCAGAGGACTCAAAGAAGGTGTTGTAACATTGCCAGAAATAAAGTGTTCCCACCCACGTTGGATGACTGTATAATTTTTAAGGGGCTCTGTCATCAAATACTGATGGCCTGGGCTATACATGTCACACTAGAGTGCCAGCTCACACTTATTTCTGCACTGGCATTGGAAGGGCTGACTGGGCAGGTTAGAGTTTATTGCTGTAGGCAGTGTCTTTGAACTTCTAATGTTTCGACCATGACTCTGGAGATATTTCTTTAAAGCAGTCTGTGCAAAGCTTAATTAATGTATTATGTAAAAATTAGGAAATTCCATCTTCTGAGATATTCCAGTGATTGTTTGAAGTCATTACTGATGGAGGGAAGCAATTTTCTAAACTCAGCCATTATGTCTTTCTCTGTGCTTATGAAAGCTGAGGACTGACAGCACTCTGGAGCTGGAAATGCTTTACCTATATAAGTTTTCACCCAGACATATTTTCCTGGTGCTGTAAGCTTCCTACAGTTCTGTGAGCATGCAGGAGCACTGACCTGCATGCTCTGAGAAAACAATAATTTTGATATGTCAACAGAGAGTTTGTACCTGGCGTTTTGCAGGTGGATAAGGAAAGGTAAGTCCCTTGTCCTGTGCCAGGGCTGTGCATTAGCTGCTCTGTTCTCCAGACTCCAGCTTCTTATTCATCTCTGGAATCATAATGCATCACTGAGGTGGTCTTGTAATGAAATAAGCTTTTCTCTTGCAGTTTGAATGTACACATGCAGATATTTTTGACTGAATTTCACATTGGGTAGAAAAATGTTAGGTCAGTTGTACAGCATTCTAGAAAATGTTTGCCTAACCCTTTTAAGCAACCTCTGTTTTCCATACAGCTCTAGTGGCAACATGTACACACCAAGGACATGAACATATAGTTTTCCCATGTCTTTCTGTTTTAGAAGTGTTTGACTTTTTTTCTTCATTAAAGAGTGTTGGGAGAATGAGTGACATGCTCATGAAGGTCATTTCACATGATGTATTACGGTGTTGTGTGACATGAAATGATATTTCAGATATGGCCTTTCAAGTTTGAGTATGTGGTCTTCTTTTGGTTGGTGAATAATCAGCTCTGAATTTATTGTGAGCAATCAATCTCAGTCCAATGGGGAAAGGAAGAAACACCCCCAGCAGTCAGGAGATACTATGGGAAAGTGGCTAACTAAAGAATGGTATCTTCCCTGCCAATGACTTGCTTCTGGTTTATCTTGTGAAACCTGATACACAAGAGACACTGAATTACTCTGGGTCTGGGAGAGCAAAAAGCTCAAGCACAGTAGAAAAAAATAAATGTTTGGGTTTTTTTTCCAGGAAGCTAAATATGAAAGTTTTGAAGTCTTGGTTGTGAGGCATATACTGAAACAGGTGAATCAGGCATATACCAAACAGTTTTTATGTCTAAATTGTTCTAGTATTTCATTTCCAATGCCAAGAGAAAGATGTTTGATTCCTAGCATTGATGAAATGGCATGGCACAATTTTCCTCTCTGCAGCCAAAATCCCAAGACCAGATTGAGCTTTCATGCAGGCAGAGAAATGCTGTGAAAACCATGGAACTGAAGCAAAAAGTGGAGTGAGGGTGAAGTAGTAAACTTCCCTCATGGCATTAATGACATTCCTGTGTTGTGCTGTGCGTGTTGCAGGAAACAGTCTGGCAACAGCAGCCATGTGAAGTCCACATGGGAGGTGGTTTACAATGGCTCTTGTGGCAGTATTTGCACATGGAAGGCCAAGAACGTAGAAGGAACTTTCCAGTTCAGAGCAGCAGCTGCAAATGTGCTGGGACTTGGTGAATACAGTGACATTAGTGTGGATATAATTTTCAGTGAAGGTATGTCTTGTACTCCTGTATTGTCTTAAACTTTTTCCTGTTATTCTAAATAGTCATACCAATTTATGAACAGAAACTGGCTATTTTAACAACAATATTCCTGCAAAGGTAGAGTAATGTGTCTAATAGGTAATAAATAGTGATGTTTATATGGTGACCCCTGCTGCTAGTGCTCATCCAGGCTCTTTTGCTCAGAACAGTGGGCCTGAAAAGTGCTTCTGCTCATTTATACCAGTTTGGCTCTGTGGCTCTGCCACTCTGCTTTATGATGTGATTCTTGAAAACAAGCAAGCTCACACACTGGGTAAAGATATCAGAATGACTTCTTGCCTTCAGCCAGAATGTTAGACTCACACTTTGTGGGTGCTTTTGGAAATCCCACCTTGAGTAGCCAAACAGATCAGCATTTTCTATTTCTGCATATACATTAGGTCATTACTACAGGAATGGCCCAGGTCTGGGGGAGAATGATTAGTCTGATGAAATGCACATCCACATACAGCCTACAAGAGAGTTTTGTACAGTGGAAGGCTTTTACATAGCAGGCAGCTGAAGGGTTGTCTCAGGTGTGCTCCACTCCATGGGATTGACATTGCAGGCATACAGGGTAATTAGGCAATTCTCCCTTTCTCCTTAACAGATAATATGATCCCCATGGGCACCATCATTGCCATTGCTTCTGTGATTGGAGTTGTTGTGCTGTGTTTGGCTGTGGTCACGCTATTTGGTTTTGGTATGTGACTGAGTTTTTTGTTTACCCTTGGTTTGCCAGGCCTCAGTGAAAGGCAGTTCAGATGGTGGGAAATGATTTGCCTCCAGATCTAAGGAAATGCTGAACAACCCCTAGGATGGGAGCTGGCAGGAATTTGTATATTCTCATTCTTTGAGGCTCTAGAGATGGCTGATTATATTTTTGGTATCAAGGACAGGATAGAAGTTCACTCCATCCTCAGGCATTTCTTGCTGTTGGTTACCTGCAGGGAGAGCACAGGAGTGCTTAAGGAAGTCTAATGCTTGTGTGTATCCTTGTACCTTACAATTCTTTGGTACTACATTTATTCACAAAAGGGTCCCATTTTCGTTCTCTTAAGCTTTGTCCCTGAAGAAAAGATGTAATGATTACCCTGAGATGCATATGCCCACATGTGATGGTCCTGTCCGCTCACTCCTCATCCTTTCCCTGGGGTCTTGTCACACACAGAAATGGATACCTGACTGAGTTCTCAGCTCAATGAGCAGTTGTCTGTGTTTTGTGGGAAAAAAATGGCCAGATGAAAATGACTTACTTACATGAGCTGTTGGGGGGTGATGTTGAACAGAGTAACATAAAACCTGTAGCCTTTCAGCCTGCTCACACACTGGGATGCTCTCAGTGTGAAACACCTAATGGTCTCCTTTTCTATTCCAGTATGGAAGCAAAGAATGAAATCTGGAAAACGGGCCTTGCCTGGACAGATAGTGTTTATCAAGGAAGACAAAGAACTAGCTCGACTCAGGGGGATGGCTGAGACAGTGGGACTAGCCAATGCCTGTTATGCTGTACGGTACGTCCTCAGAGCAAATGTATTTTCAGGACAAAAACATCTAAGCGGTCCTCCCTGGACCAGTTTTCATTAGGGCACTCATCCCTGAAACCTCAAGGTAGAGCTAAGGGCTGCATGTGTGCTGCAGGGCAGGTCTGCTCCGAAGGATGCCCTGCCATGTTGCCCCCTGGCACACAGCCCAGCCTGGATAGCCCCCAGCCCGTCCTTCATGTCACTCTGCCAAGAAACACAAGTGCACAGGGAAGGAAGAAGACCCGGTGTTTTCCAATAACTTCCAAAACATCCAGGCCTCACCTGAGCTCCCCTTAAATGTGCCTGATGAGACAAATAGTACCAGCTTCATTTGAAGAAGAATTTTAATAAAATTTCAGACGTTCTTTGGTATGAGCAAGTGACTAGTGTTGCTGTTTTGTAGCACTCTACCTTCTCAAGCAGAGATTGACTCACTGCCAGCTTTCCCTCGGGACAAACTCAACTTACACAAACTGTTAGGAAGTGGAGCATTTGGAGAGGTATATGAAGGGACTGCAGTAGATATCCTGGCAGATGGAAGTGGAGAATCCAAAGTAGCAGTCAAGGTAATCACAGCTGTGTGTTTTTTTGGCAAGAGAATGGGATGGGCAGAGAGATCTGACTCAGAGGTTTTACCTGAGAAATGGTAAATGGCTGATCTGGGTATTTCCTTGCAGTGTTTCTTGCAAATCTCCTAAAGTTCAGCCTTGCGGTTATTTGTAGAAAATAATGTGTATTTAAGGCCACATCTATGTCTGATTGTTTTACTTAAGTGCCATGTGATAATGGTGATGATGACCAAAGTGTTACTACACATCTGTTTTCTGTTGAGTAGACTTTGAAGAAGGGCGCGACAGACCACGAGAAGAGTGAATTCTTGAAGGAGGCACACTTAATGAGGTAGGGACAGCCTTGTCACTGGGCACCCTTCAAAGCTGGTGTGAGGGTGGTGGCCTTCCAGAGGAATGAAAGCAGCACTTTCCTCTAAATGAATTACTATGGCATTTTTGGGGTGTCCTCGTGTTTCTGCCAAACCAGTAAATCACTACTGATGAATATCATGGGACTAAAGCTATAAACCTGATAAGCAAAATTTAAGATATAGACTGCAAGTTCAGTATGCTCATATCATGGATTTATTTGGATTTGTACTGGTGTGTTTCAGTATCTTTGCTCCCCTAAAACCAAGCTACTTGATAAAGGCAGTTGGACAACATTTGGCTAATCCCGTTCTACTGAAAGAAACAAATCAGAACAAACTGACGCCTTAAAGTTGTAATTTACAGTGGAAAATATTTCTAAAAATGTGCCACTAGGGGCTGCCACATGCGTCTTCTATTGAGGTAGTGTTAAATTATGCATCTGTCACCGTTGCAAGAATTTCACATAATAAGGTTTGTGTTTCAGCTAGAAATCTGGTTTTCTAGAGTGTCCCCAGAAATAAGTAGTTCAACTGAAGTTTTCAGCTGGTAGCATAAGACTGAGAGTGTAGTTAAGTTTTCAGATTCACTTTTGCACTTCTTTGACTTTCATCTCATGAGTGCAGAAGTAGAAGCAATTTTTTAAAAATTAAAGATTTATTTCTGCACAGAAAACATGGTGTTATTAAATTTGAAATTGATTTCTGCAGCATTCTTTTTTTTTTGTTGTTACACATTCAAAAAAAATCTTGCATTTTTTGCCCTTTTTGACACACTGTAACTGAAAGAGGTAAAAGGCTTGCTAAAACCAAAATTCAACCATATCATTAAATTGCAAATTAATGACAAAGAGTAAGAGTTGTATGTAAACTCCTTATAAACTCTCTTGTCTACCTAGCAGTCATAAATCCAGTTAAAGTCTTTTTTTTCTGTGTAGTATGGAAATTATATGAACTCATAATTAAAGTTTCTGAAGCTCCCCCAATTCTTGTTGCAGATAATAATCCAAACCCAGAAATCTGGAAGAGTACATAATTGAAATTTTTTTGCATTTAAATGTAAACACTGATATGGGCCCACATGTACACCAATATAATTAATCAGAAATTAAGAGAATAGAAAAGTTAAAGTATTCTAATCCCAGTAGTCATTAAAAAACATCGAAAACAACAACAACAACATTGTATATTTTGTATTATTTGAACATTTCATTTTTGTAATATGAAAAAAAAGAATTATTTAGTTACTTCATGGAGGTTTTAATGATTTTACTTGATGTTCATCTATAATGTCTCATAAATGAAACAAAAGGTAGAAAGGAGAAAAAGTGCATCTGAGTGCTTACAAACAGATAAGATATATAAGTGTAACTTTTATTTTGCTTGCCCTTTTGGATGTTCATTAAAATTTGGATTGTAATGTTATGCATGCTGGCTCAGTTAAGCTGGAGCTATTTGTTCCTTCTTATTGCTATGCAGCAAAGGGAAAATTGAGTTGCCTCTATTTCAAAAAGTCATTTGATATTGCTTATTGGTGAGTCATTTGTGTGCAAATACATGTAGGAAATTCTTGTGTCTTCCCCTTGGGAAGGAAGGAATGACAGTTCAGTGGAGAAAGGTCTGCATTGGGTGCAAAGAAAGTGCCAGGTGTTCCTTCCCCTCTTTTTGTTCCTGAAAGTGCCAAAGTTTGTCTGATTGGGAGGTGTGTGCTAGGGGCCGGGGGGAACTGTCAAATTCTAAATCACGCTTTTTGCAAGAGTCTATGCCCACACCTGAGATTAGGTGAATTGAAAGAGATTAGAAGGAAATTGTCCCTCTCTTATTTGTTTGTTTACACTGCTGCATTTGACAGCATTTTGGACACCATCAATTCTCCCAATAGAGTCAAGTTTCGCTGACTGCTTCAAGTGCTTTCACACAGCAGTAAGAAAGGAAAACCATTTTCTAACACAAGTAAAGTGATTGAAAAAACGCAGGCACTGACAGAGGCAATAAATATTCTTCATTCTTCGAAGAATGCTTGCAGTACTGAGAGTACTGATTGCTCTGTGGTAATCCCTGTCTTAGACACACACAGACAATTGCTAGTATACTTAGAAGTAGTCCTCATATGTATTTTGTTTCTTTTGGAAATGTACTGTGAAAAACTGTTCCCCTCTGAACTGTGAAAATAATAAGCACCCACTCTACTGTGAATATAGTAGTAAAAATATTCTATTAAAATAAAATAGACACCTTTAATGTACAGGTGATGAATCATCTTATTCCTAGAGGAAATTGCCATTTGGCTACTTTTCTTTGCTTCCTGGAAAAACGATGAAGTGTGCTTTTTAATGTGTGCATGCATTAGAGTGCCTGTCAAAGACAGTGTAAGCCTGTGTTTTGGAAGGATGTCCCTGAACTCTCCCCATGACTGAGCAAATGCAGGCACTGTGAGCTACTGAATCATGTTGTTCATAGAGGCAGGATTGTAAAGGCCAAACTGCTCATTCATTGCTTGCAACTCTAAACACTCCATTAGCTATCAACCAGCTGGATTTCTCATATGTAATCTTGCAGTTGTTTCCTTCTCTTTAGCAAATTTGATCATCCCCACATTCTGAAGTTACTTGGTGTGTGTCTGTTAAATGAACCTCAGTATCTTATACTGGAGCTGATGGAAGGAGGGGATCTACTTGGCTATTTACGAGGAGCCAGAAAGAAAAAGGTAAAGACCACGAGACTCATATTTTTAACATATAACTGCCCACAATTTCTCAGTTTTTCCCTTTCTAAAGGTCCATGCTGATGTTCAGCTCTTTCTGTACTTGCAAGGTCTGACCTGGCTTTTCCTTAATACCCTGGGACCTCAGTGTTGAGTGCTGACCTCACATTCAGTGATGCTGTGAAAAAGATTGAATGTCATTAGATCACTGACCAAAATTGTGGTTTCAGTCATGAGACGTTGGCTGGATTTCTCACTGTGAAAATCATAAACTGTCCTTTCAAAAGTGATAATAAATAATGGTGGTCATGTATGTGGTCTAGAGGTCTTTTTTTGTCTTTGAATAACAACAGTATCCTTAATGTGAGAGGTATTGTCCAAGCATATAAGAATATACTGTCCCTGTGCCTGTGTCCTCAAATTCTTTAGAAGGAAAGAAGAGAAAGGAATAAAGAATAAACAACTTCAAGTAAAATTTTCTCTAGTTAGTGTGCGGATTAGGAATATGGATGGTAGGACTGGAGGTCAAAAGGACTCAACAATGAAATTTTATAGCATTATAGCAATTGTAATGTTCATTTACCTAATCAGATCAAATCCACAGGCAGTATTGAATCCTACTGAAACGCATGTACACGTGTTTTACTAGAATAATATATTACACTGAATAATATAGCAACAAGCAAACCTGATCTGATAGTGGGAGGAAATTTTCAGGGTTCCATTTCTTCCACAACTCTAAAGACCCTAGGTTATTCTTAGCTGCAAATCAAACAGGATGATTTCATTTACATCTTCCTTACAGTGCAGTGATTTGGCAATTTACCCTGCTTCAAATTACCATTCACTCCATGGATATACAGAGATTTTGCACCTGTACTTTGACTGTTTTGGAAAAATCCTATGCATTTCAATGGGGAAATCTCGCATAGGGAGGTTGTCATTCTGAGTTGGTAAAGCTGGAAGGCATAGCTAACTTCTGTCTTTCTTTCTTGTAGCTCCAGAGCCCTTTACTGAGAGTCACTGACCTCTTGGATATATGTTTGGATGTTTGCAAAGGCTGTGTCTATTTAGAGAAAATGCATTTTATACACAGGTACAGAACTTATTTCCGTAGTCCTCCCAGGTTTACCCACAGTATCAGGACTGATTATCTTACCTAGGAAAAAATGTCTAGAAAGATGTCACAATGTAACAAGAAAGGAGAGAGCACTGGGTTAAAATCTAATGCTATGCTTTTCTGCTAAATATCACTCACAGTTCTCTCACAAAATGGTGGGCTACTCTAAGATCTGAACCAAGGACTTACTGCACCCCAGGCAAGAATCTTATCCTGTGCAACAGAGAGAGGGCAAGTGGAAGATTCATGTACTGTCTTTGTCTGCCTAATGGGTAGCTTTAGAGGACACAGAGCCAGACTTTTCTCAGAGAGGTACAGGGAAAAGATGAGAAGCAACAGGCACAACTTACAGAAAAGGAAATTAGACAATATTGTTCACAACATCCAAGATCAATCACTGAAACAGAGGGGCTGTGTCATCTTCAGTCTTGAAGATATGCCAAACCTAACTGGGTGAGGCCCTAAATTACTTGATCCAACCTTGGGGCTGTCACTGCTCTGAAGAGAGTGTTGAACCGGGTGACATACAGACCTGAGTTACTCTGCAGTGCTAACTCCATCCTCTTTTCTCTGCCTTACAAATCAGGGACTTGGCTGCTCGCAACTGCCTTGTGTCTGAGAAGGAATACGAGAGCTCATCCCGGATAGTAAAGATTGGTGATTTTGGACTTGCCAGAGATGTCTATAAAAATGATTATTACAGGAAAAGTGGAGAAGGTCTACTCCCTGTCAGATGGATGGCTCCTGAAAGCCTTATTGATGGTGTCTTTACAAGTCGCTCTGATGTCTGGTGAGTTATAGCAGCCACACAGCTGTGGGGATAACCATACTAAATCCCACAGCAAGAAATTACTTGTTTATAGGAGGAATTACAGGGTTGTATATTGTCATCTCTAGTAATTTTTAGCAGATTTCCTCCTAAGCGAAATTTTAAGGATCTAAGGATTGGATTCTGGCAGGAAGGAACTAGTGTCACTCAATTTTACAATTGTACCCGGCATATAATGTGGTTTTTGCTTGATTGGGCAGTGAATTGACTGCCTGCATTCTGTTCCATTTTGTTTTCCATTAGGCTTGCTGACATTTCCTTCCTACATCCAAATAATTTGCCCTTACACTTTCATCCTCTTCTAGAGACTTCTCTATTTTGAAGACCAGACTTTTCAGTGTCGTCAGGGGAAGGTCACAGTACTTTGCTGTGGAGGTTTGCTGAAAGTGTGTATTTGAGTGGCTTTGAGTTTATGGTGAGGAAGCAGAGACCCACTGTCAGGAGACCTGGAAAAAAACCCCGGACTAAACCAGATCCATGACACCTGATATTCCCACAAGTTTAGATTTCAGTGGCCACAGGTACTCAGCCCACAGGTCTTGTCCAAGTCCCCAACACCTGCACCCATCTATTTGACTGCTACTCTTGCACTTATCTGAGAAAGTAGTTTAGTACTCTGTGCCAAACCAAACGAGGTGCTGATTGCTCCACAATCTTAGAAGAATTTGTCTCTCTCCATTTTAAACCACACCTCTAGAGATTTCTAAACACTTGTTTATATGAGGACACGCTCAGCTGCAGTGCTGCCCGGGGAAGATGTGGACACTCAATGTCTTCTGATCTGCATCTCAGTGAGTCTGGGAAAGTTTCTCAGTTCTACACACTATTATTTATTTTAGCTATTCCAGAGGCTGGCTCAGGGACAAAACCGAATTAAGTCTTCTTGCTCCTAATTTTTCTGAGTCTTATTCTTAGGTTAGACACGATCTACCTGTTAATAGGGAGATTTCATGATGACTACGGTTATTAATTTTTCTCTTTTTTCATGGTGTTTCTCAGGGCTTTTGGAGTACTTGTGTGGGAAACATTAACTTTGGGTCAACAGCCATATCCAGGTTTCTCCAATACAGAAGTTTTACACCATGTACGATCAGGAGGAAGGCTGGAATCTCCAAACAATTGTCCTGATGACCTGTAAGTTAATTTTGTTTAAATGTTGTTGATAATATTTATAAGAAGAAAGAGGCTTTTTGCCAGTTGGTCATTATTTTGAAGGTTAGTCTTGCCCATGCAGAGCCCAACACCGTCCACTTTTGTTTCCAATAAAACTGGCCAACCTGCTACTAATTCATCCAGTAGTCCAGCCTATGAATGGGAATTTAAGGTGTGGATCTGGTAGTATTGTGAGAACAGGCTGAGAGTTCCTGAAGATATTGGTTAGAAGTTAAGATGGCTCTGAGAAAGATTTTACCAGTCTCTGTACACTATGTGTCTGCAATTGTGGATAAAACTATCTTTCTCAGTGGTAGCTGCAGGAATTAAGCTAATATTAGAATCTATGGGAAAAAATAACTTTGCCCTTTGTAGAGAGAACTCCAAAAAGCCAATAAGAAAAGCTGAAGCAGTGGAGGAAAAGGGAAGTCTGAACTTCTAGTTAGTCTTCCACTGGACTGGATAAGCAAATCCTTCAATTTCTGTTTGTGTCTTGAGCACAAAACTCAGGTTTAGTTGCAAAATTCTTGCTATGAGCACAATAAAATAAATACATCAAATGGATCAAACCCCTACTGACCAGAGGTATATAAAGGAGGAAGCAGAACATGAGCTTAACCATCACTCAGTATTGCCTAATTTCATGTCTCAATTTCTTTATCCCCCACTCTGCATAAGCAGTCACAGCAATGCACATGACAGCTGCAAATAGAAGGAGAAGCTACTGAAAGTGAACAATTCTGACTCCCAGGGCTGACGAAAAGGCTTGAGAATAATTCTGTGACTGGCAAGCTAATATGTCTGTGATAGATCTTACCCCAATTACCTTGCTCGGAGTTTAAGAGAAGGTGATTATTTATCATTATGTAGATATAACTGAAATACTGTATTTGCAAGAGGAAACACAACCCCTCCACCCCAAACCAAGCTTTAGGACTTGGAGGAACTGAAGAACTGAAGAGATTAGAATTTTGTTTTAATAACAGAGGGAGAACTCGAAGTCACAGAATGAATGAAAGCACAAAGAAATTTTAATTTCAATATTTTCCGCTGAGAAAGGTTTCCTCAAAAAATTTCTGACAGCTCTCCTGTGAATAAAAAAGCACAGGAGGCAGCTATATCCATGTACTAATCTGACATTCAAACTTAAGGAAAGGCTCATAAATTGCCTTAAAACGAGTGACCAGATCTTCAGAAAAATCAAGAAAACTTTTCTTGAAATAATTTTTAAGGTCCCAGATCTTGAATTTAGCATAGCAGATAGGGCTTAAATACTGGTCTTCCTGTTGTAACTTGTAGGATCAGTGCCTAACAGTAGTTTTTGACAGCCAAAGAGCTGAAGAGCTTAGACTCTTGTACCATCTTTTATCTCATTTGGTGAACACTCAGCGCCTGCATGCAGCTTCTGTCAGTAGCATGAACAGCTTTTTGCTGCTTTGCTAGGTCATTAATGGCATGCCGGGATTCTTGACATTCCTGTTTCCTTCCTTGTGGTTTTGAACCTGCATCAGGACATCAGCAGTCAGTAATTGTCTCCTCTGCACTTTGGCTTGCTCATTGTCATTTGACAAAACAAACCATCACTGATAAGAAGAGAGTTCAAAGGCCAAAGTACTTCAGCTGAGAAGTGTTTAGGAATCTGTGGTAGGCTTACACTGCAAGTGCAAGTAGGGCTGGCACAGAAACCTTGGGGTGTAAAAGCACGAAGGAAGTGGGATTGTTTGTTTAGTTTGCTATTTTTTTGCAGGGGGAGAAATTCTTCCCCTTGCCTCCACAACTTGTTACTCCAGGGACTAATCATCTACTTTTCCTCAGAGAACTGTGGCTAGGTAAAGCTTGGTAATGAATTGAAGAAGGGGCTTCGGGATGTATAAATGAGACACGTTTATTGAAACATGAAGATCTATGAATGGAACAGTATTTGCAGTCAGAGATCCATATCTGGCACAGCCACCTGGGTATGAGGCTTGTACACAAGAGAATGCCAAGGTTTGGACTGAACTGAGCTAATTTAACATAGATCCTCAAAGGCTGTGGATTACAGTCTAGAGAATTTGTACAAGGACCAGGACATTTGCTGACTTGAAGTTGCAGTTTCACCAAACGCTCAGTCCTGTTCAAACTTACACAACAGACTTTGATGAAGAAATTTTAGTTTGGTAACTAAAAGCTTTTTGCTATTTGTTTCTGGGAGTGATCCCCTGGAGGAATTAAGAGAGTGAGAGAGAAGAAGGCCTTGCACAGAATGCATCAGATGAAATCGGGGGCTCTTCATCATGACATATTTTCTCCTTTTCTAAGAAAATCACACATCAGTTGTATATTCCTTTTCAAGTGACAAAAAATTGGTAATGCCTGTAGCTTCTGTGCACTACAGTGCCTTTCAGGAGTGTTCAGTTTCTGCCTCCAATATCAGATACTGAATATTAGTTCTTTGCTTTTCCAGGCTCTCAAATTCTAACTAGTCCCACATAAGCAGCTATGTTGGACATACGGTTGTTGCCCCCAGATAAAACTCAGGTGTGAAGTGCAGGTGTGTAGGTGTACATCTAGTGTTAGTTCTTAAACCTAACACAAACCTTTAGCTGATGCTGTGTTTGGAATTGTCATTTTTCCTTTCTTTCCTGAAAGGCTTTCCCCATGAAGTAGGGAAATCCTCTGGGTCTCTTTCTCATGCTGAAGTGACGCACTATTTGCTAGCCCATGTTTGGCTCCCCTAAAATATAGGAATATGCTCAATCTGTCACTTACATGTGTTTTGGCATGTTAAGCTGGCTTTCACCCTCTTGACTGGTCTCATGCTCATGCATTTCTGAGCTAGTGAAGGTTTGTGCCATATGACTTAAAGCTTTGGATGTCGCAGCATGCCTCAAAAGCTAAATGTCACACCACAAATAGCGGTACATGTAAAATTTGCAGATATATTCTGAGAGAGCATGAAAGTTTTTATCATTAGATACCTAAAGCCTATCTGAATTAAACACTTAGTGAAAAATACCAGTACTGATATTTTAAGCCAACCACCAAGTAACTTGATTTAGGAAATAAAAATATGGAATATAATTAAAATGGCAAAATTACAGTACTGAATTACAGTTTTGGCAGAAATCTCCTTACTCCACAGCAAAACTGCATGACTTTATAAAGCAGATTGTCCAATAAAAAAATAGTTATTTAGAAAGAGACTGGTCATAGGAAACAAAACAAAAATGTTCATAACCCAGACTTGCAATGTTCTTGTTTGATAAATGAAAAGAGGGTAAATTTAGATTGTATATAAGAGAGAATTCTTTTACAATACGGGTGGTGAAACACTGAAAAAGATTGCCCGGAGAAGCTGTAGATATCCCATCCCTGGAACTGTTCAAGACCAGGTTGGGTGGGGCTTTGAGCAACCTAATGTAGTGGAAGATGTCCCTGCACATGGCTGGAGGGTTGGACTAGATGATCCTTCAAGGTGCCTTCCAACCCAAAACATTCTATGTATGTACAATATGACTTATGTATCATTTCCTGTTTGTTTCTTCCTCTGTGGCTGGCTGTTTCTTCCACCAGGCTCTGCTCTTGAGAGCCCAAGTGCAAACCTGATGAAGCACAGCACCTGAACTCATGTTTTTTGCCAGGATATCCTACCAGCAAGCATGACCAGAAAGCAGATTGTTTGTCTTAACAGCATCCAAGGCTGGAATTCAGCGTGACAGACACTTTGCTGGCAGCAGAAGGAAAACCAGTTATTTAACCTTATTTTGGGTCCTATTCAGACCTTTTCCTTCTATTTTTCCAATGTCATCAATAACCAGTACACCTGAAAGTAAGCAGATGAAGTGATTCAGTGTGTTAGGAAGCCACTACCACTCTTTAAATTCTTAAAACGGATTTTCAAAAGTTCATGGAATCTTTTTGAAAAAGAAAGAATTACTCTATTCAACTTGAAAACCACAAGATTACACGTTGATGAAAAGTAGTTTTGGAATGATTTTTCTACTCACATTCTCATGCAAGCTAATATTTTAAAGAAAAATATAATTGTAAAATCAGAAGTCAAGAGATTCCTCCCAGCTGTCACTAAGGGTTTTTTAAGATGCTCAGTTATGGTGAAGGACAGCAGTCATCTTTTTAGGATGGATAAGCAAGGATCTGAGCAAGCCAATTCATTTTCCATAACAGATTAACGCCTGGTATCACATAGCAGCAGGTCTGGGAAGATGTTTGTCAGGGGAGGGTTTGAACTTAAGGCTTAGAGGTAAATGCTCCACATTCCAGATGCAGCTTTCTGAACCAGCCTTTCACTGGCTGCTCTCTGGTTTTGAGACTCTAAGACCTCTTTCCACTCCCAACACTTAGCATGTCCAGGTGTTGGCTGTGTTTTGGTTTTCAACCTGTCTCCCTCTGGCTTTTGTAGGATTTGGTTTTGTGTAGCATAAACTCACCTTGAGCAAGGAATTAAAACCAACCCTATCATTTAGACAAACAGGAGGTGAAGTTTTCCACTAAATGGTAGCAATAGTGCTGTACAGGGTGGGCTGGAATCCCTGCACCCAGAGGAAATTCATACCATTTTTGCCTTTGATGGGAAAACTTATTCCTATTTGTTTTGGTCTGGAGGTAGAAGTCTAAATTAACCCTCCATGTGCTGGATGGTTTGCCTTGAACTTCCCTTAAATTTGAGGTAGCCTGAGTTGAAGGAAGGAGGTTTAAATAAGTTGAAAACGTCAGGTTCATTTCTGGTTTTACATTTCCTTTTTTAATTTTTTTTTTTCTGAGAGAGAATTTCCTTCTTGTCTACTTTCTTAGAAAGTATTCCGGACTTCTTCACTGAGAGTAGATGTTAATGGCAAATGTGTCTTTTTTTTTTTTCAGTATTATATCTGCTCCCAATCTCAAAAATACCCATCTTTGAAAAATTAAAATGTTTCACAGTGATTATTCCTGACTTTAATTTGATCTTTAATTTGTTTTTCCTTCCCTAAGCAGCTGGTGATAATCTTTGTACCACATAGAAATTTTTCAGGCCAAACTTGCTTCTCAGATGCTTATTGGTAAGTGTTGAGATGAATGATTCTATTATCATTACTGTTTGCATTTAAATTTTTTTCCAGATGTGATTTAATGACAAGATGCTGGTCCCAAGAACCTCACAACAGACCTACTTTCTCTTATATTCATGACAAACTGCAAGAGATAAGACACTCTCCACTGTCCTTCATCCACTGCCTTGAAGACAAAGAGGCATCAACTGGAGTCATCAATGAAGCTTTTGAAGGTGAGTCTGGGCCAGCATCTCCCATTCTTGTGGCCTCTTCCCTGTAAGCAAAGTGTTTTTCATTGCATTTGTCACTGCCTCACATTCTCTGGCTGTTAAATGGAAACAGCAAAGATTTACCTCTGTCATACTGAACTTTTAAAGATTCATTATGTGCCTGCTAGGTACAATGAATTAGATAAAGGATGTGTAAGATTACCAAGCAAAAAAGGCCCAAATGAGGTTGTAATGAAGCCTGACTCACAGAGACATCCAACTTGCCTCTAAACTCTTGGTACTTCGCAACCCTGTTCTGCTAAAATAGATGCCTAAGTTCCTTGCAGAACAAGGAGAGCCTTAGAAGGCTTCCATGTGGAAATCTGTTCCAATTTCAAAGAAATCTATGCCCTCTCCATGAGCTAAACATGGCCATTAGGCACTTCTTATAGGAGTACTGATTCAGCAGACACCTGTAAGTGAGGCATAATTTAGGCACCCTAATAAGATAGCCTTTATCCAAGCCCAAACCCTGATAGATTCAGGTCTTGCTTATGCTCTGCACACTGTGAATGAATAAACTAAGTGATATTAGAGAAGACATACTTAAGATATGGGACACAACAAAACTCAATTAACGTAATTAAAGTTGTGAAGACAGGAGTTAAACAAAGGGTAATACTAAATTTGAAGTCAACTGTGCAACTGTGATGTAAATCTAACTGTGGAAATGAACATCCTGACTGAGCCAGAACAGCAATCTATTCACATCCTGCAGTAATTCCTGACTAACTAAATATTGAGAAAAAGTGAACAGTATTAGTACACAATGTGATCTGAATTCTACAGAAAGAAAGATTTTACCAGTTGAAATATTTCACTTTTGTTTCACAGATTTATTTTTTCATTTAATCTGTTTGCATGCTATGGTTTTATAATGAAAAATATTGAATGGTAGAAGAACTGCTTTCCATTCTAGAAAAAATAAACCTGTCTGTTTCTAAAATATCTAAAGGCTTAGTTTTGGTGGCGATTTTTTGTGGGTTTTTTTGTTTTCCCTTCAAAAATTGTTGGTGAACTAGGAACTCACCCTGATTCACAAACAGTTTTGATACTTCAGTACTTCATGTTTTCCTAAAAACTTCCTAATCCATTCCAGGAATGACACAGTACTCAATTACACAACTACATAGACATTTTTCTTCAGGATACTGCCTATATTCAATTCACTGGCATTGTCCAGTGGTCACTTGATACTAGTCTATTTGATATTTTGCAAATCTTTATTCATTGTGAAGCTTTACAAATGTCAGTTTATTTCTTTATGTCAAATCCAGTCTGTTCATTACATGCTTAAATGTCATTATAAGACTAAAAACTTTATAAAGACATGATGGGACCAGCATTGATAATTTTATGCTTTTTTAACAGTTGACTTTTCAACCTTATGCTATAATGAAAAGCTATTTGCATACCATGTAATTCCTTAGTTTCTTTAAGGGTATTTTAGCTCTCAATAATGACATCCAGGAAAGAGATACTTAGTCTGGCACAAATGTAAGCCTGGCATTAGCTCAGGAAAGGAGTACAGCCAATTAATTAGGCACTATGCCCAAGCTAATAGGCCTTACATTTTGGATGGACTTTATCTCACCTACGTGCAGCTGTCTATAAGACAGGACTCTCATCTAGGATACTCTTCTAGGTAGCTCTGTAGTCAGAAGCAGAAACAGACACCTCCTGAAAGTGACAACTCCTGGTTTTTAGACATGTTTCATAGCAGGAAAAGAGTCACCTCTTGCTTTACTCTTCACTGATGATGGCTGGCATTTAGGTGACTTGCTGTATTTAATTTGGTTCACATAGAATCACAGGGTGGGTGAGATTGGAAGGGACCACTGCCAGTCACCCAGTCCAACACCTCTGCTCAAGCAGGGTCCCCCCAAACATGTGTCTCTGGATAGTGTCCAAAATACAACATCTCAGCTATAGGATCTCAGACTAGATGTTTAATTTTCGGATGGCTACAGGAACACAACATCCACTTGACACAGGGCTCTGCTGATTCAACTGCTTGCACCTGTACTCCTGAGCTAGTTTGGTTTCCTAGCTTAGACATCTCTTTGTGTTCCCTAACTCCACATGCAACAGAGACATGAAAACTAATGGAGTGAAGAAGTTCTTATGGCATTACATCAATATCTGTCAAAAATCTTTATCAGGGCTGAAATTTCTAGAGAAGTTTGCCCTTCTGCTGCTTGGAGTTGGGAAAAGAGGCTTAAATATAGGTTACTGTGTTTGTGGTGGAGCAGGCCTGGCACTGATGTAACATGAAAGAATTTTAGTTTCAGTGCAAGTGTCTGCTTAGTATGTGTCAGATAAGCCTGATCTTTCTCCAGCTGCTAACTTGCTCAATCTAAGCAAATATTTGCTTTCACTGGAGTGACAAATACATATTCTTAATGTAAGAAACAAAATTTTGCCAAAATTTCAGGTTCTGCCTGACAGCAGAGGTCACAGAGAAAAGGGCATTGTTTTTTTTGTTTGCCAGGAACAAAAGTTGCTTTCTTGGAAATTACCAAGTTGAAAAGAAAACATGGATTGAAGCTTCCATGAGAAGTGGCAGTTTGAAGGATAAAAATGTGGAAAAAATCCATTTACTGCAGAAAATGTGGTAGTATAATGGACTTTATGGGTGGTCTTAAAAATAGCAGTACTCTATAATGTACATTTTTGTCAGAGAATGTGTTGATGGCAGTCACTTTTAAAATCAGACTCCATTAAACCTGTTTATAATAACTGAGTTGGTAAAATCTGAGCCACTGTGGTAAGCAGGGCAATTCAGTGTAGGCACAGCTTTGGCCCTCAGAGTTTCTGCTTGGCACACTTCCTTTCTGAGCCTCGGACTGTTCCCCACCAGCTGCTGTGTTCCCTCTTCTGGCTTCCCCCCATTCTTCACTTTCCAGAGGTTCTGCCCAGCTGCCTTTGCCACAGACCCATTGCAGGATCTGCATTGGGAGGAGAAGACAAAGCAACTGTTTTCATGCTTCCAGTCAATGTTTTCATGCTTCAATTCTCAAAAGTCCTTCTTAACTTCTCCCCAGGTTCATTTGGTGATTCTCCTATAGGAAACATCCATTGGGAAACAGGGTAGCTTGAATTTTATTCATCTACATTTCATCCTTCCATTTAAATGTATTTAAAAGACTAAACACTTGATTAGCTCTTTACACGTCTCTATAACGCACATACTTATTTTCCTGTATGTTTATAGTTCACCTGTAGGTTATCTCCCTCTTTCCCCAAGCACAGTCTTAAAAAGTCCATTAAAATGTTATGCTGTATATGTGACTGGAGGCCTAGAGTCCTCGTGATACCTTAATGTTGTTGGTTTATCTGATCAGGGACACATGCATGTCAGTTTTCTGTAGCTCTCCAGCCTTGAATTAATCTGACAATTTTTCTGCCTGCCATGTAATTCTCATGCAGTGGAATTCAGTGAAACATGGGCTCCAGAAGTGAGATTGATTTAAGCAAGAAAAGGCCGTTCAGGTTCTAGTTGAGTTTCCAGACTAAAATATGTGCTCCACTATGACCCTGTCGAAAACAGTTTGGGGCATGGAATATGTCTCAGTCTGTAATTTGTAACACATTGTATAATAAGTTAGTGATTTTTAAAATGTGTATTCATTTCTTGCTGAGACTAAGTGAAGTATTTTTTGTGTTCGTAGTAGTAGTAGAAAGATGACAGCCAAAACAAATAATCCAAAAGACTGTTCCATGATGGATTGTCCTGGACAACATTTTCCAAAAGTGCTACACGGTCATTGGCCTTTGTGTGTCATTAAACTCCAGTCATGAGCCTCCTGCCAAGAAATGCTTGTTCTCACCAGGTGACCTAGTTCCAAAAGAAAGAGACAAATGTCAAGCAAAGTGAAATGACATGCCCCAAAATAGCTAAGATCCTTAGCCTTACAGCGAATCATACATCTTCCAAACTCTGTTGACTCTTACCCACCTATGGGTAGCCACACTTTTAGCAGGTCCATACATGCTCTTGGTGATTTTCATAGGTGGGAGAGCTGAAAAACATTAGATTTTTTCAATAATCTTGATGCCAGTGCAGTGTGACACAGAGATGGAAAGTGTGGGTAAACCAATGCAGACAGTCTTTTAGGGGACAGCTGCTAACAGGGTAGCATGGGGATGGCAAAAGGGGCACATGCTGTGTTGTTGCAAGAGTTACCCTTCTAACGCAGGCATCAAGTGTCAATAAACATGCCTGAGCAATACCAGCACCTCCTGGCACTGCTGCGTTGGAAGTGAGGGAAGCAAACTCAGGACCAGGGTCTACCAGTTTAGAGTTTTCCCTTCTTGGTCTTACAGGCTTTCCCAAGATATTGTTTGTGGCGTAAAGTAGCAGTAACAATATTTATTTGAGTGAAGGCAGCACTACCCAGCTGGAGGACTAAGACACCAGTGGGATTTGAATCCAGTGGGAATTTACTGAGCACAGGCCCCGTCCCCAGAGTTCCCACTCATTGCTGAAAGATAGTCTGTTCTTCCCCCCTTTCCAAGAAGTGCAGCATGCCAGATGGACGTCCCTGCATTGCTGTAAAAATAACTGGACCATCTATTTTCAGACATCAGTTTTTACATTTGCACATATAAGACAGCACTATAGCTTTTCAGGTCCCCTGAGTGCCCCTTTACAGATGGAAACACCTGTTTGATTTGGCAAACGCCTTTCCCGACATCAGACAACTGGGCATTAAGCAGCTGGAGCAACTTCTTGCCTTTATGACCCAGAAGGACTATTCTTATCAGGGCTGTTCCTCACAATGCCTTTTGGACCCATATGGAAAAGAACTCTAATTGCTCAGAAAAAGAGGCTCCTCTGGCAAGAGGAGATGCCAGGCAGTTGGAGAAAATCCAGGTTAAAAGACTAAAGACTGAAAGGAAACATATTTGGCCTAAAAACTATGATTTTTAAATCCCTAAACTGGAGATATTGCTTGAAAAATGCAGGAAGATACAAGAGTTAGAATTTTGTAATATTTCTTTCTTTCATTTTTCTTTCCGAAGCCAGTGTATTTTTTTTTTTTAGCAGTTCAGGTACTTGCTAAAACTGTCACTTGCATTTTTAAAAAATCTCTGTGCAAAATTTTGCAGAGAGGACTTGATATTAAAAGCTAGAATCGGCAACTTCATCATTAACTATATGTTTGCACTCACTACTGGCTGAGCACCTGTTTTCTGTTCCCCATGAGAGAGTCATCAGTTTATTTTCCTCAAACCAACTGCCTTTCAAAAACTATTCCACACACCTCTCTGAACGTAAAGTAATCACTTGGGCAAACGGAAGCTTCTCTAAAGGAGATGTGTTGATAAGAGACAATTTTAGAACCTTGTATCTAGTCTCCTTTGTATTTTTCTGAAATTCAGTAATCCCCTTCCCCACTTAGCTTAGTGAGTGGCTGACCCAAAGCCAGCAGAGGTCAGAGGAAAGGCTTCTTCCAAAAAAGAGTGAGTGGTTACAACACTGCAAACAAAGGGGAGCTTGGTGGTGTAATAATTTCTTATATGTACTTCAGACAAATGGTGTTTGATTCCAGAGAGAGCACATGAGCCATATGATGCTGCAAGTGAAGTCATGACAATACTTTGCTGTGGACTGAGGGAAAAAATCAGATGGTATAAGACTGTAAGAGCTGACACTTGTGTAGGCAGATGTGGAGAGATATAGGCAACTAAAACATAAAAACTGCATTTACACTGGGTGTCTAGGCTGTTTGACAGTCGCCAGAGACTTGTAGGCATATTCAGGGGATGTTAATGTGTAAAGGCAAGGATGTGGATTAAGCATCTCCACAAAGCGATTCATTCCTCCTTTCTCTGTTGACTGTAAAGGCAGCCTAGGCAAGGAGCTTAAATTGGACGTGTAAGACCTGGGTGGTTAAAACTCGGTAAAATTAATCCTGTATTGTAACATGGAGAAAGGGAGTGCTTTCCTATTTGTATAGCCTTACTGCACTGCAGCAAATATGGAAATGTTGGGGGGGGGGTTTTGTGCATTTATATTATAAATTTTAATTAACTAGGTAAGAAGCAGGTTTATATCTGTAATTACGAGGACAGCTTCTTGCACATAGAGATTTCAGTCTACAGTTCTCTAAAAAATATATTAAAATCAAAAGAAAGGCAATGCCTCAGGCAGATTAGTGCAGGAGAAATGTAGGGTGAACAAAATTCTCACTTTTAGCACCTTTAGTGTCTGACAGAATAGCAAAGCTCAGTGAGTCACCCTCAAACCATGCAAGATCATATGCTTCATTAGGCAGGAAACACAGATATATCTCCACTGATACATAATACAGAATGGAGTATTAAAACGGATATATATTTGTTCTATTTATATTCTTACTGGCTATGTGCAGAAACTGAAACACAGCACCTCCAGCTCCAGGTGGCCATCAGGTATCAGGAAAATACTCTCCACACAGGAACTGTCTCCTGGAGCTAACCAGCGTGGCTGAGGTAAAGAAGTCAAGGTTCAATAGGCACCTTTCTCACCCTTAGCAAAGATATGTCATCAAGTGTTTCTCTCGAATGTGTTCACTGTGGGGTGTATCTTTCATCCATGCCAATAAGTCAGCCAGTCTCTTGTTTACTGCCACATACATTGTGTAGCAGTGACAAAGGACAGAGTATGTATGAGAAAAACAGGAGGGTATTACTGAGAAAAAGCAAATGTGGCTGGACTTCTAAATACCTTACCATACTGAAGGTGCTAAACATCACATGGGATTATGCCACCCAGAATTAGTAACGTCTCAGGCTGGCTACTTAACTGGTGTAAATTGGTGGCACCCCACTGGTTTCAATGGAACTTCATTAATTTATGCTAGCTGAGGATCTGGCCCTGAAATAGCTGTAATATAAGATCAGCATCTCTAGATCAGTTTATTCAGTCTCAACCAATCAGCTTTTCTACTGACATTCTTTTTCTTCTTAAATGTTGTCACCTTCTTGAATTTAAACACCAAAAACCCCTCATCTGCTTATCAAGACATCACAAACATTTGCACCCTTCCAGGCAGGACTTCAAAACATGTTGTGAGCCCCCAGAGTCTACCAAGCAGGCAAGGAAAGGCACTCTGTGATCGTAAGGCAGGATGCATGGCCCGGCTTGGCACTGGGGCTGCCCTGCTACAGGAAGCAGCCGACTGAGATGCTGGGATGGGGAAGGGGGAAGCACAGATTTTATCAGGTCAGGGCTGGTCTTCTCAGAGGAGGCTAAGCAAGCAAACTCTATTCCTCATTAGTATGAGTCAGGCGATCATTGCTTCTCGTGTCAATTACTGTGGGGCTCTCTAGAGTAAACTTCTGCCTATTCCCGGAGAGAGGGGTTGTAATTAATTTACCTGCAGCTTGGCTCAGATGTGCTTCACACACAAGCTCTAAGCACAAGCTTTAAGCACAGCTCTACTAGGAAAAGTGTCCAGCAAGCGCAAAGCCATATGCAGTTAGGACCTGAGACGTGTCTGTGCAAGTACAATGCTGAGCTTTGAGCTTTGTATTTTAGCTATTGGAAGCAGTCTACCTGGGACAGCACAGAGCTCAGTGGGAACCTGCTTCTCGGTGAGGTACTCCTCTAGGCCTGTACAAAGCTCTGGACTGACAGAGCTAGCCTGCCTCAGGCCCTGAGATAGGTTGTTTAAAGCAAACATGGGTAACTCTACACTATGCAGCAGCTCACAGTGTAGACAACCCCTCAGAATTAAAGCCTTTAGAGCTGAGTCTCCAGCATGACTTCAGATTTCATGAAGGTGTTCCTTGGACGTCTCCGCTTGAGGTGTTTTGTTGACTCAGGCCGGCTTTGCTTGTGAAATCTGAGGGGATCACATCACATGGTTTATCCTGCATTTACTCACGTATAACCCAGCATGACTGTACATCAATCAACTAATTTTAGCTATGTTAAAACTGAAAAGAAAATAATGATATCTCATAAATATACTGACCTGCCTCTCTCCAATCCAGTTTCTGTCTTCCTTCATTTTCTTAACATTTTTTGGGAGGGCCTTCCAAAGATTATTCATAATTCTCTGAATTGACTTATGACTTCTCAGAGTGCTTCTAGTCCTCACATTACTGGGGGAATTTCACAACATGTCATGAATTTTTTTCTTCAGTTGCTCTTTTTTAGTGTTTTCTGTCTCCATCCACTCTTCTGCTCCAACTAAATAAGCAAAAATTATTTGCTTGCTTTGCTGACTTACATAACAGTCAAGCATTGTACTACATAACTTGAGATTTTTGTGTAGCTTCTTTGCCTTGTACAGCAGAATGGTGCTAAACTTTCATCAGCGCTGAACACGGCACCAAGAGATGACTCAACAGTGAAGGAAAGGGCACTTCCAGTCAAAAATGTCACTGTGAAAGTGGCAATGTATCTTACACATGTCATGTCATAGGAGAAAGGTCATCAATATTATATTCTTCCTCCATAATTGGATATGATAAGAATATTCTGCAAAAATAGTATTTCTTCCTTATTGTCTTTCCAATGCTCAAGAAGTAAAACCAAGGCAAGGTGTTTGATTTTTTAGCTCTTTTTTTCTGTAATGAGAAACACAGTGGCACATAAGCTGAAAAAGGATTATAAAATTTTATATATTCTGCAGTTCTTCAGACCTGTTGGGGAAAGAATTAGTAATGTATCTATATATCTGGTAAAAATATCTCAGTGACCTCATACTCACATTTGTGTAAACATCACCTCATCAGTTCCAGATACTTATACAGGAAACAAATCTGAATGCTCCTCTAGTGTTCTATACTTAGGCAGGTCAGCCGGCATATGTCTGGTCTGTAAATACCCAGTTTTACTTGGGTCCTTATTTTGAGGTTTCCCTCTTAAGAGTTTGCTGCAAACGTCCCCTCAGCATTTGCCTGTGTGCCTTTTCCAAAGCAACTTGCCCCTGAAGGTTGCCATTAAATTAAACGAAAAAACAACTACAAAGAAGAGTTGAATTGGTTGGTAAAGGCTTAGTTGGAGCTGAATTACTAAATATGACCATAATAGCCCTGAACTGACAAAGTGAGTATCAAATGATTTTTCATTGCTGTCAGTCACTGTGGTATGTGACCACAGTTTGCTCTGTGTCCCAAATCCCATCTTGCTAACAGGTTTCTAAAATCAAAATTCTCTTTCAGACTTTTCCTGATAATATTTCCTAATGGACTCTAGCATGTGGAATGAATTTCTGGCTTTATAGCTTGGGGAGATGTGTGATTATAGTGACATAACAAATTATGTGTTGCCTGGTGGAACAGTGCAGTGCTTGTGATTCCTTCGAACAGATAACCTTGAATGTCACATGCTTAATTTTTCAGTTATGAAGTAAAATAAGGAGGGAGTGTAGTAAAAGAAGGTACATATTACAAAAATAAACACAAAAAATAGTAGCATTTGAGCGTTTAGTTAACAATTTTTATATTTTTAAAAATAAATATCCCCTACAATACATTTCAAGCAACTATGTATACATGTATGCATCAAATTAGGGAAAAATAGAAAGTTTTTTAAAAAGTGAAAAACACAGTGAATTGCCAAGTTTAAGCTTCTAGAAAGACAGAATACTAGAGAGACAGAAGTCTAGACTAGTCCTCTAGAGAGACAGTATATAATGGTTTTGTAGATAGAAAACTGCCAATGTTACAGGACTCTTTAGCAGTATTATTATCAGGATTACTGGAAAGGTTCAGAGTAAAATCACTTTAGCTTTATGCTTCTTTACAAGGAAAAGGAGCAAGTCATGTATTCATGACTGTATTGCTGCCTCTGGAGATATGAGCATGGATAAGCAACCTTCCCCAACTGATTTTCCTGAAGTTCTGGTCCACGCAGACAATAGCAGAAAATAAATTTGAACCATCATTCATTCCTACGAGGTCACTAGACCAACTCTCTCCAACAGCTGTCTGATTTTGTTTGCTTTCTAATACTGCACGTATATTGCTGGGCTGTTGTATTTCTTTTTTTTTTTTTTTTAACTTTATTTTAAATTTTTTTTTCCCTTTTCTGTTTCCTTTTTTTTTCTTTTAATGCAGATAATGATATTCCATGTGCAGATTCAGACAGTGTTCTTTCAGCCACACTAATGGAAACAAGGAATAAAGAGGGCTTAAATTATTTGGTACTAGTCAAAGAAGGCAATCAAGATGAAGGATGCATCAATTCTGCCGAAATTAGTTAAGTCTGGTTACCACTGTTTAAAAGAGACAATGAAAGAAGAGAAAAAACTCTTCAAAGAAGACATAAGCCAAGGAAAATATTCTGCACATCATCATACTTACAGAGGTGTCTTAAAAAAAAGCAACTCTTTAATAAAACTACCAGAAAACATAACAAGGTACTGAATGGTGTGTATCAGGATAAGACAGTGATTATACATCCTTTGATTTTCTACTTGTTATGGTTTGGGTACATCACAGGAGATAGTTTAAAGTAAAAAAACATGTATCAGAGAGTCAGGGATTTTACTGTGGTATTGATTAAACTTATGCAATCACATATGCCTCAGGCACAAGGCAGTCCTAAAAAGGGAATACTGGTGTGCTGCTTCAAAGGACAGACCAGCTTGTTCATGAATAAAACCAAACAGTTGAAGTCTAGCTTCACTGTGCACAAACAAGATTTTACAAATTGAAAAAACCAACATCAATACCAAACTCTAAATCAGAAAGCAACTGAAAAAGGGTGACCAGGTTGTCCACTGCTGCGGGTGGTCTGTTTCCCTATTTAATTTAAACAAATGTTTGCAATCATCTTGCATATTAAGTTGCACAGCAATTGATCTGTGAGTCTAGACAGTCCTGTTTTCTAACATTTCTTCTTTTTTCCTTTTTGAATGTTCATCAACCTCATTTATTTTTTATCAGACTGGGTGAATGGAGGTACTCTTCCTTGGTGTGTTTGGAGATCAACTCAAAGTATATAATAAAATCTTATACAAATAATTATTGAATAAAAGACAGCAATAAGCTTTTTCTAGCCTTTCATCATGAGCAGTAGTTTACAAATTATACAGAGCTATTCACTGACATCTTTCAGGAAGCAAGAAACATGCTATAATTTTATGCGAATATTTGATAATGGGGCACACCGGAGAGTAGTAAAGGCTCTATCTGATGTCAGAATGTATACATTTACAAGAAGCAACTCCACTGCAATCAAGCTTCAAAAGTTTCTTAAATGGAGATTCAACACAGATGAACAAGAAATTTGGAGTCTGAACATTTTACTGAAATGAAATAGAAACCGAGATATTTTGAATTTGTATTTTTCAAAATCCCTGAAAAAGCCCACTCAATCATCATATAAATATTTTTCTTCATCTACAAATCAGTGTAAAAGACAGATTTGCTAATAAAAACAATTGCAGCACTTCGCTATGCTCACCAGACCGTGAGCAACAGATAAACAAATAAATACTGTCTTATGATTCCTTCCTCTTCAAGTGCTGCTTGATTGATTGTACAACCATTCCTTCCATTTCAGCAATTTAAAAATTACTAATGTTTGCTAACCTATGGCATGTGCTGGCCAGAAGCCAGGAGGATCCCAGTTCTGTAGGCACCACACCTGAATGTGTTCTGTGAGCATAGTTCCATTTAAGCCAGGAAGCCTGCTCAGTCAGCAAGCCGCAGACAAAGGATATGAACAACAAATGGACTCCATATGAGTCTTTTTCTTTAGCAGCAGAAGCCTCCCAAAATTCTGTCAAGACAACACCTTTCACAGGTCCTGCTAGCACCTATGATGTCATATCCCAAGTCAATTCAGTTTTGTGTGGGTCTGCATTGGAAAAGAATCATGGAAGGACCTAACCAATGTATGTAAACTGGGTTAGTGGGCAAGATGAGCATTGGTGACAGAGAGCAGTCAGGAGTAATGTCCTTCAGGTCTTGAAGCAGTCACAAATATACAAAGCAGTTCAAACAGAAAAGAGGGAAGGTAACTCTTGTGTTCACATTTTGTAAGTGTTGCAAGACAAGCCTAGTTTTAATGAAAGATTTATCACAGCATGATGAGAACAAAGTTTAATACACTGCCAGTAAATGAAACCTTAGGATATTGAGCAGTGACCTATGCCTTTTGTATCTGATTGTATGAAAAATGTTTTGGACAGGATTAAAAATTAACTTACTGATCCAAATTCTAAGATCCTGATCTATAATTTGTTGAATTCAGTGGAAGACACAATACCTAACCTTCCCAACAATCACAGTCGCCTGAGTCATGCTCAGTGATACAGTGTGAGCTCTGAGCATGGCCCTACTCATCTCTACCTTATTGAAGTGTTGCTTCCTCTCTTCATTCAAACTCTTCTTGATGATTCATGTTTTTCTCATCAATGCTTATTCACTACCCGGGGGTCACCTCTTGCTTTCCAGCAGACAGGGCCTGATGGCAATTTTCGTTCTACTTTTGGACACAGTAGGAAAGACACATATATAAGAGGTGATGAGAATGAAAGACTTCTTAAGCACATTCTCTCTTAGGCAGGGAAATGGGTGCTACCTGGCCTGTGTTTGCCTCTGTTCTTACCTACTCCTATGGCAGATCAAGGGAAAGAGTCAAGAAATCCTTGAGTTCAAATATCTTGATTTTCAAGGCTACAGATTTTAAATAAGTACAGATGGATTTAAGGGTGATAATGTCATTTAAAGGAAAGAGATATTTAGGGGAGAAAAGAATCCTGACATATCGGAAAGGTTGTATGTGAGATAAGGGTAGTATAAGGCACGTGGACCCAATTTTCAGCTGCTGTAAATCAGGTTAGATATGTTAAGCTAAGCTGAGGTACAGCAGTATAAAAACTGTCTGCAAGTGTTTAGCTTGAATTTTGTCCTGAGACAGATAGACCTATGCCCAGCCAGTTCCTGAAAAAAAGAGGGCTAATCTCTTTAAGTCTCCTTTTCTCCATTTTCTTGTTGAGCATGACATTACATGGCATGGAATATTTCTTCGGTTAATTTGAGTCATCTGCCTGGCTGTGTCCCCTCCCAATATCTTGTGCACCCTCAGCCTATTAACTGGGGAGGGGGCACGGAGTGAGAAGCAGAGGTGGCTTTGATTATGTGCAGGCACTTTTCAGCAGTAACTAAAACATTACTGTGTTATCAGTATTGTTTTGATTGCAAATCTAAAATACAACACAAGTTGTATAGTCCTTCAACTGCAGACTTGACATTCATACGAATGGATGACAAATATTCTACTTCTACCTATGATTAGTATTTACTACCATCCAACACAAAGGCTGTGGTGATTAATTAATGTTTGTAAATTATTTTGTAAATGTGAAGGGCCAGGGCAGAAGTTGCTGATTAACTAAGGCAGCATTTTCAGTGGCATCAATTCTAAGTCTTCTATCTTCAGGTCTACAGCAGGTGGTAGCACCCAGCCATCAGTGCATTTCTGTTTTTCAGGGTTGCTGGCAAGGGCTTTTGAGCTGGCACATACTGATGACCAGATTTATCCAAAATCTGTGTACCTCATGCTTTCTATTTGGGACCATGATCAGGATACTATGAAAGAAAAACCAATGCTTTATGACAAGAATATTGAGTTCTTATTAGATCAAAGATAAAATCATGGAAATGTGCACATAGCTGCTGCTGAGAGATACGCCAGGCTCTAGCGGGATCAGTCTCTGATCCCCATGTGCCACAGAGGGAGTGCCCAGGAGTTTGACATAAGCTACGGGAATGTGGCTGTCAAGAACTCTGAAGGGAAAATTTATACAGCTTGAAAGGATGATTTGTCAAGATATGAAAGGCAAAAGACATCTTTGGTTTTATCAGGTTGGACAGAAAAACTTGGGTTGTCAAGACGATTTCTTTGTCTTTTTTATATTCAACATTCAGGTCTGGGAGACTTTACTGTCAGTCATTCAATGGCATCATCACAAGATTTGAGAAACTTAAAAATGATCACCAGAAAGGCAAAAGGTTGTACAGCTACACTAACTCAAGTTTTTTTCTGTTAACCTTTGTTACTTGCAGAAACTAGTAAGTGGTGAGGACAAGAAAAGCAAGAACTAAGTTCACCTAAGCCTAAATTATCTGAGAACCTCAAGCTGGGGTCCAGCACTGAGACTAAAGTTGTTGTTCCTCAGCTTTCCCGGTACCCTAGATAACAGAGACTTCTAACACCCTCTAGATCACAACATCCCTCAAAATTTGCTTTTCTCACCGCTTTTACAGAAGGGCACAAGGATCGTGATGGCAGAGTCACTGCATCCTTGCCTTTCACGCTGGTTTTCAGCATAGAAACTTTTACAACTTTGGCTCTATTTTTAATGACACTTAGCAACTCTAACTGATGTTTTAACTCTAAAAAATAGCCAGAAACTCAGGGTATCAAAGCCAAGTGAAGATGCCAAAATATTGTCATTATTGCCACTGACATAACTGATACTGCTGTATAAATAACCTTTTATAAAATGCATTAACTTCTTTGTGTGACATCTTCCATTTGGAGGATGTTCATCGCTGTCTTCTATCTTTTACTGTGAGAAGAGAGCTGTAAAATAACCACTCCCTGTTTGGATATTAATTCCTTTTGCAATTCTATTGACATAGCTGGATATTCTTTCTGGGATAGAATAGAATCATTTAGGTTGGAAGAGACTTCTAAGATCATTCAGTTCAACCACCAACCCAGCACTGCCAAGTGCACAACTAAACCATGTCCCTAAGCACCACATCTACACGTCTTTCAAATCCCTCCTGGGATGGTGACTCCACCACTTCCCTGGGCAGCCTGTTCCAATGCTTGACAGCCCTTTTTGAGAAGAAATATCCCATAAAATCCAATCTAAACCTCCCCTGGTGCAACTTGAAGCTGTTTCCTCTCATTCTATCAATCGTTTCTTAGGAGAAGAAACAGACCCCCACCTTCTTCCAACCTCCTTTCAGGTAATCCTAGAGAGTGATAAGGTTACCCTTGAGCTTCCTTTTCTCCAAGCTAAATAGCCCCAGTTCCCTCAGCTGCTCCACATAAGATTTGTGCTCAAGACCCTTCACCAGCTCTGATGCCCTTTATAGATCCACAGAATCAAGGTTGGAAATGACGTCCAAGATCATGGAGTCCAACTTTTGAACAATCACCACTTTGTCAACTAAACCATAGCACTACGTGCCATGTCAGTCATTTCTTGGACACTTTCAGGGATAGTGACTCTGCCACCTCGTCAATCCATTCCAATGCTTGACAACCCTTTCCATGAAGAAATTCTTCCTAATGTCCAACCTGAACCTTCCCTGGCACAGCTTGAGGCTATGTCCCCTTTTCCTGCCACTTGTTACATGGGCGAAATTGCCCCACCTCACTTGCAGGCAGTTGTAGAGAGCGATAAAGTCTCCTCTGAGTCTCCTTTTCTCCAGGCTAAGCAATCCCAGCTCCCTCAGCTTCTCCTCACAAGACTTGTGCTCCAGACCCTTCACCAGTTCTGCTGCCCTTCTCTAGACTCGCTCCAGCACCTCAATGTCCTTCTTGTCGTGAGGGGCCCAGAGCTGGACGCAGGATTCGAGGTGCGGCCTCACCAGTGCCAAGTACAGGGGGACAATCCCTGCCCTGGTGGTACTGGCCACATGATTTCTGACACAAGCTGGGATGACATTGGCCTTCTTGGCCACCTGGGCACAGCTGGATCATGTTCAGTCGGATGTCAACAACCAGCACCCACAGGTCCTTTTCCTCTGGGCAGTTTTCGAGCCACTCTTTCCCCAGCCTGTGGCACTGCCTGGGGTTGTTGTGATCCGAGGGCAGGACCTGTCACTTGACCTTGTTGAACCTCACACAACTGGCCTTGGCCCACAGATACAGCCTGTCCAGATCCCTCCACAGAGTCTTCCTGCCCTCCAGTAGATCAACACTCCTGCTCAGTGTTGTCTGCAAAGTGACACTCAATCCCCTTGTCCATATCACTGATAAAGGTACTAAACAGGACTGGCCCCAATATTGAGCTTTGAGGGACACCACTTGTGACCGCTGCCCACGGGGCGTAACCCCATTCACCACCACTCTCTGGGCCCGGCCATCCAGTCAGCTTTTTAGCCAGTGAGCTGGGTAGAACCCTGGCCAAGCCATGAGCAGCCAGTTTCTTCAGGAGGATGCTGTGGGAAACAGTGACAAAGGCTTTACTAAAAACCAAGTAGACAACATCCACAACCTTTTCCTCTTCCACTAAGTGGGTCATCTTGCCGTAGAAGGAGATCAGATTAGTCAAGCAAGACCTGCCTTTGGTAAACCCATGCTGCCTGATGCCCGGATTGTCCTGCATATGCTGTGTGATGACCCTCAAGGTGATCTGATCCATTCAGATATTTTCTTCAGGGAATGCTTTCTGGAATGCCTACCTATCTCCATACAGAAATAAATTTCTGGGGAAAAGTGTTACTAAAAATTTCTTTAGCATTCTTTGATTCAGTTTTATATTATGAGTAAAATACTTGATGGAAGCAATATAAGAAAAGTAGTGACAAAGTGAGTAGAGCTGCAAATGCCCTATAGTCACCATGTTTGCACAGTTGTGTTTTGGCTCAGACCACAGAGTCCTGCAGGTCCTACGTGGAATATATGTTTCTGGGGCATGGGAAGCAATAAAAGATACAGGAGTAATAGGATGGCTTTTAAAAAACAAGCCTATATGAAAGAAGTTTGGACTGTGAATAAAATGAGTGTTACTCTAAGGACTATGCAAATATACAAATTGCAAATTCTTATCTGACCTACACTTTTTTTTTTAAGTGACGAAAGTGTCAAATTAAGTGGCAAAGGAAAACCATAAAGTGCCTTTGGAAATACACTCCCAAAGAGTGTAAACAAAGTCAAATACAAGCACTCCCTTAAATACAGGATTTGCATTTTCTTAGCAGAATAAACTCTCTGCCTTGACTCTCTGTGCACTCACTGAAGTGGAGGTCATGGCTAGTGACAACTGGGAGCTGTTCCTAGAGGCTTTCTTGCCTTTTTAGGTTATGAGGGTCTCTGTGTGTTTAGGATAATATGATTGACGGCTCCACTCCGGCCCCAATTAGCACCCTATAATTTATTAGCTTCTGCTTTCAGATTATGCGCTAACTTCACAAATATTTCAACCACGGAAACAGCAGCTATCAAGTGTCTCTTTCCTGATCCAGCTCACTTGGACTGCAGTTAAATACAAGGAGGGAGCTGTGTAGGTCTGTCAAGAGAGAATAATCATTTGTGTCTGTGTGCAACTGAGGCTGTCACAGTTCTTTAGGACCCAGCTTCTGGAAAAAAGGAGTTGTTCCACTGCATCAGGATCAGGGGTTAGGGCTTGGTTCCTTCCACAGCAGTTCAGTGCAGGATTGAGACCAATGCACTGGCTCTTCCTGAGAAGGCCTGTGTTTATCCAACTCTGTTTATCGTGTAAATACTGACTCCATGCAAACAACATTGACAGGAAAGTTTGTGTCCGTCCTAACACTGTTTCTTTGCTCCTTGCTGCTGCTGTGTGGGGCCAGAATACTAAGTGCAGGAGGGAAGAGCGTGGGTGAGGCAGGAGAACAGAGAGGGGATGAGATGCAGGGTGTGGGGTGAGGGCAGAAGTCAAGGAGAGGAGAAGCAGAGAAGTTGGGGGGGGTATGATGAGGGAGGAGGGGCATCTTGCAGCTGTAACTGGGCCAGGAAGGGCAGAAGGAAATGTGCCATGCAGCAGGGACACAGTACCCTCAGTAATATCCAATGTGGTTTTACATCTCCTAATGGGACAGCACTCCTGCCAGGTGTTTATCCTGCCTTTACCATGAATGAATAAGCAACTGGCACATACCTAAAGAAATGCTCCAGTCCTTGGCCAGCCTGTGCTTTTGTGAAATGCAGCCGAGCATGGCAAATGAAAGTGCCCATGCATGAGAGTGGGGCCCAGGACTGTGCACACCTGCACCCCGCAGCCCAATACCCCTGCACCCCTGCACCTCTGCACCTCTGTCTGCACTCCTACACTCCTGTACCCTTGCACCTCTGCACCTCTGCACCTCTGCACTCCTACACTCCTGTACCCTTGCACCTCTGCACCTCTGCACCTCTGCACTCCTACACTCCTGTACCCTGCACACCCGCACATTTGCACCCTGCATCCCTGCACTCCTACACTCCTGCACACCTGAACGGGCTCTTCCAGCACCTTCCCTATCTCTTGTGGGACTTAACACAGAGAGGGCAGGGGCAGGAAGATGGGGACATGGCACCCCAGGGCCTCTCTGCTGCAATTTGCACTAACAGCTTTGATGCACATTATTCCCGAGTTAAGGAGGCAGTAGAAGGTGCACTGCAAAGGTAACTCCTCCTCTATGATTAGAAACGCACATGAAGAGCCCAGGCTGAGTCTCTTGTCACTACATTCAGATTAGATAATAGTATTACCGTGCTGGGAACTAAATTAACAACATGGTTCCCCAGGCTGCAGTCCCAAAACTTAGGAGCCAACTGAAATAAAACTTTTTCTTCTTTTTCTTTTTCTTTTTCTTTCTTTTTTCTTTTTCTTCCTTTTCCTTTTCCTTTTCCTTTTCCTTTTCCTTTTCCTTTTCCTTTTCCTTCTCCTTCTCCTTCTCCTTCTCCTTCTCCTTCTCCTTTTTCCTTTTTCCTTTTTCTTTTCTTTTCTTTTCCTTTTTTATTTTTCTTTTTTTGTTCCTATTTTTCTTTTTCCTTCTTCTTTTTCCCTTTTTTTTTTTTTAAGATCTCTTTTTTTTTTTTTTAAGATCCTTTTTTTTTTTTTTTTTTTTGTTCCTATTTTTCTTTTTCCTTCTTCTTTTTCCCTTTTTTTTTTTTTAAGATCTCTTTTGCATAGGGAAATTTTGCATTTCCCTATGCAAAATTGCCGAACATATTAAATCAATGTCTCACTCCTGAAAATAATCATAGGATCCTCTCTTTCCCCTGCTCCTCTGGGTGGCAGGCCCAGGAAGACAGCCAGGACACTACAATCCTCCACGGGAGCTGGCTCATCCTTCTGTAATCAAAAGGGCATGTTAATTACAGCACTTGCCCAGAAAAAGATGCACAGCAACTGTCAGTTAGAGAACCCTGCTGCATCCAAAGCCACCAGCAGCATATTCCTCCCTTCCAAGAAGGGCCCAACATTTTAGCCCTAGCTAGAGCTTGTCTTGTGAACCTAAATATGACTTCAAAGGGAAGGCGAGAAGGGTCAGCAGCTCCTGACCCAAGGAGGAGACAAGGCAGATACATTTCCCCAGAGGCGGCAGCACATAGTCTAGGGGATGCAAAAGGCATTATTCAAACTCTCTTTCACCCTCTTCTCCCTTCTTCCTCCTCTGCTGGGGGCTCCTATGGCAAACACACCGGAAAAGGAGATGAGAAGTAAGTTTTACCCTAAAACTCTCCAACATTAGGCTGTGAGTGTAGGGGCACATATATGCATTTAAGAGTTTTATGCTGCATTCTTATGACTGCAGCCATACTGAAGCAAAAACCTCTTTAAAATAAAGTGGAGACTGCACCCACAAATACCATGCCCTATCCCCACCTCCATCCTTCCCTTGACAGATCACTTTTAACCTCAGAGATCATTAAAACAGTGCTCCTTCATGCTTTGCTAATTTTCAGCTCTTTTCAGAAAGGGAAATAAATATCTGTGGTGAATATATCCAGAGCTCGTTTTGGAAACTCCTTGTGGGGAGGACACTCTTGCTATTGGGCAGCAGCAGATACCCTTGCTATGTCCAACACTGTCATGCTCTGCAGTAGATCCCATCCTTCTGCCTCCTTCACTGGACTCTGCACGGGCAGGTTTGAAGTTGTTTGTTTGTGTCTGTTCGTTTGTCCCAGCTGGGCTAGTCTGTTTGTCAGGTGGGCAGCTAGAGAGCACAGTCTGGTGCATGACATTCAGAAAGGGACAGCAGGAGGATCTGCTCTTCAGGCTGCAGGGATGGGGACTCACATCCCTTTCAGTGTCTGACAAGCACATGACAGGTACTATTTACATAACATCTAAGAAGGGTTTTTTTTGTAATTCCAGATTTTCTGCAGGCATTCATGACTACGGGAGTAATAACTTATGATGCAAAGAGGAATAAAACAGACTTGAGAAATGGCATGGAGGTCATGTGCACTGTTACTGCATTAGGAGCTGTGGTCCCAATCCTGCAAAGACTCATGCCCAAGCCTTAAAGGTTGGTGCTGTGAGTAGTCCTTCAGGAGTCAGAATAACACAGAGTGAGCAAAACTGCAAGGATTAGCCAAAACAGGGCATGTGTGCTTTCAGGCTGCAGTCCACCCAGAGTAGGAGCATTTTTTAAAAGCTGCTTGTACTTTTAACACCTTGAGCCGCTGTCTTGGCTTTTGTGTTTGGATGCTTTCATGCTACAACAGTAAAAAACGTACCCACACAACAAATGCCGAAACCAATATTCATGTAGTCATTGCATAAATTCTCATGCTTGAATACATTCGCAGTCAAAATGAATTGTAAATGCCAATGTAGTAAATGACTTGTTTATGCTTACATGAATATTTCCAAATGTATTTGGGCTCTGTCACTCAGCCCTCCTCATTAAGAATTGCAGAGAAGAGGGGAGGAAAAAAAGAAAAAAGAAATAACTGTGGTGAAGCACAACCAATGATAGACTCAGATTTATCTTCTCTTAAAAAAAAAAAAAGTTTATAAACAGCCTGAAAAAACCCTCAGGCGAATGCTCACAAAATGACCCTGCTAACTTCAAGCCTCTGCAGCTAAATGCCATTTTTAGTTACTTTTCTCCTGCAAAAGGCTGGTGCCTTCTTCCTTGATAAACACCTCAGAATGTTTTTGGTTTAACCAATAATGTAAATTCTGGGGTCATTCCCCTGCCCTTTGCAGCTTGTCTGGGCTCTGGCTATTTGGAGGCTGATGGAAAAATTCCCATTGGTTTGTCTGGCTGAAGGAATCATGGCAAGTGCCCCCCTGCCATTTGTTAAGCTCTGGCTGGGGGTGCTCCTTGTCAGCTTCTCACAGAATGTACTCACACTGCTTTGTCAAACTCTTTCTATTAGGATTACTATTCGTTCCCAGAAATTGAGTTATCACCAAACCCAGGAGAAGCAAGTTTGTCTTATTCATAACTCCACTTCTGACACATGGTGAACATTATGCCAGCTCTTGTGAGAGTGTGGAAGGTAAAAACTCTCATCACAAAACAAAAGTCCATTTTCTACTGCTTCTCCTAGTGTCAGGGGGTAATGTCAGGAGTCTCCTACTATATGCTTTAAAATTTGTTAGCTTCAAAGACATTACATTAAGAAAAAAAACCAACAAAAAAATCCCCAAAACACAGTAGTGCTGGAATCAGATGTTTTGCCTATAAAAAAGTCAGCTTTTAAGTATAGGGTAAATGCCATTTCTGCCCTGTTTCATTAATTATCCGTCACCTGGTAATAACATTTTAATTTACCACTGCAATTGCAATTCTATATGCTACAGTCCCCTCTTCTAGCAGAAGAAATATGGAGCAGCTCCTTTACTTTAGCCAATCTTACAGACACACTATACACTAAAATGTAGCACTGCAATGGTCTCACATTTTCTTATCTTTTGTATTTATCTCTGTGTATTTTACTTACTAAGAAAATATTTTCAACTGTTAGGATTTCTATTTATCTTTCATGCAAAATAATAAAATAACTCACTTCATCCACGTGAGAGATACTTTTTCTTCTTCATCCTGAATTTTCCAGTTTGCCTCATTTCTCTTACTTAGCTTTAATTCTTCATTAAAGTACACAGGGTGAAAGAGGGAGATACCTTTAATACAGCTTTGCTACTGTTAAATATCTAATTCCCCCTTTCAAAAAACCCCAAACAAAACAACTACTAAAGTGGCAAAATGACAGCAACAAGTAGACAAAGGGAAGTGTTAGAGGCAACTCAGACCTAATGTCCATCGTGTGCTTTTCGTTCTGGTGTTCTGCTTAAAGGCTGTTGGGTTGAAGGTGAGCCGTTCTTCATCAGATTCCTTTCTCCTCCCTGCTTTAAGAGGGTTTTACTTTCACCAGAAAATGTTTATTGTAAAAAGAAAAAGAAAAAAAAATCAAAACCCCAACCAAAACCAACCAAACAACCCCACCCCCAACCCAACAACTGTTATACATCCAATGCAAATGTGCCAAACTCTGAGAAGTGCCACCTTGGTTTTCGTCTTTCTGGGATTTAAGCAGTTGTGAGGGGAACAGCTGCATATCTGTAAGTCCAGGGCAGGTGGCCCCAGTCAGACACTTGCCACTCACAACCACAAAGCTGAAAAATCTGACTGGTTGCTTGATAGTCCGAAAATGTTGATGAGTTCCAGTTTTCTCTCCTTTTACTTTTCTATAATGGAAAGTAAAAATCCAGTTCAAAACTGCTGAATAGCTTTGCCATGTTTGTACTCAAGAAATAACTTTCACTGCCATAAAAAAATATTCACACCACTGAAAAATCCCTACAATTTCCTCTGCTCCCTGTATGAAGGCCAGTGGTTTTGCATCACCATCCATGATGTCATTTGACTCTTTCAGAGTCTGGCTGCAGGTCTGGGTGTGGGGTCTGCTTAAATAGAAGTTCAATGTCTTTGGCTCTCCTCTTGCAACAGAAGGACTTTCCTTTCCGAAGTAAGTCTAAAGTATCCCCCTTGCAATGCCAGGTCCTTTTAAATCCTGTTGTCTTTCCCCGAGCAGCAGGGCCACGGTGGGCTTGGAAAAGAGTAAGGGGGGATCAGAGAGTCTTTGAGTCAGCACATCAGCTCAGAAGGGATCCACCACAGAAGGAGTAACGGCGAGCTGCAAACCAAGATCAGAAGCTGTTACAAACTGACCTGATTTCAGTTCTGAATGCCACCATGTCTAACGGGTAGAGAGCTACAGGGGAGAGCCAGGGGAAGAAGTATGAAGGACAGCTCTAAAACCAGTACAGATCCTTGCTTTTATCCTGAGGTTGCAAACCTAAGAATGGAGAGAAGAAAAAAAAAAGGAAGAAGAAAAATAGGTACAGGCATTTAAGGACAGAGGAAAACAAATTGCATTTCTTGCCAGCTGAGATCAGTCTAAAGCATGGGATCTCCAGAGCCCCAGAAGGCTGTGAAACAAGGAGAAGAGCCCAAGCCAAACTGGAGACAGGCACACGTCCCTCCTGCTTAAAGTGAGGACACCATAAGGAACCATTAGTGGCTGCAATAACAAAACCAGCATGGAGCAGACTTTCCTTGCTTTCACAACAACTGACTCAGGATCTGTCACTGCTGACTATGCCTGTGTACCCACTTTTGTCAGCACTACAGTCACAGCCTTGGTTCCAAGACACCCCAACAAGCACTACCAGGGGAAAACCACTGCCTTTTTTGTTCAGCAAATGCAATTGTGCTTTCATCTCAAAAACTGGAAGGAATAGGTAAATAAGGTGAGGAACTAGTTCATGAAACTGCGTGGTGTCTAGAAATGACCCCTCAGGGCAGCACATGGATGGGGCCAAGCAGCAACCTTTAAGGCTGCTCCAATCTGCTCCAAACTCTTGCTGCTCAATGCAGGAGCAAGACCAGGGCTAGGACAAGAGTACCTCAAAGCAACCTGTTGCCTCAGGGCATGTTTGAGGGCTTCAGAAATTCAAATAATGTTGTGGAGATGTGATGTGTTGGCCTGCCCCATCCTTCCTCTCCCTTCCTCAGTTGCCTGGCCTGAGAGCCCCAGGAAGACCACCCAGGGCAGAGCTCAGGTGTCCCACATGGGGCTTCCACCCTCACTTCATTCCCCCACAGCAGAACCTCAACCACCCCCTATGAGTCCTTCTGGGTGGTGTAGAGTCGGGGATCAGAGGTGCAGCTGAGCCAGGACCTGGGGGGACCAAGGGCAGCTCATTACCTGTGTCCACATTGAGGCCGATGCTCTGTGCCATGTCCCCCGTTGCATTGGGGAAGGGGCCCGGTGTCGTCCAGGCCGCAGCAGCGCCCGCTTCGGTCTTGCCCAGTTCACAGGGGGGACTGACTGGTGTGGATACGGAGGCGGGGGTGAGGCGGTNTGCAGAGAGGCGGGCGCGTAGGGGTCGGTGGCTGCGGCGAAGGGCAGCTCGCTGTGGGCAGCAGCTGCCAGGGGGCTGCTCAGGCTGGCTGGGACAGAGGAGGGCTGGTACGTGCTGTTCCAGAAGGACGGCGGGAAGATGCGCTGGCTCATTGGAAAGGAACCATCTGGGTGAAGGAAGTGGGAAAGAAAGTCAGCCAAGAACACACCCCACAAGCCTTGATCTCCTTTCCCTAAGGCTCTGTCCCTCCCTGATCCACCCAAAACAGTCCTTTCATTCCTTTTATTCCACGAAAAACTGCCAAACACAAGAACTTGCTCCAAACGAGTACAGATTCCTCTCCAACTAAACATCCAACACACCTAGCCTATGGCTTATCCATGAAACTGCAACTATTTGCTCCAGGTTTCTCTTAGTATGTAGACAGGCAAAAGGTTGTTATCTAAGGTGAGAGAAACATCTCTTTTCTTCAGTGGTGGAAATGGAGTGAGAGCTATTATACACCACTGAAATTCTCTGGATTAGGTTTTTCTTGTTTGTTTTCATCATAATCTCCTTGTCTAAGCATTTATGCCCAACACTTCCCGGAAAGTGGCTGATGCCTCAGTGCAGTTGCAAAGTGGGCAGGAACAGCGATGTGACTAAAGGCAATTCTGAATTACTCAAATATCTGGGGGAAATTGTTTCTTAGGTATATTGTCAACATTTTTGGGAAGCCCTCTGCAGATCTTTGGAGATTGGCAGGGCACAGGACAAGGGCCCTACATTTTCTTAGCCCAGTAAGCAATGTGCAAGATGGATTGGTGGTTATTAATAGCACAAAGAGATGTTATGCATGGTTATTTGGGTATGCACACTCTTCCTGAAAGAAATACTCTTAATACTTCTTTGCCAGGGGAGTATGTCAGCTCTGAGCCTTGGCACTGCTTGGGAGAAGGGGAAGCAGTTCATGATGAGCAAAAAGCCTCCTCTCCTGCCATCAATTCCAGCACTGAATATCTCTCACCCATGAAATATTCTTAGACACTACAGACAGCAATTCATGCAGGGACTGGGAAACCAGCTTTGGCTGAGCAGGTGGCCCTGTGAGGGAGGGTTACTAAGACTGCCCACAAGGAAGTGCCAGCCCTAACTCTCTGGCAGATGGAGTGTGGGGAAGGTTTTTCCCCTCTGCCATGAGTACCCTCGTGGGCCTGTCCAGCATGAATCAGGCGTGGATATGGAGAGCTGTGCATAAGCCATGGCCTTTGCCTTGACAGCACATGGCCATGGGCAGGTCTGGAAGCCCTTGTTTTCAGAGACTTAAGAGTCCTTATCAGTGCTCCAGCAGCAATCAGGGTGGTGATACAAGCAGGGCAAGATACAGGGACACACACAGTCGTTTTTTTTTAGAGGTGGGAAGCTGATGAGATGGTTCCCACATCTGCTTTTTGCTTTGCTCCCATCACTGTGACCACTCTGAACTGAAAGCTGGAAGGGTCAGCGGGGGACGCACTCATCACAATCACAGTTTAGGGGTCACTCTGCTGCTAGTTGGACGGTAGCCCCCTCCAGGTAAAGTACCTGCAGTGAAGACAATTTGTTTCCCCCGACTGCCTCCCAGGCTGCTATCCCCCTGGGCCATGGCCGCCCGGCATAATCTGAAGGGCTTTATTCTTTCCTTTTTTACCCTAAAAGGGCCAAGCAGCTGGCAGCTCCTGGCGTGGGATCCCAGAGGATGCCTGCCGGGCACCAGCCGCTGGTGGGAGGGGGGAGAGAGCCGGGATGCGCAGCCGAGGTGGGGACGAGGTGCCGGCCCAGAGGGGGCACCCGCCGCCCCCCGCGCCCGGCGCGCCCACCGTACGGCGCTGCGCGCTCACCCCGCCAGGAGCCCGCGTTCCGCGCCGCCTTCGCGCTGCCCAGGGAGAAGCTGCTGGGCTGGCTGAGCGCCCGGCTGAAGTGCTCGTCCACCACGGCGCTGATGTCCCCCTGGAAGTAGGTGAAGAGGACACAGCGGGAGCTGATGTACTCGGCCTCGGGGGGTCGCTCCTTCTCGGGGCTGCAGTCCTCCTCCTTGATGCTGGCCGCGGGGTGGCTGGAGAAGGAGCTGCCGGCGCTGGCGCTGCTGCCGCTCTCCGGGGCTTCTTGCATTTTGGAGTAAAAGGCGACTTTCTGTAGGGAAGGAAAGAAAACGGAGCCGGTCACGCAGCACACCAAGGTGCGCTGGCCCGTCCTGTGCCAGCCGGCGTGCGGCGCCGAGCCCTCTCCCGCGGTCTTTCCGAGGGGATGCAAAAGTCTGGTCCTTGGCTGCCCGCCGTTTCCTCAGCACACACCACAATCCCCACACCCCCATATCGCCCTCTGTAGTCCGGGGGCTACCAAGGGACTGCAAATAGGGCTGGGGGCCCGAAACCTACAGGTGCCGGCCGGGATGGAGCAAGACAGCCTACGGGTGGGAAAGGCGCAGCCGGGCGGGGGTCACACCGCCGGGTCCCCCGCTCCAAGCCTGGCACAAGAAGCCGCTTTGGAGCTGGCTCCCGACCGGACGGCGGCCGCCAAGGGGCTGCAATGCGGGGGCACGGGCGGGGGGCACGGGCAGGCGACGGCCGGGCACCCACGGCGGCGCCGGCATCTGGGAGAAGGCGAGAGCCGCTCGGTCCCCGGCTCCGAAAATCTGGTGCAAAAGAGTGCCCTGTAACCCACAGCGGAGAGGCAGAAGGAAAGAGGGGGAAAAAAGACTGGCAGTCTTAAACACATTTCATGGCAAAACTCAGCATTTCCCTGGACAGCAAGAAGCTCCAGGTATTTACTACAAGGTTAATCTTTTACTGGGCTCCGCCGAGTGGGAAAACAGCGGGCGTTGAAGTTTGCCGGATGTTTCCCGTCTTCACGCGCGTTAGCGTGTCTGCAGCTGCTGGGAGTTTCTTAGCAATAAGCGCTGGGACGCGGAGCCCGGGCTTGGCCGCTGAGGAAAGAGCCGTGGGGCGGCCGGCGGGGGAAGAACCGAGGGGACGGGGCAGAATCTTGGGCCAAGATGCGGGATATATTTAATAATGTCACTCGTCGCGACGACTGCCTTTCCGCTTTGCTCCCTGTTCGGCCACTGAGGTAATGATCATCCCCCTTAATAATGTCATAAGCCGTATGCCGGGGGCTGAAGGGGTGGTGGGAAGGAAGGCAAGGTGGGAGAAGACATCATCTGCTATTTGTGACGGGTACTGGGCCCCGCTGCCGGGCGCCGGAGGCGGCACAGGGACCGCCACGCCGCTGGCCCCGGCCCGGCACTGCTCGGCGGGAGCTGCACCCGCCTCGGGCCCGGGGCGCTGCTCTCTATATCCATCCCCTTTTTATGCTGGGGGAGGAAGGAATTAATTTCTGGAAGGGGTAAGGGCGAGGGAAAAGCTGGGAACGCAGAGGGGTAAAAGGAAAGCGGTGTGCAGCAGGTGCAGCCCGGGGAGCCGAGCCTGACCCACGCGGGACCGTGCGCGTCCCGGCACTAGCAGATCCCCGCGCACCATGGGCCGTGCGTGCCTGAAACATCCCCGCGGCCGGAGAGATCATTTTATTGAAAGCGCGGGATTAGCTGACACCCGCGACCGCCCGGGCGGAGCTACGCGCAGTGAGGCGGCGAGACGTGGCTCCAGTCCACGAAGCACCCGCGGGTCTCGCAGGGGACGGCCGCCGCCGGCAGCCGGGGGGCTGGGAGACAGGCCGGGGTCCCGCCGCCGCCGAGAGTGCCCCGGCAGAGGGGAGCATCCTGTAGCCCCTTGCTCCCCTTCACAGCAGCGGTTTCCTCTGCCATCGCCAAACCGGGGAGACCACGCAACCTCTCGTCTCTCTCGCCACCCCCACTTCCAGAGCGTAACTCCGGAGCAGCCCTCCGAGGCGGCTGTAAAATCTCTGCGGCTTCCGCGGCAGTGGTCGGGATGCCGGCGCGCAGGGATGAGCGATGCCCCGGGAAGCCCGACCTCGCAGCTCCCGACGGTCCCCACACACGGTGGACATCGCTACCCCGACCCGCCGCGCTCAGACGGAGCCCGTCCCGGTAAAGAAAACAAACAAGCAAACATTTAAAAACAAACAAACAAGCAAACAAACCCCCTAAAAATCCTTCTGAGGGTTAAAACCGCACCCTCTCTCCCAAGGCATCCTGTAGCCGGTCGTTTGCCGCCGGGGTACGTACCCTGCCGAGCCCCGCGCCAAGGTGGGATGCGGTTGTGCTCCGCTCACCATCGCAGGCTCCCAGATCTCCCCCCCTCCCGCCCCCCCTTTCCCCTCCCCTTCTCCTTTTCCCTTTTTCCCTTTGGTGAGGCCCCAGACGGCCATCCTCCAGACGATACCCCTCCCACCTTCTGCCTCTTCACCGCTGTCCCACACACGTACCTGGTGGTAGGGGCTGTAGGCTGCTGCGAAGTAGGGCTGGGGAGGACGGTAGACTTGGTACATAACATCCAAACAGCTCATGGCTGGCCGCGGCCGAGAAGTATTTTTTTTCTCAACTCGTGTTCTGCAAAGTGGACTAATGCTTCGCGGGAGGGAGGTTCCCGGGGGTTAAGAGGCACCACGCACTGGTGGGAGGAGTGAGGGGGGATGAGGCCGCTCTGGGCTGTGCTGACACCCCCTCCCTGCCTTCTTTTTCTGCCTTCCGTCCTTCCTATAGCGTGGCTCCCTCCCGCAAATACGCCGGGACTGGAGGGGCTCCCCGGCCGCCGGGGCAATTTCAGCCCCGGGCCCGGAGGGTGGCAGAGGCGGAGGGAGCAGGGAGACCCCCCTTCCGCAGCCGGGACTGCCCGGGAGCAGCGGGGCGGGAGGCGCGGAGGGAGCTCCGGCCACGCAGGGACCGGCGGGCGGTTGCGGGGTGCGGGGGGAACCGGGGGTCGGCGGGAGATGGGGGCTTCCCCAGCTAGTGAACCCATCTCCCGCTGCTTTTTATTTTATTTCATTTATTTCATTACATTCCACGTGCCTCCTGTGCCGGGTGCTGCCCCGCTGCCCCCGGGGAGGATGCCCCGGCCGCCCCGCACCTCGTCGGCCCCCGCTCCTGGCCGGGCCGAAGTGGAGCTCCGGGAAAGGCAGGGATTTGGGTGACCCCCTCCAAATCCCACCAAGTCCGGCCTCTGCCGGAAAATGCCACCACCAAAGCCACAGGAGTTAAGAGGTCTGATAAAACGAAGGAGGAAAAACCAGTTGCTCCCGAGGAGGAATCTCCCCAGAAACTTTTGAATCATTACAAATCCCGGGAACGGCGATGCTTTTGCATTTAATAGAAACTAAAACTACGCCGAGGGCAAAGTCAAGTCAAAACAACAAATTATCGTGAAGGTAAACTGGATTTACTCCCTGGCTTTCTGCTGAGTACGACATGCAAAGTTGTAAACAGGTGAATGTATCTTCACTGCTCATTTTAGAGGAGCTGCATAGGAGACCGATTATTTTTTTAACAGAGATGTAAGTTCTCATTTCAATATCAACTCTTTGAAATGTTCAACTTCACGATATGGGTCACAACTACTGTGAGAAGAGATGCATTTTGTTTTGTTTTAAGCAATTGCAATAAAGCAGGAAAAATATAGAAAATATGAGAGAAAGAATATTACTCAGTTTTAAAGCACTGGCTGGTTACAATAGCATTGGGAAAAATCTGAAAAGAATTAACACTTTGAATTTTGAAGACCTGGAAATATTTAAACTAATTTTAGCAGAAAAACCTCACATTTAAAACTAAGCATCGACTCTATTTTGTTTTCTTCAAAATACAATTTTTATACTCCAAGTGCTAGAAATTGTTTTGAATGCCTATCGTTCATAAAATCATATTTCAGTGCTTGATGAGCATGTTTCAATATTTCCTGCACCAGGTGCAAGGTTTAAAACTCATATTTAAGCAACATTTTTTCTCCCTATTCTAGTTTGGGAAATTCATTTTTTGTACTGCCATGCAGCCTGAAACACTGTGGCTGTGGGTTCTGCCTCAGCATTGCTCCTTCCCCCATCAGAGTCAATTTTGTGTCAGTGGTCAAGAAAATGAGGGGATGACCTCTGGGTTTTAGACTTTAAAATAAGAAATGTATCTTATACTCTATGATTTTATTTCTCCTGAACAGTAAGCAAATAGTCACAGTAGTGGGAAAGACTCACTCAGTGGCTGGTGTCCAAATTAAAGCAGTCAGCTAAAGAACAGCCCTTCACTCCTCGCAGTGAGAGACTGAGGGACCTTACTTTGCACAACAGGATCTCACTTCTCCTCTGTGTCCCTGCTTATGAGGGGTAGGGACAGCACACACAGGTCTGTGCCTGTTTCAAAGGTATTAGTATGCTGGGCAAGGTACCAGAAAAAGCCCATTTCTCAGAGGGTAAGTCCAATGAACACCTGCTCCAAAGACACAGCATGCCTTCCTGCTCTTCCAACCAGCCCTTCACCAGGACTCTGTGCCATAGCAAAGGTAGGACCTGACACTTGCCAAGGCTGAGCATTCACTTCTTGTGTAGAAAACCCCAAAGTGTAACAGCAACATGTGTGACTGGGTGCTGCAATGTGGCTGATGGTCTGGCTTGTGTACCCTGGAGAGTCTCTCCTTGAGGGCTGAATTTTGGGGTTTTACCTCACACTCAAGTATGTGTAAGGGGAATCGGGTCTGATGTGGCTTGGTATGAATTCACTCTCTTTTCTAGACAGTTACTCAACTGTAAAACTGTGCAGTGCAAGACACAGGTAAACTTCAGTGTCTTAATGCAGAGCAATACAAACATTCATGCAAAAATGCTGGCATTATTTTGTCTCTTTGGTGCATCTGTGAAATTAGTGCTGGTATAGGAAATCATCCTGGAAACCAACAGTCAGAAACTATATTCACTAATGATCTCACTGTGTATTTACAGTTACATAAAAATAATTTTCCTTGGTCTTAGCTAAAGAATTTTAGTTGGTTTGAGTAACGCAAGGAACTACAAAGACTTGGAAAGAAGCAGCTGAATTACTTCAGAGAGAAAATTATGACAGCAGTAAAGGAAAGCATGGTATGGAAATTTTGGTAAGGATATGGGTTAAGAACTGGCTGTGTACCATTACAGCACTGGCGTGGGCCTACTCCTAAGCCATACACTGGTAAGTAGTTCACAGCAGTAATAGGAAAAGAAAATCTTGTTATGAATAAAGAATGGTGGGTGCTGATAAACAGCGAGATGCAGAAAGTTACAACTTGCCTCAGAAAACATTTCTCTAAAGCAAGTCAGTGTTATCTTCTAGCTAAATCGGAACCTTTCACAAAACAAGAATTGGATACTACTGCGAATGGCTTACCAGACAAGCAAACAGATCATCAAACAAAACAACATTCAGAAAGACTGGGACAAAAACGTGGTAGCACTGACCACATTTGTTGCTCATCTTCCCTGGTAATCCTACATCCACTGCTAGCCCGCCAGCCCCTGGTGTGTGAAGGTTTGAGCACTGAGTATCGCGTTCAATTAAAGGATTTAAGTATTTATCATCCAGAATGGACCTTTCTGGTTTTTCAGTCATATCACATATATCATTCTTGCTGTTCAAAATATACTTCTTCAGAAGCTCAGGTAAATTTTCACAGTTTCCAGAAAGGCATGTTTTTCCAAATAGAAGATACCATGAGGTGGGTGGAGAATCCAGTCCTCACTGCAGCCATTTGCCACTCTGCTTAGCAGCCTTCAGTGTTTCTCACTTCCAGCTTGAGTTGGGTTGGCTTCAGCTTCCAGCTGTTGGTTCATATAATGCCTTACTTCACTTATCTAAACAGTCCTTTTGCATGTAATATTTTTTCTTACGAATACTTTCTTTTTATTCCATAAAATTATTTTTTTTCCTGCCAAATAAATGGACAGGAAAAAAAGTTTCCACTTCAATTCCTCTAATAGTTTTTGTAGCTTTTTTATTTGCAACCTATGCAACATTTTCAACATTGTTTTAAGAATATTGAGGCAAGAATTTGTTATTATTCTAACATTTCTCTTGCTGAAAGTATACACAAAGTAAAATACCTTCATAGCAACTGATGCTTATGGCTGTCGGATTTTTTTGCCATAACACAATTTTAAAGACGTCATACTGATGTGGTCTCCCACTGTAATGACCACAGTATTTTTAGTTTTGATAATACAAATATATAAAAAACATGGTGGTGAGGAGCCGATGGTACTGGGAAGTTTCTGGAACCTCTTCTAAACTCTTACATGTCTGATATTGCAAATAACTAGGCTGAAAACTGTGATTTATCTCATGTGAGCCTATGACACCTGCTCATGATGCCTTGCACAGTCATCCTTTCTAAGACCTTTTCCATCACTTGTCTTCCTTGGTCGTAGATTTGCAACTCTTCAAACACCTCCATTCATGTGCTGTTTGTTCTTGAGAATGCCAAGAGACTCAGCAATGGACTCAGGTATTGCCAAATGGCCCAATTCTCTCTTTACTGTGTATCACTTATATTGTGCAGTGCCTCCTCTATGAGGTGATAAATTCAGTTTCACTAGTCTTCCTATTCCTGCTTTCTTCTTCACTCTCTAAATCTCCAATGCCTCAATCTGCCTGTAGGATTCAGCACATCCTTAACTTCTAGCTAAATGTACTACTTGTAGGTTTACACAGGTCAAATTTGGCTGAAATGAATTAAGATAGATAATGCTGTTCCTCTTTCTTATCTTGTCAGTCTTTGTGCTCCATATCCCTAAAAGCTTTTTGTTTTTTTAGGGCTTGGCAACTGTTACCATGGTGTTCTCAGGGATGTTTTTGAGGTCCAGCCTCCGGGTCTGTATTAATACAGAAGACTTTAGGCTCAAGAGCTTCTGGCTTGGTAGTTTTGGTGGGCATTGAATTAACTGACATTAAAGATAAAAATCAGTGTTACAAATACAGTAAAACACAAAGTAAAAGTCAGGGGCACATGTCACTGACTTCATTGTCTCCTTCGCTGTCTTGAAGAACCTGGTTTTATTTTGTTTTTCAACCTCAGAGAACTTGTACAGTTAATTTTGATCTTCCTTTGAAGGTGTGATTTTTTTCCCCCTTTTCCTTTTTTCCCCTACACCTCAAAGAATTAACTGTTAGCTGCTAATTGATCACACTGTGCGGATACTATTTGGTGTGCATTTGTACATGTGACAGCACGTCTGCTCCAGTGACATGCTCTGCAGCAGCTGGAATGTACGTGGTGATTTTTACTCCATGATGTATTTCCAGGGGAGCTGCAGCCCAGCTCAGGGTGCAGCATCTGGCGCGTGTCACTCACCCGTCCTGCCCAACCCTGACGGGCCAGAGGCATCACCTGTCTCTCCTCTACTGATGGCGGCAGATGAAGAGATCATTATGCAGGGCTGGAAGGGAAAACCAGAGCTGTCATGAGGGAATACATTCACACGCGTGAGAACACACTAAATGCACTGAATTTAGGGCTTGATTTTGAAATAGGAATGTTCCTGGAAGTTTTTTCCCAAGTTGGCATAGGAACAGAGTTGGTTTTGCCCTCAGAGGCAGAGGCATCAGCTTTTCTGATGCAGGTATTTTGGCACATTCAGATCTGAGCTGAATCACTGTGCACCTCTTTCCCCCTCTCAGCAGTGAGCCATCAGAAAGGTGAATCTGGCTTGTTCTGAGATTCATTCACCAAGATACATATTTTTTTGTATTTGAATATAATATATACAATATTTATTTTTTCTGTGTGCAGGGAAGGAAGATAATTTCAGTGAAAATCTTCCCTAACAGTCACCTCAATGCACAAAATAGGGGGGGTTTATGTTTTATTTTCCTTTTTTTTTTAATTGCTATCATGTGAAAGTAGAAAAAGGCTGTGTCACTCTTTTGAAGTTTTTCAAGCACTAGCCCTATTAATACAGGCACTAAACTCCTGATGTAATTCCTCTGCAATGTCCAGTATCAGTGACTTTTATTGCACATTCATCTTTGCCCATTTTGTTTTGAAAGAGAAAGTGGTTTTATACAAAGACTTTAATTCCTGTAAATGCTTTCATTTTGGAAGCATCTTTCTTTCCACTCTTTTAGATAATATTTCAGACAGAGGGAGGTAGGTGGCAGAGGAAGACTGCAGCTTGAGAGAGTAAGTGGCTCGATGCAAGGAAACAAGAAGAAAATCAGGTTTTCAGTAGAGCACAAACAGGTAAGGTATGTGTTTTTTAATGTCTGTATAGACTTTAGTATACTGCCAATAATGTGAAGCTGGGATGAGGAAAAGGCTCTCATTTACTTCCATGATTAAGTCTTCCTCAACTTTAATTGCTCAGAGTGGGCAATATTATATCATACCAGAGGGGCTCACTGCGCCGCTTCTGTTTTATTCAGTGTGTATTTGGCTAAGCTTTGAGACAATGCCACTAGAAAATGGTAACAGAGTATATTTTAAACAACAAGATTGCAAAATAAAGTAAAAGGAAAATTCATAGCAAAATACTGGAGGTGGAGCCATGCTACAGGGAATTGTGTTTTCATTGCCTGGAATTGCCCCAAATAACGTAGCTCCTGGGTTAAGTGTAAATAGGGGTGATTTCCAGGCCTGGAAAATATCCTGCCTTTATGAAACTGAACAGAGCCTACATTTACTTTTTTGTTTTTATGGTTATATTTAATAGAGAACTTAGTCCTCACAACTGCAAAATCAAGCTCCATCTTCAGAAATGAGGTTGGAAAAACAAAGAAGGAGAGAGGAAGACAATAAGAAAAGAATAAAGGAACGTACTGACACTACAGGTATGCACTGTGTGAGGGAGAAGGGGACAAAAGAAAATGTAATTTGATTTTCAAAATATCTATATATTGCAGTCCACCAAAAAAACAATGTATACACAGTTATATTATAGCCCAGATGGGAACTCTGACTTAGATTCATATTGGTATCTCTGTAGATTTACCTCTTTTAATATGGAAAGATAAAATAGTATGCAGATGACTTATTTGCAATAAATAACAATGCTCTAGACTCTGTTGAGGACACGTAGTTTGTGCCCATGCCCTTGCTTGTACACAAAATTATTAGAATAAGGGTGAATGAAGTGAAATCGTAAGCACACCCCCAAAGGGAAATAATAACATTCATCTCAGGGCTCATGTGCTGAGATCTTCGTGCATGATGGTTGTACTTTTTAAGGAAGGATCTCTTATGCTGAGGTGGGCACTTCCCTGAACTGCAAAGAGTTTTACACGTACATATGAATCGGTCAGTGAGCTGGCACAGGGGATAGGAGCCTCCCGTGAGGCTCTTAGAGAAAGTAAGCCATTCTCATACCTCTGCTGAAGAAGGCTTGTGTGCATTAAAAACTTCTTGTCTACTGACTTAAATTGATGGAGATGCTATTCTAACAAATCAAGTTTTTGAAATGCAGGTCCAGTTTTTATATCAAGGTAACAGAACGCAATTTTCATTTCAGAAAGATAACCCAATTGAGGAAAATTTTAAAAATTAACTTTCAGCTTTTGTTGAGGTTCTGGTAAGAGCCAAGCACACAGGTTAGCACATACTTGGAGTTGATGCATCATGAGAAATGAATAGACAGGACTTAATTTAGGCTCAGAATTTGGCATAATTTTTGAATGACATTTTTCAGAAATTGATACAGACAGTTCTCTGGTCAGATGGGAGGATGGTTTATTGTAAAGGAGAGTATGAAAGCTGAAGAGCTGGCCAAATGCAGAGTGTGACAGGAAGGCAGCTCAAAGCTATTTCTGTGTCCCTGACTGTTGAAGTAATACAACTGCTGCGTTAAATAAACTGGCTTGCCCACCATTAAGGCACCAATTTTTGTTATACTGTGTATTGCTGATCGCAGGGACAATTTTACCAGACTATGTGTCTCTTGTCCTGATTTGCTCCTTTTCTTCCAGCCTGGGAATAGGCTGGGACCTGGCTTTACTGGTTTTGCTGTGCAGGGATGCTGTTGCCTTCGAGAGCCCTTGTGCACTTTCCTGGGGCAGGCAGGTAGTTGCTTGTCAGGCAGCTAAAGCAAGGGCTGAGGGTGATTTCCAGGGAAATCAGGAACACTCAAGAAAAAGCTGTTGGGGAAAGCCTGCCATCAGCTCCATGCTCCAGAGAAAGATCAGGATACTCAGGAATACCTTAGAGCTCTGTTCTCTCCCACATGCTGTGTGCAGCGTCCCAGCCTCCTGTGTGCCCAAGGACAGAAGCTTGTCTTTCAGCGTGTCACTCCAGTCGGCACGTGCCAAACCATATTTCAGTCTCTCACCTTCCAACACCAAGCAAACTCCACAGTCCTCACATTCCTGCCGCATGGGACACCCCGGTCCTGCCTCTTCCCATGTGGGCACAGCTTGCTGCCATGCTCCAGGGGAAACCACACACCCGTTATTGGATGCTGTGCTCTTTCCCAGGTGAGTGTGTTCTCTTGGGGGAGGACAACTTTTATTGTTCAGCGAAACACACCAGTTGCCACACTCCAGTGACCTGCAAGTGCAGTTACACTGCTTGAAGCCAGCGTCAGAGAAGATGTCGTATAACCTATTTGCTCCTATATTCTCTCTTGCCCTTCATTCTGCATGTGCAGAATTATGGCTGCACTGCTTCTTTTCTGCTTGCAGACAGGTTGGGGGGTGTGTCCTGCTCTTCGCTGGAGCTTCAGAGGTTGGTTGTCAGTTCTCTCTCATGTTACCTCTGTGCATTGCCCTGGCACAGTGTCAGAAGTCAGTTGCCCTGTAGAAATGGGGTCCATCAGTTAAGTGTCCTCCAGTTTGCCCTGCTCAGGGATCCTTCCACCAGGATCCCAAAAGCAACTGTCTCATGGCACCTTTCTGTATGCTTCTCTTATGTGAGGAAGGCAAGATGACTCCTACTCCATGAACTGTATGTGTTAATCTCTTAAATCAGTAATGCTGCCTCACAGCTTTTGCATAGATGAGAGAAAGCTGGCACAAGAGTAAAATGAATTTTCCAAAGGGTGTTCGGGGCATCCTGACACTGCAAATTTTTATCCAAGTAGTCATATGTGCTTTAGCCAGAACCATGTTTTCTTCTGCATCTCAGAGAGCACATACTAACACAGTGATTCCACACATACATGAAACACTAAGCAGAAAAAATTACCATCCTCACTGACTTAAAAAGGCAATTATCTCTATGCCAAAACATCTCTTTTTTCAACCGTGTTCTTCTATACTCACTACTTGTCCTAAAATGCAAATAGGTTACAAGTTTCTTTATCAACAAGAAGAGTCAATACTTTTGCTTTTAAGAAAGAATAAAAAGCATTTAAAGTATCTGTGAAAATATGCCCAAAATACATACAATGTCTTTCACACTGAAGAGTTCCAAATGTTTTGGAAGTTGTAGTTGATGTGTCTGCTGGACTAGTCCTACTAAGATTATTTATCCATTTAATATCTACCTACCTACATACCTACTAGCCTATTATACAAATTTCTCACAATTATAAAACACCTAAGCAGAGACAATTTGAGAGGGATATCATGGAAAGAGAAGGCTGAGCCACTAATATCTATAATCCAAACCTTCAGATCTAGGAGATATGATGGGGGAACTTCTAAACCAAGGACTGGAAAGAGCACTTTGTCTTTTGTGGGGGTTGGGTAGCCTGAAAGCTAATATGCAGCAGTTTCATGGACAAAATTCACCTCCAGTCTCCTTGAGGGACTCATAATGTTTCCAGGTTGCTGTTGTCTTTTGTAGAAACACTTGATCAAAACCTAAAACATTAATTTCCCACAGTCCTACTGAGCTAATACTTTTCTCTCACTTTTAAAAAATTCATTTTCAAGGACTGGAAATCTACCTGTGTTGGGAACTTTTGGAACACCTTTAAAAATCCCTATCACATGTTAATTACTATAAGCACTACAACTGATCACCATTTAGTTCGGTTGTATTTGATAGTTTTGACAGGGCTTTCCCTGATGCTGTTACTTTCTAGTGATGATCCTTCTATCATAGGGGAAACTTTAAGTTTATGCCTCCCTTCTCTGCCAGAGTCCTCCTTTCCACCCTTTTTTGCTGGAGCGAGCTGGAGATCCCAGTGTGGTTCCTTCAGTTTCTGTAGTGAGACTTCAGTGTGTATGTGCCTTCAGCAGGTGTCCACTTCTGCAGGCCCAGTTTGGATTTGGACATTTTCCTAGGAAGCTGCTCCCTCATCTCAGCCCTGCATAAGCAGCATTCCTGGTGTGGATGGCCAGCTGGCTGTTACAACGTTTTTTCACACCATGCTATGTAAAACTACACAGGGCAGGTCTTGTTGATGTGTGAAAAATGCTTCTAACAGCCTGCTCCCGTGTGCACTGAGGTTTCCAGCTTCACAGACTCTCTGACCCCCAGTGAGTGAAAGTGCTGGAAACAAGAAAATGATTTGCTAAAGGGGGGGAAGGGAGAACAAAATGGGTGCAGGAATAGTTTTGGTTTTCAGAAGAACAGAAGTTTCCAGAAGCACACTGATTGAGGGTTGACACTGTGGGCCAACATCAAGTGCAGTAAGAATGAGCCTGAAGAAACACTTACTACCTACACAGCTCTTTAAAAAGACTGTTTTACTGATTAATTTACATGTATTGACTACTTTCCACTGATCAGCTTGCATACAATACATGTACATTTGGCTTATCTGGGTAATTGGGGCTTGTGACTGTTACGAATGGCACACCACTGGTTTATCAGTCACACGGGATGTCATGCCAGATAAACATATTCTGACATGCTGTCACAAATGGACAATTCATTGTGAAGGAGGTAGTAAAAGTGGCTAAAAAGTGCATGCATGTTCACATATGCAAATAACGTGGACACACATATGTGCATATAAACGTGATTGATAGATAGATAGATAAATAGATAGATAGGCATATACGCAAATATTCTTTTTCCTTCTCTGACAACCATAATGAAATTCTGAAGATGAAGATTTTCAGAAACCAAGAAATTATTCACTAAAAACTGGGAAAGGGATGCTTTTCTTAAAAAACTGTAAAATGTAACATTCAGTTGAAGAACTGCCTCAACACGAAGAGTGGGGCCAGGCCAGTAGTTGATGCCTCTCTGAAACCAGAAGATGCCAGAAGCAAGCCTTGCTTTCTGTCCTAGAGGTCATGGGAAGTAACTGTTCCCAGAAAGCCCCTGCAAGGGAACATTTCCAATCCCCTCAGACTGCAGCTGCTCCTGCACCACTTACAACTGAATGATTTGAGACATTGGCCGAAACCTATGTGGAAAACCCCAAAGCTCTGCTCATGTTCATGTGGCAATGTCTTGGGAAGTGTAACGATGGCACATACTTTGGAGGAAAACTAGTCACTCTCTGTTTTCTACAAATCAAATCAGATATCCATGACATGAAAATTCGCTCCCAAAATTTTTTGTTATTACAAAATCCAAGGCAACTAGGACTGGGAATATTTGCATCTGTCCATGAGTATTCCAGACTTTAAAATGTCATTAATCTGCCTTGATAAATTTTTGTTTCTTTTTTCCTTAGTTTTTGCTTACCTCTAGAGCAGTTTGGAATGCTCCAGTTTTTTTCCTGGGCCAAATTTTTAAACAAATAGGAAAACACTGAGCAAATATGGAAATATTGTGGAAAAAGTATTCCATTCTCATTTCACTTCTGGAAAACTCTTTCACTGGTCAGCATCACCTAGAAGATTACATCTGTTAGTGTGCGAAATTCTTGTAAATAAACTCTCAGGGCATATGGCACAACCTTAATCTAAAAATGAGCTGTTAATTGAGACAGGCACAGGGCTGGGTTAGGAAAGAAATGGGATTTGTTGGGAAAGAGATAATTTAGAATTAATGCAGTGGAAGGTATCTGGCCATAAAAATAATGTTTACCTTCTTCTCCTTTCTACACTTTTCTGAACCTGCCTGTTTGCCTCTGGTGTGGTGTGGTATGAACAGATCTCTTGATGCAAAATAGAGTGGCTGGGCAGGTGGTCATGGCACAGGACAGCCCTCAGGGAACTGTTCCTCTGGCTAAGCTTATTGGAGAGAGTATGTTTGGATTACAACCTCTCATGGTTTTTCGTAGCTCTCTTGATTTGATCTCAACTGCTTCTTGTGTTGGGAAAAACACCAGATCCAAAGAACTATGTTTTTGCAAACCTCAGTCCAAAGGAGGCTTCGGTAGGGTAAAGAATCTATTCCAGTCATCTAGCATGCCATCTCCAAATACTCACATGTCAACTGGGAGCTGTGGAACATGATTCCATTAGATCTGTGTATGCAGTGAAGACAGACCCGTCAAGGATTGGTAGGGAGTACACTGTATGGGCCATAATCAGGCCTTGCTACAGGCTTTTAAAAAAAATATGATGAGAGGATTTCTGTTTTATTGCTAGTTTGGAGGTGTTGAGCATAAAAACATTCTGACTCTTTGCTCTCCTTTTGCCATTGGGGCAAAATCTGCAGCAAAGAGTAAAAAGTTAATCTAGATTTAATTTAATTCTAGGTACCATCCAGTGTTTTAGGAAGTCCTGGTCCTAGAAGCCTGGATGCAGATGTGGTTTGAAAAGCAATCCTGTAACCCTGGATTTACCCACAGTGAGCAGAGTCTCATCCACTGACTCCCCAAAGGCTATTTTAGAAAGAAATGCTTGAAGCAAGATATAGAAATGGGTATCTCTGTAAAATGTACTCTGAAAGACAGTCTTGTATACATTGGTCTCATGTTATATAATGGCATGTCAGACATGGTCTGTCCCAATCTGAGGACTGAGCCCTTTTCACTCAGCACACACAGTCTCGGGCTGGTAACAACTTCATGCTTTGCATGGACGACATATTTTGGAGGACAGTGAGAGGCTGGACTCAGAGCTAATATAGACAAAATAAGAAAGACGTAATGTGCAAAAGAGTATTTCACGCACATCCAAATTATGCCTGTAAAAAATATTCTTGTGAGAAAAATAGCACAGTGCAGGGACAAAGGAGAGTGTAGTGTGGTAGGGTGGACAACGAGCCAGCTCAGGCAAGCCTGGCTGAACAGTGGTTACTATGCTGTAAAAAATGGACATGGCAAATGTACTGCATTTGCTAAAGGCTCCATGAAACTCCAGGGAAAACTGAGCGTTCACAGAGTGGCTCCGCCAACAGCAAGAAAGTTTCATTATTATTAGTCATATGCTGAGGATGTCAAGGAATTTTAAGGCCGCACTCTTTGCATTTTTAGAGGTTATTAATGAAATAGCATAGCAAGGTGAATTACATTAAAATATTTTTCTAACCATTCCAGAAATCTTGGTCCAAGTTGGCATAGAGGGCTGGCAAGTGGTGAACTTTTGACCGAAGCTCAGATTGCTGGGAGACACATCCTCCTTGTTAGTTTCGGGTGACAGTTCACTGTACTAGAGGGATCCACTTGTGTGTAAAGAGGCGAGTGGGGGAGGAAGATTTAGCACTGCATTTTCACAGTGGCAAGAAATTCCATCCAGCTCAAATGTGTTTTGGCCCACTGCCCAGCTCCTTGTCAGACACATGACCACCACTCGGCTTCCTATTTCTGGCCCAGAATAAGCAAGCCCCACTAGTCGTTAAAATTAGGCAACTGACCTGTGACAACACATGTTGACTCTTCAACAGAGGGTAGACATATTTAAAAACCAGAAAAGATCTAGACACACCAAGATTTAATGTCAGCGCCATGTGTAATTCATCAGTTTGGGCTACTACAATTCAGATAGCAGCTGATCTACTTCATGGAGAAGACTTAGCAGGATTTTCTGGCTTCCTTCTGACCAAAGACTTCCTATAATGATAGCTAAAGAGATGACTATGCCATGTTTTTTTTCATGATAGAAATCCATAGCCCAGGTTCCTCGCCCTGTCATGATGTAGTTGGATGACGGAAAATTTCCGAGAATAACAAACTAGGACATCTGGTTTAAACAGAGGTTTTGTTGGGGAAGTTTGTTTCCAATTGAAACAGCAACAGTCTAGTTGGTTAACAAGTAGGCATTTTCCATTTGTCAAAAACAAGTCAGTCAAAATGTTTGTGCACATTTGGATGACTTTCTTGAATGCAGTACCCTGATAGCCATTATACTTGTTTCTGCTTTTATCACACCTACCTTCACCTGCTTGGCCAATGCCACTGGTCATGGCAGCCTATCTGTCAAGATCTCATACAGTTCTCTGGGCTTTATTGTATTTCCCCAGAGCCTGAGATACATACCCTGCTTGAATCCATTTAATGAAGACCATTGGCTGTCCTTGAAATCCCTTCCTAAGCCTTTTCTACATGTTGAGGTATATCCAAGAAATCAGCTAGGGAATATTAGGCTGGGTGAGCAGGCTATGGTAGTGGTTGATGTTTTGATAATTGTAGAGAGCTTAAGAAATGAACATGTATTTTCATCTGGGCACTGCAGCCTTCCTCATCACCCCTGACATCTGTGTTGCTCAATAACAATGCTGAACCAAGGAGTCTCATGGTGATGTCCTGCAAACTGATCCCTTCCGTCGTGTAATGGGCCCTTGCATTGCTCAACTACCCAATCAAGTCAGCCTTTAAAATCTTTTAATAGGTCAACATATCCTCTCCTCTCCTCTCCNTCTCCTCTCCTCTCCTCTCCTTTCATGTTGTTCAAGCACAAATTTCCAAGAGATCTTCAGTTACAGCACAAAGCAGGACACTTGAAATTATTAAGCAATATGCTTATTAAACAACAGAGAAGTAATAAAATGTACTTTTGCAAGTGTTTGTTGCTATTAACAGTCTAGTACTTTAAAAAATTCCAGTCTAACAAAAGCTTTGAAGCCACAGGAAATGCACCTGATACTCATGGGCTGCTTACTCATTGTGGATATAAGTGATGTTGCAGGGGCAGAGGAACTCCATATGCCAACTCAGGTGTGACTATATGTGCTACCCTTTGGATGGAAGGATGCCGAGGCAGATCTGTGTCAGACACTTCAGCACAGTGTTCCTAGCTCTATCTGGGGCTCAGGGCACAGTGAGGTGCAGCTGGCTCCAGGTCTGAATCCAGTGTGGTTCTCATGCTAACTAAGCCCAGGCAGAGCCAGATGGAAGGATCTGGGGACTAAAGAACTAGCCACAACCCCAAGGAAGTAATTTAGACTTTTTGATTATCTGGGGTATTCCTGCCTTCTGCTACTTGGCGCCATTGAGAAGTGGCTGTGACTGTTGAATTCACAGCCTGAATTGTTGACCTGAATTCACTTACTACTGTGTAATAAGTGATGTGTGGGTCTTTTAATACCCTGCCACTGTAGTCAAGTTCATCAATATGGTCCAGGCAGAAAATGGCTTGTGGGTCGGCTCCATCATCCTCTGTGTCTGACCCACAATATGCCAGCAAATTCCCATGCTTGCAGGGCGCCAGCAGCTGTCACTCAGGAGAGAAGATCAAGAAAATTCCAGGCCAGGCAGAAGCGACCTGTCCAGTTGGCAAGGGGACTGTGACCAAGTGGAGCAGGGTTAGAGGACTGCCAGAGTTGGACCCGGATCGTGATTATACTTACATCCTCATTAGTGAGATGTTAAGTCTTAAGATTTAAACCTTTTTCTCAGTATGTTTCAGTCAAGTCACATGAAATGTTTTAATAGCAGAATATAGAGTTTCAAAAAGTGCCTGCAAATGGGTAAGGTTGGAAGGGACCACGGTGATCATCTGGTCCAACCTCCCTGCTCAAGTGGGACACATTGCACAGGATTGTGTCCAGGTGATGCTTGAATATGTCCAATGAGAAAGACTCCACAAGTGCTCTGGGCAACTTATTCTGATGCACAGTCACCTGCACAGGATAGAAGCTCTTCCTCACATTCTTGTGGAACTTCCTGTGCATCAGTTTCTGCCCATTGCCTCTTGTCCCATTACTTGGCACCACTGAGCAGAGCCTGGCTCCATCCTCTTGGCACCCCCTTTCAGATACTGATGAGCATTGATGATGTCCACTCTCAATCATCTGTTCTCAAGACTCAACAGGCCCAATTCTCTCAGCCATTGCTCATAAGAGAGATGTTCAAATCTTTTTTGTAGCTCTCTGCTGGACCAGCTCCAGGAACTCCACGTCTCTTTCGTACTAAGGAGTCCAGAACTGGACACAGTACTCCAGATGTGGCGTCACCAGGGCTGAGGTAGAGGGGCAGGTTCACCTCCCTCGACCTGCTGGGAATACTCTTCCTAATGCATCCCAGGATCCCATCGGCCTTCTTGGCTACAAGGACACACTGCTGGCTCATGAACAGCTTGTTGTCCACTGGGATCCACAGGTCCTTCTCCTCAGAGATGCTTTCCAGCAGGTCAGCCCCCAGCCTGTACTGGATCATGGGGTTGTTTTTCCCCAAGTGCAGAACCCTGCATTTGTCTTTGTTGAGTTTCAGACAGTTCTTTGCTGCCCATTTCTCCAACCTGTTGAGGTCCTGCTGAAGGGCTGCACAGCACCCTGGAATATTGGCCATTCCAGGTTTATGTCTTCAAAGAACTTGCTGAGGAGGCATGTCCCCTTCATCCAAGTAATTGATGGATAATTTAAATAATACTGGGCCCACTATCAACCCTTGGGGAACCCCACTAGTGGCAGGCTTCCAAGCAGACCTTGTGCCACCTAGATTACAACCCTCTGGGATGTGCTGTTCAGCCAGTTCTCAATCCACCTCACTGTCCACTCATCCAGGCCGTGCTTCCTGAGTTTGCCTATGAGGGTGTTGTGAGAGACAGAGTGGAAAGCCTTGCTGACATTGCCATAGACAATATCCAGTGCTCTCCCCTCATCCATCCAGGTAGCTGCCACATCACAGAAGGCAATCGGGTTGGTCAAGCAGGATCTACCTTTAGTGAATCAATGCTGACTACTCCTGATCAACTTCTTGTCATCCATATGGATAGAGATGGCCTCTAGAATGAGGTGCTCCATCACCTTTCCAGGCATTGAGGCGAGGGTGATGGGTCAGTAGTTCCCATGGTCATTCTCCTTGCCCTTTTGGAAGACTGGGAATACATTTTCTTTCTTCCAGTCCTCAAGCACCTCTCTTGAACTCTGTGACTGTTCAAAGATGATTGTGAATGTCCTGGCTATAGTCTGCCAGCTCTCTCAGTGCTCATGGATGCATCCCATCAGGTCCCATGGACTTGTGGATATAAAGTTTGCCTAGATGTTCTCTAAACCAATCCTTCTTGACGAAGGGAAAGTCTTCCATCCAATATTCCTTTACTCTGGTTTCCTGGGTCAGAGATGCCTGAGGGCTGGTCTTACCAGTGAAGATTGATGAATAGAAGGTGTTAGTAACTGCTACTCAGAGTCCTCTTTACCAGAGTCTCCCCTCCATGTAGTAATGGGCCCACATTACCGTTAGTTTCCCAATTAAGATTAATTATTCCTTAAATACTGTAGCCTCTATGTTACATATTTGATTTGAGATGCTAAATAATTTCAATCATAGAGGGTTTAATTGAGTAGGAGAACTCTGTACAATTCTTTTAATCCATTCTTGTTGCTCTTGGGTCTCACTTTTCCCATTTTCTATTACCACTTGACAGGAGCAGTGTTGGCCCAGCTGCTGTTTCCTGCCACCTCTGAGCTGTTTCCTGCTTTCTTTTGTCCTTCCTATAGCAAGAGTTTAATGTGGATTGAGCCTGCTCAGTGAATTAAGCAGCACACTGATTGTGGCTTCCTGAAAGGTTTAAAAATGCCTACCAGTGTAGATGGCCAAACTGTCATTAAGGTGCTCTTATGCAGACATGAAGAGCCTGGTCACACACAGCTATTCATCTCAGTCTCCACAGTAGTAACAAATGTCATCTATATACAGAAGCTACTCACATATCTCTTTTGGCTGACATTATTGACGCTTGTCTTTCTGGATACATATATTGACTAATCGCAACTGCCAATGCTTAAGAGTCAGATCAAATAATAAAAGTTGATGGTGGCCAAGTGATACTCTAAACTCCCAGGGCCCTTTGAAATACGGGGAAATTATTTCCATTGGTTTGATAGAACAGTGTGTTATACTTATCATTGAGGCAATGTTTTAAAAATGTGCTCGTTCTCTACATTTGTTCCTGCAAACATGCCATTAACAGAGCCCTTTCCTGAAAACAGCCCTTGCCCGCATAGTTCCTGACAAAAGGAACTGATGAAATGGAGGAAAGAATAGCAATTTTAATACAGCACTTGCAATCTGCTGTGAATTATTATCATAGTTCAATTCTTGCTTAAATCTTGTGCAGAGTGGAGATCCTTAATCAATTCTTCACCTTGCCCACTTCTCAAGGAACAGTTCCCAAAAGGAGACAAGTTTAGGTTGACCAGAGGAACAACTTCTGCATGTTCAGAACTGTTGGTGAACCTTTCTGGGACTTCTACTACTCTGTAGACCTGAAATGCTAATGTCATTTTTCTGATTCTTGAACTCTTCTAAAAACAAATCCAGAGACAGGTAGCTAAACAGTATTTTCAAACGGATTAATAAAATCCTAGAATCATAGAATTGTAAAGGTTGGAAAAGACGTCTAAGATCATTGAGTCAAATCACATTGAGATCAGCTGTCTTCCCTTTTAGAACATTTCTTTTGGAAAACAGGAACTAATTTTATGGTGAGAGGTGTTGGTTATCCATGAGCTTACCATGGTAATGCAGGCTTTTTTGAGGAATATTAGAGCACTGCATCTTCAGTGTTAGAGAGCATGTAGAGACGAATGAAGAAACAATACATTCCAAATTCTGATGAGCAGGAAGGTGGGCCTAGATATAATCATACCCTTGGCTGCATTTTGCCTTAGGGGAGACATGGTGTTTCACCACCCATTTTTTCCTTAGACTGCACTCACATACTACATTTTACATCAGCTTTGCCTTTAGATAAGTTTTCTTCTGTTACAATAGTAATTCAAGTCAGTATTCTGACTACATTGATTTCCTATTCTGCTATTTCAGTAACAGACTCCATGGTTTTCAAATCATAGAATTGAATGGGTTGGGTTGGAAAGGAACTTAAGGATCAGCGAGTTCCAACATTCCCAACCCCCCACCACTGGTAGGTGTACTTTGGGCAGCTTTCCCTGTTTATTGTTCATAAGGCCTAAATGGGCCTCAGAAGGCATTGTAACCATCACATCATGCAAACCATGTCTCTTGCTCTAAATGTCCAGGCAATACAGTCATCTTGTTCAACCTCATGTAACTGCTTTTCAAGAGCAACTGTAAGTTCTTACCCCTTTTGCTGACACAGGCAGAATTAATTAGCACTCACCTGACCTGGCATAGAAGACACTTCCATTCTCTTGGCATTTAATAACTTGTTATCCAACACCTTGCTTCTGTCCTCCTAGGCATCCTGTCTATTCTAAGCTTCCTCTATTACTAATGGCATATGCATGTTGTGTTTATATAGCCTTAGGTTTTAACTTTCATAATTTTCAAATCCTGTACTGCCTAGTGTGTAACTCTGAAGTTTCTTGTAGCCTGTTAATTTCTGCTCTCTAGTGCTAGGTAGACATAACAAAGCCTCTCCAAGGACACTCAGACTGTCCTAGGCCCAAAAAGTATAAACCAAAAGCCTCTAAAGGGGGGGGCAAGCTTGGGGAAATTACATCATTAACTGAAGCTTTAATTAGAGAATTAACCCTGATATGTAAATGAACCAAACCTATAAAAGTGTGAAGAGCTCGTGACCTGTCGTCCATCTTGGGGTCCATCTTGGCAGTAGCCTCTGGACTCCCCAGGGTGTACCTTTGAAGGCCCGTCAAATAAATACCTACCTTTATTCCCTTATTCCTGTCTAGTCTCTGTTTTTAGGTGGCCACTTCAGGCATCAGCCCTCATGTCTAACACTTTCTCTGCCAGGCCCATGCAGCAGCCCCATTCTTCTCCCCTTCCTCTCTAATATTTGCTTAACTTGAACAGGACTTCTGAGTCACCATGCATGACCTTATTTTCATCTCTTGCTGCAACGGAGTGTACCTGATGAGATGTTGGAGAAGGCACTATGTTGAGCAACCCTTGTCTTTCTGCATTCCCCAGACTACAATGAGTACAAGGCATTTGTTTGTCAGGTAGGCACAGAAGTGGGTCCACTGTCACTGTGACATGACTGTCCTTGCCACCACATCACTTTTGATCCTCAGGATGGCATTCTGTGAAAGGCAGAGTCTTGGTCTGTGCTTATCAATACAGACATTTTGTTAGCAGAAAAGAGAGATGGTGTGATCTCATTCTTTCTCCAATTAATCTGGAGCAGTAGCTCTTTAGTATCACTTTTAAATTTTGTAAACATGAAGAGGGCTTATCCATTTTTAAATCTCTGCCTTCTTTTCTCTAACCACAACACTGGCAGCACTTGGGTTGCTCTTCCAGAAGGGTGAGTAGAGTAGGAAATAGGAGAAAACAGGAGACATGGCTGAGGGGGAAAGGCACTGTGTCTACTTTCATCTGTTTCTGGAGCTCTTTTTGGTCCACTTTGGCTATACGTCCAGGCAGCACCCTCCTTTCCAGCCTGCAGTCCAGGGAGCACATACTTTATTCCCAGCTGAACTTGTTTAAGGTGGGGGGGGGGCGGTCTCCATCTCCCTCTTCACAAGGGATTTGTCTTTTCCTAAAGTGAACAATCATGATCCTGAGCTTATCACCCACATATTGCCACTGAGGAATCACCACCAAAATTCAGATCCCATCTTCAGATTTGAGGGTCTTTCTGGAAAAATATTATTTCCTCATCTATCTGGTAAATGAAATTATTAAAATCACAAGTACTTTTTATTTGCTGTGCTCTTTCATTAGGCCTCATGTAGGCTCTTCACAGCACCAAGGCTTGCTTCCAAGAGGAGGAACTGCAGTCCAATTTTGTGCAAATAACTCTGAGCTTGCTCTAACAACACCTTTGTTTTTCAAAAGTGCTCTCTAAGTTGGCAGATGCTATTTTGTTACCCTCCATCAAGCACCTGACTCAGGCTTGCAGCCTAGAAAAATTAACCTCATGTTAGGCTTTGTGGATTGCCTAAGAACCTGATATTCCTAAACTTCTTCTGCAACCATCTCATGAGATCTCACGGTGGTGACACATAATTATTGCCATAAGAAAAGGGAACACAGAATAAGAACTGAACACTGCCACGGAGGCCATGCTTCTGAGAGGTGAAAGAGAAGCTAAGGAACGGCACAGTGTCTGTCCTCCCATGGAGATTACAGAGGACTCTTTCCTCCTATTCATCATGACATAACTTTCCTGCGGGGATTATAGCATTTGTTGACAAGGAAATGTAATAGTAGGAAATTATCTGATGCATTTTGATATGTCTAAGTGATATCTAGCAGGTGGAAACATGAACAAAAGCCTCCACGTACAAAAACAGAAGTCCCATGCTCATCTTCTATTGACAACACTTTATTATTTATATTCTGCAAGGACAACAAGTAGAAATGCCAAATCTAGGCTGGGGCTGAGAAATCATACAGCTCGACAATGGAAGGACAGAATATTAACCAGTCAAAGAGGGAGAGTAGGGATAATGTGTTAGGGAAAGTTTCAAGAAAAATGAGAAGGAAGAGGAACAGAGATCATGAGACCTATGAGGAAAGGAAGGTAGATATATCTGTTCCATCCTGGAAAAGACAAAGATGATGACCCTCAGTGAATTTAGGGTGTGTGGAAGCTGCCTTCTTCAACAATATAAGACATGAAATTACACCTATATTCACAGTTCAAAGTTCCTTCATGAAGGACTGTGGCATGGCACCTCCCATACTCATCATGTCCACAACCAAGAGTGAATATTGGACAGCAGTTATGTTTTTACAGCCTTCTCAGCAACTGTGTTTTGCTTTCAGGCTCTGACTAAAGTTAGGACAGGATGCAGAACACACAAACAGGTGTTTCCACACCTGGAAGTGGATGACTATGGGACCTTGTTTTGGTTACAACAGATTTAATAGTGACGTCTACAGCATGCTTTGCATCTGAGCAGCATGTTTATTGTTCATGGCATTGAACATGTCAGTGAAGCCCAGACAAGACAGGACCACCTTTTGTTAAACAGACGTGTTGGCATACAAGGACTTGCACCTTTCCCTGTTTAACCTTGTAAGTGACATTGTCACCGTGCATCATCTTGCTTTGTAAGTGCAAATGACAAAATTCACTCTCTAATCTGTCTGAACACAAAGCAGAAGTGAGGTCTGCTGGAAACAGTGTAACTCAGCTACATCTTCTTGCACAAAAACCAGGAGGAATACTGAATGATTCAGGTGAATCTAGAAAACTAATCAATGACTGCTTTATGATAGGAAGAGTGCTTCATCCTTAATATTTCTGAAATCTTGCCGCTACATATCTTGCTCAGCTTTGGTTTTCATAAATAAAGGGTTTACCCCTGTTGCAGACTATCACAAAGTGGTCTTTCACATGTGCATTAAAGTCACAAAGCTCGTTGTTGGCATTTTCTGTACTACAACATAGCAAGCTCAGTTATTTCAAGCCTATTTTTGAGGCAGATCATGCAAATTCTTTTATTACTTCAGGTATATTTGCAACCCATCACTACAGAATGAGAATTTTTTTGCCCAGATTGGAGCTTCATTTTATATTAAAACTTCAACATTGTAACATTTCATTGAATCAGTCTTGAAGATAAGTTTGATTAGGCAAACAAAATTTGAGCATGTGAAATAGCAGACTTCTCCATAAGGAATGACATCGTGGGCTATGCATGATAAAGTGGTATGATGGCAATCCCCTTCCCTCCAGACTCACAGTAATAGAGAAAGCTCTTTCCACTGCAGAAGGTGGGGTCAGCTATCTTCCTGGAAGCAATGTGTAGCTAGGTTTCCAGCAAAGAAGTTTCCAGTACTCAGCAGTGTTGATGTGCAACACGAAACCACCATGGGAAAGCTAGCATCAGTCAGGGACTAGAGCTGGTAGTAGGGAAACCACCTGTACCTTCAGAGATACAGGAATGGCAAGAATCCCTTGTGAGTGATGGTCTGTTTGCTTCTGCCTCAGAATTCCCATTAATGTTCGCACAATATTCAAGATCTCAGGTATTCCTTCACATCAAGGTAAATACTGTCTGTAGATTTGGGACTGTCACACATTTTCACATTTAGACAAATGATTCCACCCCAAATCACACCAGAGAACTTGCTCTTCTGGTCTTCAGGCTAACTCTCCATTTTTTTAAATTTTGACCAAACCTGGAAATGTTCTCCCCAAATTAACAAAATTATACAAACATCACAAGCTTTGCAAACACATGAATTGTTCTTGCATAACAGCAAACCATGTTGGGATGTATACAATGTAGAACTTCTCCTATAAATACAATTGTACAGGTTGAAACTACTTAACTAGAGATTATAACCCCACTTCTTCAGAGGGATTAGCTTTCTCTCTGCAGACTCTGGCTGTATGGCCTGGTGCCACATCACCATTTATTCACCCTGTTCATTGTGTTTTAAACACATAAATCCTAAGCATATCTTTACTCAAGTATGTGCATAAACCAAACCACAATTTCTCTGGCACCACTCACATAAGGAGAGGCCTTTTTTTGTGCTTCCAAAGTACACCCAATATACTACGGGTGTGTGTTTCACTGTGAAAGTGAAACTAGACAGAATGCCATTTAAAGAATAAACTGAGGTGACATCACTCCATTTGCCTACTTGAATTAGAAGATTACTCATTGCATCTTCGAGTCTCAGCTGACCCGATTTGGATTTTTACCAACAAGTAAACAAGCCCTATTAACAACACTATTCAACACTACTTCTAGCAAGATGCCAATAGGTTTATAGTTAAATAGTATTTCAGACCATCAGCACCCAGTCACTAATTTAAAAACTGACCTTTTGAATTCACCACGTGGATGAGCCTGGGAAGTCAAAGGACAAGGAAAAATCTTATAAAAAAGAAGAGAGACAGCTGCCAAGGGTGCAATTGGATCAACTTCAGAGTAAGTCTGTGGAACAGAGTGGCATTTGCAAAGGCACTGAAGAGCTCTCATGGCATCAGGCCGGTGGTGGTGACAGAGCCATCTGTCCTGTCTTTTTTGCCCTTTCCTGTCTGCCATTAATTTTCCACAAAGGCTCCGAGCGACAGTCCCCTCATAGTGACCATACTTGGAAACAAGGTGTATGACAGGCAGGGGGAGAATGGCAATAATCTCTAAGAGCCCCTGTGTTACGGCTTGGGAAAAAATAGCTGGGAGTTTGCAAAGTAGCAAAGAAGAAGTGAAAACCGAGAAGATCTGCTGACAGGAGGATTCGGCAGGCACGCACTCCCTCGTTACACGTGGCGCAGGAGCGGAGGCGTGCGCTCCTTGTGCGCGCACTGCCGGCAGTAAACAAGTGAGTATTTCTGGAGCAGCTGCCTGTGTAAGAGGAGAGGTGCCTGTTGCTGTCCTGCAAAGTTACACTTTTATAGTTGTATGTATCTCACACTTCTGAAACCCTCTCATTTCTGGCATTAATCATGCCAGGCCTTCATACAGCAAACTGTTTCTTGGGGTTGAAGCCCATGTTTAAAAATAAGAGGTTTTGCTGAGCGGGAGCTATAAAACATAGGATTACAGCTCACGCTTTTCCTTTTAAAATGAATAACCATCAATGTGGCCTCTACCCGCGTACGTGAAGAAATTAATATTGTTTGCTTTATGTTCATATTGGTGCTGTTTTTAGCAGCAGACAAGTCTAGACATGTTTTACAGAGTTTAATTACACAAATTCCAGTTTAGAGTTTTTATGCAAAAATCATTCCTATTCCCCATATATTCAGCTACTCTGTTAGTCATTAGAGTATCTTACAGTATTGCTACATGCAATGCAATTAACACTTATCCCACATCCATTCTCTCATCTTTTCCTCCAGAAGGATATGGGTGTTTGCAGGTTTTTGTTTTGATATGTTAAAAGCAACATGCATATGTATATTGGTGTTCATACCAAGTGTGTATGAAGTGAGCTGCGTACTCAGAGCGGACACTATTCCATTTGGTGTTGGTTGGCAATTACTGAGGGAAGTTGCACAGTCTGGTTTCTGTGGAAGATCTCACTCCTGTTATTGCTCAGACTCTTCCCATATCCAAAGACTGACTCCTGCAGTCTCTGCCATTAGGCTTTCTCCAAACTGGTTTAAGATAGACATACCTTGCTGACTCTTGAAGATTTTGACCCCATGACTTGTCGTGTGTGACTTATCCATGGAGGGGGTGAGAACTGGCTGTTTAATAGGACTGTGACTGTACCCAATGACGGGTACTTCCCCAGCCCCTACTCCCATTCCAAGGTACTGTTCTCAGGACCCAGTAGGATAACTGAGCTCATATGATGATCTCACTTTTTTATTTCACATTATTTCTGTTACTAGCAATTTGGCAGAACACAGGGACCTGCCTCCAAGTGCTTTGTGTAGCTATTCCTGACAACAGATAAGGCCTAGTTCTTCTTGGAATCAGTGACTTAAGTCTTGTTTTCTTCCTTTCTATCAAGAAAAGGAGGGAGATTTCTATGTTATATTATCCTGGCAATGGCTGTTTTTCTTACAGAACAGGAATGTTTGATTCCTCTTTCATTTCAACTTCTCAGATAGCCTCTGCTTAATAAAATAGGACATTATCGCCCTCTTATATACATGGTTAAACAAAGAGGTCAAAACAGCTTATTTGTTCAGCAGCTTATTTCATGTATTTTTGATGCCCTGGGTAATTTCTCCTGGCTTGCAGTTAGAGCTGGAGGTGCAAAGTTTCTGGAAGTTCTGAAGCCCAGGAAGTAGCATTCCTCCACAAGGATTTTCAGGTTTTCTTGCAGTTACTTATTTTCTAATAACTGAAGATTGAAACACAAGTGTGGACTACTTACTTTTAACCAAAAGAAAAATTTCGTAACTTCCAGAATATGAATTATACTGTTTAGTTAGAAGAACAAGTCTATGTTTCTACTGGAAATAGTGGAAGTACAAGTGCTTAATCCTGGCTGGTTTAAGAGTATAAGAGATGAAAACTTTGAAAGAATAGTAATCTCTTTTTTGTGCTTGTCTAACTACATCACCCCTTCCTAAGAACTTTGTGTTTGTGTATGTGTTCTTTGGGTTTAAATAATGAAAAGTGATCTAATAAATGATATTTAGCTTTACTTCATGAACAGGTATGTGGAGATATTTTTGTATTGCTAACACTACTCTATACTAAGCCATTTGACCTAAGGAAGAGAGGAATTTTAATAACTCAAAGCTGCAAGTTTTTCAGTGGAGTAATATAATTTGGAGGGTTTAATTTTTATAGATAGATTATTGATTACTTGATGTTCAGCAGCTACATCCTTTAAGAAAAAGACACTAGAGGTTCTCTTACTGTTTCTTCCAAGAGAAATTACCTTTTCTATGTGGAAAATGTTTCCATTAAATTTTTTCAAAGCTTTCCATTTTTTTTGCAGATATTCACAGAAAAAAAGTAAAGGTGAACAAACCAGTTTTTTTTTTCTGTAGTTTCCAGGTTTTCTCCGAGACCCTCAGAACTTCAAGCAGCCTACAGGAGCCCAGCAGTAGTGCCATACCTCTGTGAAGTTACTGGCAGAGAGGATGTCACTGGATGGAACATGTGGCAGCTATAAGAGGAGAAGATCAATGGTGTAGCCTTGCCTCTTCCCCTTCACTCCTCTGAAAGCTACTGTGGAAATACTCCTGAAGAAATTGTGACTGTGCTTGGCTAACATTCAGAATTCACTCAGGTGAGAGATTTTTTTTCATGACCTTTATGCTTGTAAACCTGCTCAATGTTTAGGTCTGAATTCAAGCATTGGGAGTGTTGAGATGTGCAGTTTTCTTCACAGCTCATATCTGGGGATGCTGGTGACTGGATAGCTTTGTAGGTAGCCTTCAATGGAGATAATTAAATTGCAGGTGACTGCTCTGCCTGTGCTAAGGTAGGCTGTGCTTTGAACCTTCTTCTAATTTTTTAACAGATGTGTGAGAGAAGCTCAGGTTGGAATTAGATCCGAGTACTGTTCTTGCTGCTGATTCTAGGCCAGAGTTGGTGCTACAGCAAACAAAATGTCTGAATGCACAAAACTGGCCAGAAAGATGCAGGCAGGTTTTGGTTTTATGGTCATATGGACAAGCACAGGCACATTGCTCCTCTGGACTCTGTTCTGGACTATGTGTTTGCCATCAGCTGGAGTAAATCACCTTGGTTTCTGAAAGGATTCTTGATATTCTAGAGAATCCAAATTGTTTGGAGTGGCTCTCACCAAAGATGGAATGTGAATGCTCAGAGGAAATCTAAAGCATGCTCTCTGGAGAGCATGATATTTGGATTTACTCTTCACCACAACGGCCCACTGAAATCAAAGACATGGACAGTTCATGGAGTTCCTGCGGCAGAACTCCTCACATGACTTTTGTCAAACTGAGAGTTTGAGAGAGTTTTGATCCAAAAAGTGTTTGGAAAATTAATTCCTTAAACATTTTCACTCACATAGATATGTGTGAGGGAATCCTGTTTCTTGATCTCTAGGGCTTTGTTACTTTTGGTAGAATTAGAGCAGCAGATTAGACTAAGGATGGTGGAAGTGCACAGTGAGAGGGTGAAGGTGCATTTGCATAAAATGAACATAAACCTCTGGTCAGGACTATCCATGTTCATACCATGTTCACCTCCTGAGCTGGCTGTTCAGCCAAAGGCAGCTTGAAGCACCTACATGGCTGAGACACCAAGAATGTATAGCACATGCAGGACCATAGCCCAGTAACTCTCATGTACAAGTGAACTGAAAAGAGATTTAGACATCCTGGGTGAATACAGTGATGCACAAATAGAAGCTCATGAACACATTGCTTCTCGGTTATGTAATGGAATTGGTAGCTGTCTATAATTGTCCAGCTGGAATACTTAAATGAACTGAATAATTAATTGAACCTATCTCATGTTATAAACCTTTTTCGTCTGGACATTTTATTATTTTAACTTTTTCATTACATCCCTGTAATGCCATTGTGGCCAATTTTAGCTGCATTTTCCCCTTGAAGATATTTACCAACACAGTGACCTCAGCCTCTTGTAACAAGGAAGTTGGGGCTGCAGGTTGTCTCTCCAGGCTGAATGCTTTCCTGTCAATGATATCAAATTATAAGTAGCTGCACTAATCTGCCTATCATCAGAAATAGCCAAAGAAAAATGCACAAATGTAAACATAAAAGGGACTCTCATAATTTACATGCTTGTCATAGTTCACCATAAATCAATGTAAATACCAGAGGGCTTGTTCTTTTTGACACAACCTGGAGGCTAGCTTTGCCTGTTGACATCTTATCTTCTCACAAGATACTGTATATTAGTAAAGTTAATTGACTAATCGTTTTCATCACTGGAAGTGTAAGTAAATAATTCCATCTATTTCTACCTAGGCTTCTGTTTACAGTCCGAGGGTGCCAAGCATTCAGACTAAATGAAAATATACCCTCTAGTAACCATGTGCGGCATCCCCCATAACAAGCTGTAGAAACTCTCTGAAGCATTGCTGTTATGTTGTGGGGAATCCTGAGAATCTTAGGCTTAACTCACCATGCCGGCCAGCCTCCTGCAGGGGCAGCCAGGCGGAGGCTGGGACAGCGGGGGCATGAATCTGGGCAGACCCGTGCTAGACCACCGTCATCTGCCATTTTTAGGGAAAGGAGGCAGGTCTGAAGTAATTAGTTATTGGTGGCTGGGAATCTGCATGAGATGATGTGGGAACACGTGCTTCAGCTAGAGGAGAGGAGCTGGAAGGTTATCTAATAGCTGGTGTTTTACATTCTTTGACTGTCCTTCCGCAATCAGCCATAACCCCTTTGTTTCTTTCTGATAAAAGAAACCAGTTTCCCTTCTCCCTCAGCTGCAGGGAAAGAAAATTTTCTGCTGCTTCTTCCTTCCATATCTTTGCCATCTGGTGAATTAAAGAAAAATTGACTGTGAGTTAGACTTTGCAGTACTTATATATTTGGTGGCAAGACTTCAGTGGTGGTGAAGGTCAGTTGTCCTGAACTTTTGCTGTAATTTGTGATGAAGATTTTCTAGGTGATGTAGAGACAGGTTATTTAGGCACTAGCTCCATATCTATCCCACAGGAACACAGGACCATTTTTTTTCTTTTGCGACTGTACCTCAGAATTAGTTAGAGAATGTTTAATATTTCCAGAATGCCCATAGAGTCTGCTGTGTTCTGTTTCTCTCCTTGTGCAAAATTTAACTTTGTCTAGAGAAGCGTCTCTGGTTTTCTCTGGACATTGTGCACATTAAAAAATACAGCCTGGACACTGTCACTGATTCCTACCATGCTGACTCCTTTGTATGACTTGCTCCAGAAACTTTTCCCTTTACTCCTCTCCCTCCCATTCAGAGGAGAGTGGGGTCCTGTGCTGGCCTATGTGTTTTCCTGCTTGCTTTTGTCCTGGCTCTTTCTGATGTGACTTCTTCCATCAAGGATATCACTTTATGCTGGGAATTTTTGCCATGCATAGCCACCTGGGTTGAGACCACCGACTCATTTTCCCTGCTGGGCTGCAGCCCAGAGAGGCAATGACTGGTTACTGCTGCCAAGGTTGACCTCACTTACACCTGGAATTTACAGGTGAAAGGCTTCCAGGGAAATGCTGAGACCAGGATGGTTTATTCCCTACCAGACTGTGCCAATCTGGCTGCCCTCAGCAGCTTTGGCCTCATGTGTTAACCAAACCGAACCCTATCTTTTCATTAGGTCACAAGAAGTGATGACAGCTAATTACCTCTACATGAAATTAACAGGTATTTTAAATTTAAAAAGCTGAATGGCAGTTGAGAAAAGGACCTAACCATATGCTTAAGTATCTCTATATTCGCCTGCATTTAAGGAAGGGGTCTTGAATAGGAAAGGGACCTGAACTTAGTTAAATGTATTTAGTAATGAAGACTGTAGTGCACTGAGCCAGGGAATGTGCAACTTTGTACCCTTATTTAAATGGTGCAAAACATTTTAGATGTTTAAAATGTATTTCACCAAATAAAAAAGCCACTTACACTTTAATTTAAAGAAATAATACGTACATCCATATATGTTATTTCACATCTATAGCTGCTCCTACTTCCAAAAACCTGTCATATTAATTCCCCAAATGAAGTTTTATTAATATCTTTGTGTGTTTATCCTATGGATGGTACTAATTTGTGAGACCTTCACTACTGGCCTTCTCATCGCAACATGCAAAAAAACCCTTTATGTGGCTATATCAAAACACAATCTTGTATGCAAGTCATATTTGTTTCAGATCAAGTTGTCCTCTGAGGAGCAGAGTGGCATAAAAGGTACAGGGGAGGGAGTTAAATGGAACACTTAATAGGGAGTTAGATGGAACACTTAATAGGAACTAATCTAGCAACTGGAACTAATGGGAACAGACAGGGTTGTGAAACATGAGCCTACAAGATCTCCACTGAGAGCTATCCATTCCACTTTGTCCTCCCAAGCCTTACTTCCCAGAGATGTATGGTTCGTTTTTCTTTTTTTAAATCAATTCACGTGTTTATGAGAAAGAGCAGTACCACAGTGATTTCTCTCTAAAGGTATTTCTTGTAATCCCAGAAATCTTTCCAAATAGAGTGTTTCTAACAGCACTTTAGGCTGCTGACTTTCTGAGGCTTTTTGCTACCCAGTGCAGTGAATGGATCCCTAACCTTGTTTTGATTCCCACAGAAAACAAAACATTTTGCTTATGTTTCCTCAGTGAAAAGAATTTTAATTAAAGAAGTTTATTGCATTAGAATTGGTAACAGTTTACACAATCCTTAGGGATATAAGAGGTGTTAAAGAGTAACACCACATTGGGCAAACCTTTCTGTAAAAGGACAGCAGAGATTATTGCAGTTAACGAAACAGAGAGTATTTTAATGAAGGAAAATATCTGCAGATGAGCATGCACTGCAGGTTTCTAGTTCTGAACATCTGAACTAATTCTGTATTGGACATTGAACACCGTACCATATGAACACTTTGAACATCTGAACATCTATGAGCATCTAAACTAGGAACATCTGAACACTTTATGTATTGGGGAAATTAGGTAGAAACATTTCTGTATGTTCTTCCTGGTCAAAATTCAAATTTTGAGATTGGTGTAATCAGCCACCTCTAATAATTGGAAATAAGCTTTATTACTGTGTTAGTACCAGTGCAACTTTTTGTTGAGTTCAGTATGAACACCCACTGCAACACTGCCAGCCTAATTCAGGTGTCTGGCTCCAGACACAGAGGACCCTGAATGTACCTAAAGGGTCAAAGTAGCCTCAGAAAGCAGACAGGACAAAGGAATTCCTTGGGCTGGCAAAAAGAAAATCTTTGTACTTCGGAGTACTGGAGAAAACAGTGAAGGAATGGGGAAAAAAAAGAGAGTCCATCAATGCAGCCACGAATAACTGCAAACATTTATGGGTGAAGACTACAGATAAAAGCAGTTTCCCGGGATGCCATGAGGATTTAGTGAATCCCACACTCACCTGTGAGTAATGAGGCATTCCAGGCCATCTGCTTTGCATTGATCAAATGTATTATTTTCTTGGCCACCCAACTGGCTGGAAGATGCCTGTCACAGTAGTGAGAAATATTCTGGACCTAGTTTGGTGAACAGCACCTTTGATATTTATGTTGTTTCCTTTTCCTCATAATAATCTGAGCTGAAAATATCCCTGATTGCAATGATAAGGGGAAAAAAAGAAAGAGTAGGGAAAAAATATGATAGGCCAGCAAAGGAATTTTCATAATGGAAAGGACTTTCACAAAATTCTTCTTCAGTGACTTAGTTGCTTCAGTGACTACACGAGCAACCAGGGAACTGGATATACTGGGAAGTCTTAAATGCAAACTGGGAGCATTACTAGGGAAGCTGGAGCTGTGTTTCCAAGCAGAACACTGGCAGCCTGTGCTGGGTTCAAACCCAGTATCACTGTTTCATTGACTGCATTCATAGCAAGGAAAGACGTTTAAGAACAAGTAGGGAAATTTCCTTCAAATCAGCAGCACTGTTCTCATCTCTTCACTGATGTTGCCAGTCAATTAGACATGGAAGGAAAAATAAGCATGGACTAGTGTATGTTTTCACTTTTGTACAACAGGTTTTAATCAACGTACCCACAGTATATAAACATTATGTCAGCATATAAATAGAAAATGGCAGACATGTAAAATAATTCAGATGCTCTTCTGCCTGACATAATCTTGGAATTATATCAGTGTTTCCACCAAACAACATTTTACTTCTGTGATCATCTTTGCTTGGAAATACTGTGCCCTTCCAAAATTAAATCTCTTGCTCTTTGAGTAGTGAATATATATTATTGATAAAAATAGAAAGAGATGGAATCCCTCCTTTTGTGCAAAATTTGGTATAATCTTAACAAGTGTGTCAGGATCTTAACAACAGCTTTTCTGTGACTGAAACAATACAGGTGCTGCATAGAATTAATTATCAAGAAGTGAACCATGTGGGTGATGTCAGTCTGGAAGTAGCTAATCAAGATGTCTGCTGGTAGGTTACCTTCAAACATGTAACCTACTTAACCTGTAACATAACTGTGAAGCTTCAAGTGGCTTCCCAGCAACTCTGGCTATTGTCTGGAGTTTATTTATGTTTAGGTAGTCTGGTACAAAACTCCAACATGCAATGTTTTCACCTGCCTGGATGGTTTATTGTTGACTCATAACTGTGATCAGGTTTAGCAAAAATGAGCTGTTATTTGTACGGTTTTTTAGTGAATTTGCCCAGAACTCATTTTTGGCCATTTAAGAAAGCAGTCCAAACCAAATTTCATGTCCCTGCCACCCTTCTCCCTGGACATGAGGTAAAGAAGGGCTCACTGAGTACCGGAAGGACCAAATTCAGTCCTTTTCTACTTAAGGACTTAACAGATAAATTACGGAGCTGTGCCTGGAGAGACTCTGTGTCCCCACTCTCCCAGGGTTGCTTTCCTGGCTGTGGATCAGTGTTGTGAGAACTACTTAACTGACCCCTCCCTTGTATATTTTCAGTAAAAGTGATTGAAAAATTTTCCCTACTCAGAAAATTCTAAATAGTTAGTTTCACCTTTTGCTAAAAAATTTAGCAGCACAACTCTAGATAGGTTCAAGGTTATTTGTCTTTCTACTTTAACTAAGAATATAGAATCTATTTGGTGCACATACATGGGAAAACTACACAGCCAGATGTAAGCCAAAAATTGGAATTTAAAAAACATTAATATTGTTTTTATCCAATATTTGGAAGGTTAATACCAGACCAGTCAGATGATATTATTAACAGTCAGATGGATGTTATCTAGAGAAGTCACTTATGCTTGGTAAAAGATTCTCATGGAGCCTTGGACTAATAGGTATTAAGTACAAGGTTTGATCTTCCTGTGCCCAGACTGTCATCACCACCAAATGTGTCAGTAACTTGAAGAGCCAAGACTAACATACTTTGTATATCTTGTTTAATTGTTTCTTGCTGCAGGGTCAAAAACACCTACCAGGGGTTATTTCAGCTGAGCTATCAAAGCACAGCTTAATTTCCTTTCTCTGAATGTAACACATGCAGATCAAACAACTAAAAGATCATTTGAAAAATATATATTTCTGGGACAGATACTATGCAAAGTATCTGCTGATAGGGCTAAATTGGCAAATTACAGCTATCTCAGAGTTTACATCGTCTTCACCTTGAAGACTCTACTGTTGATCTCTGGCAGCCTATAATAGCTCTTTGACATGCCTAGGAACGCCGTTTTTATAGGGCCATTTTTTCCCCAATTACTTATACAGAAATTATAAACATTTGGCTGGTCATCATAAGTCTCAGCTGTGCTGCAGCAGAGAAAACACCAAAGAGGGTTGCCCCAACATAGAACAACAGCACCATGGCTTTGTCAAATCTCATCTTCAGTGATTAAGAAAGGATCTATTATATTGGAAAGGTGTTTACAGTCAAAATGAATGAAACAGGATATGGATAATTGGGACGGCCATATTACTGGAAAAGAAACAGGGAACAAGCTCCTAATTCCATTTGCAGATAATTAGGTGGCCTGTCACTTTAATAAGATGTTTGGGCTCAAAGAATCTGCTTTGTTGAGGGTATTTCTTCTTTAATTGGCCTGTCAATTACAATTTGTCATGAAATGCTGCAAACTCCTTAGTGCCTGTTTTCAGTCTGTCTTATAAAATGGGTGCCAGAAAAGAAAAAAAGAAAAGGCATTAAAATACATACTGGTTGTTATTCCACTGGTTCATTTAAAATATTTTTGCTATTCACTTCAATGCCTTCAGGGCTGAGCTACTGAAATCTTCCACAACTGAAAAGACAGGAGTTATGCCCAAGATGCAAGTTGCAATGGAAAAATTAAACTGAACATGGTACAGGGTACACAGTGTTACCCTTTCCTGGGGTGACAAGCTGAGAATGCTAAAGCTGAACAAGCGAAGCAGCAGAATAGGTGTCTTACTGGAACAAGATATTTTTGATATCTTTAAGGCTTAGTTGAGAAATTGAAAATTAACAAGTATTTTTTAGAAGGAGCACGGAAATAATCAGGCATGAAATAGCAATCTATTGACCTCTGGTAACACGATGTCTTGATTTAGAAAACTGCCTTACAAGCTTGACAAACAGCCTAATGCCAACGATACTGGACTTTTTATGGTAGTTCGCTAGTTACCCAGATGAGGAACGGTCACCATGTGACAAACCATTAACAGCTGACTCAAAGGCATGCTTGGTCAAAGCAAAAGCAAGTGTTTTCCATGTTGTAACTACTTGTTTCTCTTTTCCTGGCTGAGAAAAACAGTTTGGCTGAATACAAGGGCACTGTAAGCTCTTTCTGAGGGAGAGTTTTCCTTTAGGAAGCAAACACTGAGAAGAGTTTGCTGTCAACTTATACTGTTGACAAAAGCAATAGTGCTAACCAGTACAGGAATTTAATTTTTGTGTTCCTGAGCATGTGGCATCTGTATTCTTACAGAACTGCAGTAGCAACTATATAGACCCTGTTCTTGTCCTCTCCCTTTGCACTGTTCAGGTGCTATGAAAGAGTTATTGTAAAAGATTTTTCTGTGAGAAAATCACACTTTCCCTCTAATGACAGACAGAGCCGAAGAGGGCAGGAGAAGCAGTAAGTGCACTTTAACTGTGTGTGGAATTAAAAGCGTGCCAGAAATCCAGGAATAGGAGATGTTGGATGCAGATGTCAAAACCTAAGTCACTATTGGCCTAGTAACTCTCATAATTACTGGAACTGTTTGAGTTTTCTGTCTAAGCCAAATCTTGTTTCTCTCCTCTTAGGAACTGCACTGAAATGCCCTGATCATAGGAGGTGTGAAGTGTGTTTTGCAAACCAGCATTTGTCTGAAAGCACTCAGCCCCACCTCAGATCTGAATGGAGAACAGTCTGCTTTAAGATTTTTTTCCAGAGTTTGGATTAGGCAGAGAAATAGTAATTTCCTCTCTGGATTTCCTCTCCTTTTTTCTGAAGGCCAGGTTCTGTTAACACATATTTACCGACTTTCCTCTGCAACAAAATGTTTATTTGTTTGTGACCTTTGCTTCATTTTCAGACTGGAATAGTTCAGCTGGAAGAGGCCTACGAGGATTATCTAGTCCAACAGCCATTTTAGGTTTTTGCCTTGACTTGGATCTGAAGTGAGGTGGCTGCAGCCACAACGCAGAGCAGTGACCACTCCACAACCACGGCTGCCCAGTGTCCGGTGCTATTGCCATGCATGGACCTTGAAAGCTTGTCTTATTCTGATGCTATGTCTAGTGGTGTGACTTAGCACTTGATTTGGGTAGGACAATTAAAAAAGCTAAATTAAATAATGACTCAAAATGCTACACATTTGTTCAACCCCCTGAATAGCTGTTTACACTCCTACTTTTACTATAAATTGGTACCTCATGGCTTCTCTGTATAAGACAGTGAGCTAGTCTAGCGGGATGACCTAGTTATTTTTAAAGCCCACTTATGTCAATGCTCTCTGTCCTGTGACCATGTTGGCCGCCATTATTTCGGGGTGAGGTCAGTCTTTTTCTTTGCTCGGGCCCCCTGCCAGTTTCTCAACACCTGCCTTGAAAGTGACAGCTCTATGGGTGTCCTCATAAATTAAAAATCATGTGCCTCTGCCCTGATGCCTTGGGACAGGCACAAAGTTAGAAACTGTCCTGTAACCCAAGCCCTGGGGCTGCTGCACGGGACAGCTGAGCAGCAGGCAGCGAGCCCCAGCAGCGGGGGGCCGGCTACACCGCAGACCTTGGGCAGCACCCAGCCTGGTGCCAGCGGGCATGTGGTTGTGCCCAGTGAGAGCCAGGGATGGCCCCCCAGATAGTGATCTTTCCCCATGGGAAGGGTGGAGAAACCAATGGGCTAACAAGGGGCTGCTCTGGGTTCTGTGCAGCACTGTTGCCCTTCCGTACCTGGGATGAACTGAGCTGGCAGAGACAAGATGGGGAATGAGGAGTGGGGAGTAGGGTCTCCACAGTGAATGGGCAGTCCTGTGCAGAGTTGTCACTATCCTTTGCCACCTCCCAGCTCCACCGTTACAGCTCTGTAATTATGTATACATAATTGACCATAGCATTAATTCTGTCATGTGTTTTCCTCCTTCCAGTGTGCACTGTAGACACACAGCCAGCATACATGTGCTCCGTAGCCTGACAGAGTCCTAAAGCTTCAATTCAGCAAAGCCCTTAGGTGTTGTCCTTTCCCCCAAACCCAGCTGCTCAGTCTGCACCTCTCTCACCACCCCCACCACGAAGGTTACATCCACCCACAGGGAAACTGCTGGACAAATCAGACAAGCTGCAACACCCCACTGCTCCAATCTGTCTGCTCCTGCCCCAGGTGTGTGTTGTGACCCATTTCAGGACCCATGCCTGGTAGTGCCCAAGGTCTGGGGAGCTGCACCTGCAGTATCACAGCACCAGAGTCACCTCTCAGCTCCATAATAGTGGGTGCCACACACAACTGCTAATGTGACCCCTGGTACGGAGTGAGGTCCTGGCATGCCAGCTCCCAGCATAAAAAGCAATAAACGCAGTGAATTGAGCAGATGCTGATCAGGCATCCTTTTCAAACCAGCTGGATGCTGCCTTCAAAGGCACAAGCTAAATCTGTTACCCTGTTGGCATAGAATCCTTAGCTGGATGGCTAAACTGCAGCAAAGTAGAACCCTCATTTTTTTTTAAATGATCCATGATTTGTATTTTAACAGAGACTGCTTTTTGTCTTTCTTCTAGTCTTCTGGTGGGCATCTTTTCTTCTAACAACTGGGTATTGTATGGTTGATGCTCTTGCCCATTCATTAGTAAAAGGCTGCAGATGAGTGCTGCCCTCTGTTTCTACCATGCAAACTGAATACTTTAATTATAAGATCCTAGTCCCATTTAGTGCTTCCCATACTGTATCTCAAAATAAATGCATAAGCATCCACTGGAGTGCTACTGGTAGTGATGCATCCTGTATTTTGGCAAATCTCTTGGTATGTGTGTTCCTTGCATTCCTTTCAGGTATTCTTCTTTTCCTCTCCCAGCCCTGTTGGCAGCTGACAGCACTGAGGACTTGATGCCCCTTTTTTCAGCTGGCAGCAGCAACAGCAGCAATAAGACTACAGGCACACACGCTTTGAGACCTTCTGCCCTAAAAGCATCTATCACCCCATCCCTGCATCTGGTGACATTTCATAGGTAGATAGGACAATCCAGGCAAAACTGTCTCTGGGGATGGCTTCTCTGCTGCTGGCAGAGTGAGGGGACAACTCCTGCCTCTGTGGCCTCCCCTTCCCAGTTGCCCCATCTGGCACAGAGCTGGGCAGTGTGCCAAGCAGGGAACATGCCTCCTTTCCTATGGGTCTGGTGGTGACAGCAGCTCCTGGCCCCTGGCCAGGGTGGCTGGGGCCTGGGAGCAGGCTTTCAGAGGTCTGAGAGGCATCTGCTGGCCCAACAGCTGCTCCCAGCAGGCAGGCAGGGGACTGGGACAGAGCAGCCTGCTGGGCACTGGAGCATGGCCTCACGGTGGGGAGGGGGAATTATAGGGCTGCAGGAGAGCTCAGTGGGGCTGAGGCACGAAGATACTTGGGAAAAAAAAATGGGAAAGAGCCCATTAGTAATGAGAATAAGTAAAGATAACTCTTTAGCACAGGACAAAAGTGAATCTTGCCATGTCACAGTTTTGCTTTCTTCTTGTCTTTTCCTAATGGAAAATGTTAACGAAATCAAACTGTTGATAAACTTTGGAAAAGTATTACCTCGCATCTTTTCAAATCCTGAGGCAATGAGGCCATTGCCAAGGTGATCATCTATTTGTCACCCGTGAGTGACGCTAACAAATATTTTAAACCAAAGCAAGGGGTCACCCCAGTGACAAAAGAGCAACAAGAATTCCATTGCCTTTGTTGGACTAAAGTGTTGGGTATGTCAGCAAAGGCTGGTCTGAGATTGCCTTGGGGGAAATAAGGCAGTCCTAGTTACACTGGTCTAATAGCACCTACAGCTGCCTTTGTCAGATTAGCAGTAATATGGAAATAAGGAACATCCATTGGATTACTTTTTTCAGGGAAAAAAATTGTGGTAGTTGTCAAAGAAGTTAGAGATTACAGTGTTTCTGCAGGTGAGATCACAAAATTGATATAAAGCATGGGGCTCAAATAATATTTGAGCTTTTTGCCTTTATGCAGAACTTTTGGTCTGAGTCAGAATTGATCTGAAATCAATGGAAAATGGGAACTTTAAACCATCAAAATCCTGATGCTCTAGGATTGCACTTGTCTCCAAAAGGCAGCATTGCTTTGTCAAATTAGAGCTTGACAAGACGTCAGGTGACAGCTAATTTTATTTTTGCTGTGACACACCCTATGCCTCCAGACACCTGCATATCCCTAGAGACGTCATTTAAACTTCCAGAGTCTTAATTTCCCTTCCGTGTGTTTCCTTTTCTCATCAACTTCAACCACCATTGACTGGGTATGAGGCCTCTGTCTCAGTTTGAGCTTCTCAGTCCTCCAGTGTTATGGCGACATAAATAAAAGCTGTGCCATGTGAAAACACAGAACTGTTCAGTATTGAGCAACTTTTGGTGCTGAATTCATTACACAGAAGAAAGATGTCATTTGTGGGAATCATGGTGAGTTTAGTGCACAAAACCATGGTTTGTCTGCTGAAACCTTTCCTAGCTGTTCTTCGCTGGGCGCGGAGTGTGGTTGTGTTTGAATTTCTGCTGTTGGTAATGCAGCTAGGGCTGAAGACAAAACAAAAGGAAGACTGCCTTTCTCCTGAAGGACCTTCTCCTGAAGCCCTGAGCCTGGCAACACTCATGAGCAGATTTTCTTTCATGAACATAAATGGTAGATACTTACTTGAGTATATATATCTCCTTTTCAACTATAGCTACTGTGTCAAGAAAGGGCTTGACAAAAAGTTTCTACCTATCAGGACAATTTTTATTCTTTACTTATTTTCCTACCCACCAGTGTTAGGTTACTTGATTTGATTTTTGTGGGATAATTCTGTGGGACAATAAAGTAGCTTGAGAACCAAAGAAAGCCTTCGTAAGATCTGGGATGTTGAACAGCAGCATTGTGGCCTTGCTTCATCCTGTGAATAGTTTTCAGCACTTCCATATTTAGCCCACAGCGTATTTAAGAATTCAACTCAGACTGTAACTCTAGGAGGTAAACATTTTGTTTAATCAGGGTCTTACATATTTTCTTGGCTGTGTTCATCACAGGAAAACTTCTGAACTAAAATTTGCAGAAGAAGGTTAAAGAGGATATTATTTCATTATATAGTCAGGTTTTAGGAAGAAAAAAGAAGTAGAAAGCACACCGGTATTGCCAGATCAATTTTATAATGCCAACACCTTTAAAGGCAGCAGTTGCTAACTAGTTTTACATTGCTACAGAGCAGAAAAATAGTTTATGTTGTAAGTATCCTTGCTCAGAAGAGAGGAAAAACACAAGAGCTGATTTCTCTGCCCACCTATGTACAGATGGGAGCCTATGTTCATGGAAGGAAGATGTTCATGGCTGTACCCACAATGTGCCAGCGGGTGTCAATTAACCTTGTATCCTGGTGGCTACTGATGATGATCCATTAATCTTCACAGCACTTTGTTTCTAGTATTTTAATATATTTGAAGAGATGCACAACTGTCACTGGCAACAAAGCATCTCCTGATCATTGACCTCCCATGAAAACTCTAGGTCTTTTCTATTACAATCCAACAAACAGGACTGAACAGTAAAAAGGATTCCAGAATGTGTTTAAAAATACTTTTGCTTGTTGAATCACTGCACATGCTTTGCTGCATTCACAGTTTGGTATTTGGGTCTTGCCTGAAGCTAATGACATAAACACATCTCACCCCTGTGAAAGCTGAAGGCCTGCTTTAAGTGCTGTGGAAACAAGTTCGGCACCTCTTGATGTCAATTTGATTATATGTAGGTGGATCTGCTTACACTTAATACATACAATGCCCTAATACCCTCCAAGGCCAAGAGAATTCAAAAAAAGGCACTTGCTGAAAGGTTTCTGTCCTCCAGCTTGTTTCTCTGGACTCAGCACCTCATTGGGAAGCATGACAGCAAGTTTTCGGTGCTAGCAATGTTTCAATAAGGCATAGTGTATCAAGATGAACCGGAGGCTATCCAGTACTCCGTGTTCCTGATGTCTTCATCATAGGGCAAATTTAATACCTATTTGGTTTCACATGCTGCATTTTCCCTGATTTGTGCGACGAGCCGGTTGGCATATTCATTCACTGTTCTCACACACGTGTTCCCTAAACACTGTGCTGAGAATAGCAAAACATTTGGGGAACTTCTCCTGCCCTCGTTCTGTCTTGGAAAAAACTTGCTGTTGAAATGCACAACATCTTAGGGGTAATAATAAATAAAAGGAAGGCTATCTCATTGATATGCAGATTTCTGTCTGCAAGTTATGCTAGAGCCGCTTCATCATTTTCAGTGGAGTTAGTCTAGACTCCTCCAAAGGTTCGTATTTTCACATTTGGCTAAGGAGAAACAAGAACATGTTTTCTGTTCTCCTCTTATAGTAGCTTCCAGACTGACATCTCCATGGAGGACTGAGTATCCACAAAAAAAGCAGGCTGCATGCTGTGTTTTCCATGCTCCAGCTGCACAGGAGCCATCAGGGCTCCATGTAACAGGGCACACTGATCTAGCTTCTCTCTCTCTTTGGAAGATCAGATTTGCTAAGTGCTTAATGGCACTGAAGTTCTCCTGGTGACCAGGCTGGTATTGCCTTCCTTCTGCGGACTGTTAAAGTGCACCGACTATTATTCGCCTACTCAATTAACTGCCAAGGAGACAGAGGAAATATGTGCCCAGAGGAGAAAATGAAGCCATTTTTATTTGCTGGCTAATCAAAATCTAATGGCTTTTGAAGACAGTGTGAAATGATCATTAATTAGGAGGGATAGCTAAATCTGAAGTTCAAAGAACCCTGTACAAGCCAAGGAAACAAGGCCTGGAGGACAGAACTCACTCTCCCACCGGGAAAGGGTGGCTACATGGAAGTGCACGAGCCCCATGACCTATGGAGCAGTGTTGAGGTGTCCTGGCCGCCCGGGTCCCGTCCCAGCTCGGCAGCCAGGACAGGCGGACCCCAGGTGGCAGAGCGGCCCTGGGTTGGGAAGCTCCACTGTTTGACTGTCCCTCCCCTGCCTCCCTTTCCGATTGGTTGTCGGCTGCAGTGGCCCCACCCCACCCCCGCGATGGGGGAAAAAGGGCTGCCACAGCCAGGGGGAGAGAGCACATGGCACTGAAGGAATAAACGAGCCACCCACCCCACATGTTTGGTCTCAGCATCTTGCTAATTTCTCCGCTCTGGGAAGCCTCTGAGACTGTAGCTGTTCGCATAAAGAGCTGCCAGCGTGAGCAGCTGGGAATGCAAGCACAGCAGGCTCAAAAAGGTACTCGCAAGCTGCTGGGACTGCGCAGGTTTCGGAGGTAGCTCTGATCCAGCCAGCTGCAGCATGAGAGCGAGGGAAACGATAGAGCAGGAGCTATCTAGCTACATAAATGTTCCATGTTTTCTTGTTAGACTTTATCCCAGAAGGGAGATGGTCAATGCTTTCTACCAACACAGATCCTATTCCTCCACGCTATATTAGTTGTTTGTCCTGCCAGGGACTTGGGCAGGGCATCTCTGAGTCTCTGTGGTGACCTGAGCATAGCTGCTGTCATGAACCAGGTGGGATGTATTTAGAAGGTACTTTAGAAAAGTATATAGGGCAGTAAAATAAAACAAAATTCATTTCCAAACTAAGAAAAATCTAGAAGTCTGAAGGTCTCTCAACAGTCAGTGCCCTTATCTTGCAACAGACCTTTGCTCTGTTTTCACTAAAAAAAAAGCTGATTTCAAAACTTACTGCCAATTGTGTGAAGAGGAGTAGATCTAGGATTCATATTTTCCTTTTGCAAAGGATGTATATACAAAATATAACACCTGAAGGTACTATAAAAGATATTCTGCAGATACATAGAAAAAAGAAAGCATCTAATAATTCCAAGGCCACGGGTTCAATCCCCATATGGGCTGTTCACTTACCAGTTGGACTCAATGATCATTGTGGGTCCCTTCCAACTCAGAATATTCTGTGATTCTTGTTTGTTTTTTTTCAAAACAGTATCCTTGAAGTATTTTGTGAGTAAAAACCTCTCTTCAGACTCAAGTCAGACTTGGACTGTGGTTTTGAGAAGAACTTTCACCAGCATTGTGCCCGTTTATTAAAATAATTATGTGGTAACCCCAGACAGCTATATGGAAACCTGAGGATAATAGAAGAGAGCAAAACTAAAATACAATTTTCCCAGTGTCAAGGGTCTGGGCTATTTCTCTTCTGGGAAGTAAAGACGTTAATACGTGTAGATCTGACCCCAACCACTATCTTACAGATTAGCCTGAAAGACCGTGCTCTGGAAGGGCACGCAGAGAACTCCATGTGATAATTTCCTGGAATTTCTGGATTGAAACAGATAAGAGCTGCATGTTGACATCTGTGGATTGATGTAACCTTTTGTTTGTAAGCTGATCAGATTATGATAAAAAAAAAAAAAAACCATGATCAGAACCATGATCCTTAGATGAAGGATTCAATGAGGTAAATTTGGGAAAAAGAAGCAAAAAAAATTTCTAACTTTAGTTCTACACAGATTGAAGTGGTATTTGCAGACTCCTTTACAGAAGGACTGCTTCCTGCTTAAATTTACTGTCTTATTTCTAAATGCTAAAGCATATTAAGATGTGTATACTGATAAGAAATCTTCAAGAAAGCAGTATGTATGGTTTCAAAAAGTACAAGTATGTGAAAAAAAATAGAGTTATTTACAAATATGTCATATTTGGCACTTTCTTCTTGCAAATGAGGAAAATGAGGAAATAAGGACATGATAAACAACATTTTAAAATTCTATGGTTTTGAAGAATACTATACTAACCAAAGTTATAGTATTATTACTCCTCATAGACAAAATTGGAACAGACCTTCAAGAATAAGTACTTCCTCTTAATTTATAAAGTCTAGGTGTTTTCATTGGGGTTATCCGTTGCAGTAATAGTTATACATGGAAGTTTGGAAACAAGGTCAGAAATGTTGTTTGCACAAGAAGTGAAGTTTTGCCATGGATTTTAATAAAGTCAAATTCAGGCTTTACTATGCCTTCTATCCAGTACCATGCTACTTGCCCATGATTGTCACAAGCCCTAACCTGCATTTGATGTAGTTCAGTGTGAATAAAGACAAAATATTTATGGGAGAAAAACTACCTAGACCTGTTATTTAGATTATTGACTATTTAGGTAACTAACTATTTAGACCTGAAAAACTATTTTCAGGCCTGTATGGAGACATTTTTGCAACCTAGTATAGAAGTATTGAGCAAGCATGAGGCCAAAAGCTGAAGGTTGAAATTTAATGCAAAGCACAGTGAAATACATTGCTGTGCAAAAAAATAACTTCCTCTCAAATCACTCTCAAGTCTTGTCACTAAACACACATGTAGACAGCTTTCCCATGGTTTATCAAGCCAAGTTTTCAAGGATGGAGATTCACCAGGTTTTCTGGACAAGTGTATCAGTGCTATTTTCCTCAAGTCCACCCACCAGTTCTGTTGCTACAACTTGTGACTGCTGCCTCTTGTCCTTTCACTTTTATCTCTGCCTCTATCATCTCCACAACCCCATGTAGATACACTGCTGGAAGACTGCTGTTAGATTCACCTTCTTGCTTTGTCTTCTCCAGGTCAGAAAAACACATCTGCCTCAGTTTTTCCTTTTTTCTTGGGTGCTTCATACACTTAACTGTTCTGCTAGTCCTTTGCTGGACTGTTTGCAGACTGACTGCACCCAACCACTCCCAGGCAGCCCTGCTCCTGGCTGGGGTGGTGGAACAACTCTGGTTACCAGGTGCCCTGTCACCCTAGGAGAGCCCTCGCTGCTCCTGGTCCGTGAGGAGGTTCCTGACAATTCCATATGTACACTCACACAAGCAGAGGAGAAGGGAATAATTCCTTCTGTTAGGCCACTGCTTGAATTCCTACTATCCACCATGCTCACTGGTGTCCAGTGGCTAATCCTCTGAGCCACTTCTCCAGCCTTCTTGTAGGAGGCAGCTCTAACCACCCTTACAAAGCCTCCCTGGTAAAATGGTTGTCATAGTGCTGTCCACTTTCCATCATTTTTGTACAATGGCAATTGCAAGGTGTATTTAGGGGCAGAACGTACTTTATATGTCCTGTTTCTAATTACCAAGATGTTAAAAAGAATGTGTAAACCACTTGATAATAACATGTGTGTTAAAACTGGCTAGAGCATTTATTAGAAGTGCATTGCTTTATTCTTTAGCATGTCAATGTATACAGGGAGGATGGTTTTCCTGTTCCTTTTAAAAAGAAAAATACTAGGCTTTGATTCTCTGGTTTCTTTTCATCTTCATCTAGCATAGAAAGCTTCAGGGAAGGTATACAAAAAGATAAAATAGCAAAGAAGTCACAAAAGGAAGATATCAATAAGAAGCACCACTGACTATTCTCTAAGCAGTTTCCAAGCAACTTTTAATGGAAGGTCAGGCACAAGCAAGATAGAGGGAGGAAAACCCAAGACATTATTTCATACAATAAAATGACTGTGAATGCTGCCAGTTACAGAGGAAATAGATTGGCCAGCCTGAGCACTTATATTTATGTTTTCCTGTGAATACAAATGAAAATCGTCTACAAAGGGTACTATCAAATTTGAGCGGGAGTGTTAATTCCAGCAATAGGTTTGCAGTACTCCTCAGAGAGGCTTTCATCACTGAATATGTGATGTTGACTTTGTGGTAATAATAATGATCCTGCTGGACTCCCTGAGCTCCTTCTGCCTGAAGTTCTATAATGTTTTTTGTCTTCAATTAATCATGCCTTACGTTTGCAGCCTCAAGAATATTTGACATGAGTTACGCGGATGGGGCAAATGAAGGATAGAGGCAAGGAGTGACTTTACCAAAATTGCTGTAGCTGTCCACAGACATCCTAACACAGACAATGGAATGGCCAGAGGTGTGCCTCCAGTCAAGAGGAGACAACCGTATGTGCAGAGAAACCTTGCAACCCAGCACTGTGGGCTGCCTACCACAGTTCCTTGTGGCAAGAGAGAGAGGTTGTAACTGAAGGGCATATTTCTGTAGGTGCAACTCATGTATGATTGTTTACTTCTTTCTTCATCCAGCATCTGGCAGCTTTAGAGAGTTGGCAGCTGAAATAGTTCTTTTCAACCTGAGTGTCATAATGGCAGTCTGAATGCATCACTTTGGTCCCAAAATCATAGAGCACAAAGCATGTCTCTGTACTCTGTGGCTTGTTATCATGGTCAAGAAACAAAACCCCATGTGTCCATGCCAAGAAAAGCCCTAGGAAGGGTTCCAGGGGTTGATTTGGAGGCCTGAAATTGAAGAAGCCCAATTATTAGTTACATTGAGAATTCTCCACTGAGTAGTAGTAGCAAGTGCAAAACTAAACTTTTCTCTTTTAAATTCAGTCTTGGAGTAAAATGTTTAGCTGACAAGATGATAAAGTTTGGTTTGATAAAACTTTGCTTCTCATGGCTGGATGTTCTGATGTCGTGCACCAGGATCATACTACAGCCTGTCTCTTCACATGGCACTTCTCCTTCCCCATCCAGCCTGTCTTCTTTCTGGTTAAAAGAAAAAAATAGAAAAAGAAAAAGGCAAGTGAAACAATAGTCTGAATTCAAATTTTTAACCAGAGAAAATAATTTTGCCAGCAGTTACTGATGATGAGATTCTGGGTCAGCATCCTGTATGCTCAGGGGCCTGAGCAAGAACAAGAGCATCAAGAATCATTTACTTTGGGAGGTCCTTAGCCTTGATCCTGCATTTAATCTGATAGCCCCATGTAGCTATCCTGGATACCCCTAGGACATGCCAGATTCATGTACCACCTCTATCTAGATGCTGTTAGCTCAGAGATTGAATGTTGTCAGGCTGCAAAGGCTTTTTGCTATCTGGGAATAAGGTACACACAGACACACAGACACACACACACACACTCGCACACAAGACAGGAGGTGAGGAATTGCTGCAGCTGAACATGAGACTCTGGGAAGCACCTCTCTGCACATGCTCTTACGTGTGCTTTCCACAGCTGAGGGGTGATGCTGAGGCCACTTGTCTTGCTCTGGGCCCTTGCTTGCCAGGCACAGCTGGTTCATAATCCAGTCCGCTGGGACCCTAAAGTGGAAAGAAGTCACATTATGCCCTTGAAGTACATGAGAGCTAGTGGCCAGATAGTCCAGTATTTAAAGCCTGAGATTTGAGTACAAGTTTACAACTGTGATGCACATACTACATTTTGTTTGGAGAAATTGATTACAGATATTAAAGGAAGTGGACCAGCTTCTTAACATGGTTTCAGCTACTGAAATCTGCTCACTTTCTGCTTTCAATTTCCAGGCATGTACATAAGACTTTCCAGAGGGCACAAGAAACAATCTCAGAATTTATTCTACAGTATGAATGAGTTAGTTATAGTGCGTTTTCCTTGTCCTAAAAATAGACTGAGTGAAGATTTGAAGGACAGTTTTTGATAAAAAAGTCTGCTTCTGTGTTCTGAAAATGTGTTGTGAATTGGACTGCTTTTTCAGATCAAGGGTAGCCTATGAACCAGGGTAGAGATGTCTGACAATACACACTTACAGAAGAAGCTGATATAGCTCAGAAGAACCCTGTCTGTAAAATACACTCAGATAGATTTGAGAAAAATGCTGTGAAAATATCAGTATTCTTACAGCACTTCTCCTAATAGACCTGATTTTTTATTTTTTATTTAAATCACAGCCCTTTCCAAATTGTATGCAAACCACATGCATCCCAAGCTTCTTCCTGCAAAGAAGGATACCAGTGAGAGCTAATTACATCCTTACTGAATGTGCTGAATTTGACCTGAAGCAGAGGACAGATTTTTCACAAGACATGCTCAGCAGTGGATATGGCAACTAATTACAAGGGGTGCAATAATATCTTAAGGCTCGTGCAGCTGCTCTACAGAAAACTGAAATAAGACCTTAGACAGTGTGGGTTGGGCTACATATAGACTGATACAGGGGCCAACAGTTGAGCTTCCCTCTATTGTCTTCTTCAGCTGCACTAGACCAGCTTTCTGTTCCAGACCCACTTGGCTGAGGTCACCTCCTGGGCTGAAGTCAGTGATGCAGCTGCCAGGTCTAGGTCAGAAGAGGGATGTGAGAGAAGATTTCTACCTCAGAGTAGGTTGATACTGGTTTTATCTGGGCTGGCCTGCTGTCCTCTGCAGAAGTGTGGTGCCCAGCTCTGAGCATGTGGGTTATGTTGTGGTTAGTGGTTGAGAAGTGCTTTGGCAGGGCAGCACATGTCTCTGTCAGAGGTTTGTGGTGAGTGTTTCTTCTAAGACAAAAGGTTAATAGAATTCCAGTATTTTACTTACAAATCCTTTGTTTTCTTTGCTTGCTTTTAATTTAGCATTGTGAAAACGTCTTCAGTCATGATGGGAAAATAACATCTTGAAGCCCATGCAATTGCAATTATCTTAATTTGAACTAGCTTATGTGAGTTATTTATCATGCTGCGGTCTTGGACTATACGAGACAGCATTCCTTGTGTTTGCTTACTACACTTATTCCTTCCTTTATTATCTAATTTCTTCTTTACTTTCTTTTAGGTTTGGGGGGTTACTTTGAGAGATACTCAAATTTTTTTCAAAGTAATGATCTGCACAGCAGCCAGCAGCTGAGCTTCTTAGTGGGACCACAGTGTGTGTATGTTCCACAGAACTACTTGCTTCCTTGAGGCAAATTTAAAGCTCTCATCTCAGCCTCCATGAAAAATCTTTTGAGTGTTTTAGAAACCATCTCAGCTGGAGCAGTTTCTTTTAAGCCAACAAAGCTAATGGTGCCTAATAAAACTCCTTGTAGCTAAGGAAAAAGCATGACTGGATGAAACCTCTGAGTGGAATTAACTACCAGAAGGAATGAGTTTAAGCCCAGTTTAAGTTGTTTTTGGAGCAGCTGAAAATATTTTTAAAATCAGGCTTCTTGCAAAAAACAAAGAGAAGAAATGACAGCAATAATAACAGGAAATTTGGGACTTTCAACTCATTCTCCATAATAGGCTTTAAAGAAAACATTACGAATGGGATGAAGTAAGGTAATATTATGGCTAGAAAGACAAGGGACTGAAGGTAGGAGCTAAGAAATTCATCTTTCTGCTTTCAGGGCAGTGACATCTTAAACAATAACATACATATCTGCCTTTTAATTCCTAACTTGTCTCCTGCCTAGATCCATTCAAATCTTGTCTTCTCTCTCTTGCAACACTTAATGGATGTTTAGTCACTGTTTCAGGATTTATCTAGCTAAAAATGACTCTTTTACTTTCTGTAGCTTTTTTTAACACTGTACCAACTTATTGTCCTGTGGTCAGTACCATTCTCAACCTTCCACTTCTCCCAGCTTTTGGCAGAGGAGTGAATGCAAGGCAACGTACCCTGAGTCTCCTGGTAGCTGCTGTGCCCACCCTGATGCCAGTCCCATGTTCTTTCTCCCTCTCTTACTCTGTGCTTGGTGCAATGTGTCAGGCACTTCAGTGAGTCATGCTGCTTTAAGACAAAACTGAAGTTTTTGGAAGATTTGGTTTTCAGCTCTGTTGGTTCCCTGAAAAGCCTCACTGTGAGGTTTCACAGACTGTAGTGTCAATCTGTGGGGAGAGAGCATCAGGGCTTTGTTGCTGTCCTATAGCATAGCAATATACCCCTTGCATGTCACTCACAGAAGTNGGCTTCAGCTGGGGTAAGGTGCTACAGAGGAGTACCTTAGCTGATGGCATTTTGCTGTGTGAGTCATCAAAAATGTACCCTTTCCTGTTCTGTTACTGCAAAATTATCTTACCTGGTGTGGTGGTTTAGGAATGGTATTCCCCAGCTTAGTGTTCCCACTGAACCACTCCAGACCATGCACTACTCACTCGTTCCCCTCTGCCACTGCAGCAGCCTGGAGAGGAAAATTGGAGGCACAAAGGGTAAAGATCACGGGTTGAGATAAGAATGATTTACTGGAAACAGGGAATAAAAAGAAAATGAGCAGTAACAGCAAAAATATCAGTATTAGTACTAATAACTAATAATAATAATAATAGTAATAATAGTAATAATAATAATAATAATAATAATAATAATAATAATACAGAGTGTATAAGAAAAAAAAGTGAGTGATTCACACATGATTGCTCACATCCCAAGGAAAACAGCCAACTATCCCTCTGCCACGCTATGCGACCCTTCTGCAATCCCCTCAAAATGACATGAGGTGGTATGGAGTAACCTCTGTGTCCTGGCCATGTACCCCTGGCTACTGCTAAAGATGAACCCCGTCCTGGCCAGAACCAGGACAGCTGGTCTTGAAGGAACACCACCCTGTCTCATCAGTGTTGCTGTAATGACCATTTCTTATCATGTCAAGTTCCCTGGACAACACTTCCCCATGCAGCCTCTACCAATTTCCCGTGTTTTCTGCTGCATTAAGGGCCTCAGACTCAGGTCCCTTTCTTGACCTTTTTAACCTGCCTCAACAGATCTTAAACGCTCTCAAATTAATTTCCTTCTCTATTTATGCCCTGCTGCCCTCACATGCTCAGTTTCAAGATGCTCTTGGCCACACAGTTATCCACGTTGGGGAAGCTTCTACATATCCCTGCTATTATCCTTCCTGAGACCTCTTCTTAAGATTCCTTTATTCTGTGATACCTACAACAGGAAAAAAAAAGAAAGATGACAAATTGCTGGTGTGCTTAGTCTGCAGACTGCTGTGTCAGCCAGCATTGTATTGCTGTACCTCTTCTCATGTTCATCTCCTTTTCAATACTTAATTTATGTTGCTGCAATATCTAAGAGCAGCATCCTGGTCCAGATTCTGACTGTCTGGAGATTACTACTCCATTTTTATTGACCGCTCCATCTTTACTAGTTGTGCAAGTTGCCAGTATGTTGATCCATACAGTCCAAAATTCTAACCAGAGGGCAATATGCATTGATAAAAATTATCTGAACAGCTCATTCATGTTGCTAGATTCAAATGTAGAAGCACCATCTGGAGCAATATCAGCAAAGAATTGTTGTCATTTGAATTTGTTTGGGAGTTTCACAAACCAGGAAAAGCTTTAAAAATTTATGTAATCAGAATTAAACTAAGTAAAATAAAAGTTTTAGTAGGACTTTGTGGCTTGCCAGACTTCAATGCAGGCTGAAGAGACCCATTTCTCTGCTCCAATGTTGTTTTTATGAAGACATTTTGTATATAATGATGTGGTGATGTGTTACCGTGGATGTAGCACTAAATATAGCGTGAGAATATGTGTGCTATTTGAAGAGATCATACAAGGGTGTGTAGTGGGGGCTGCATTTGCTGTATGTGCAGTACCCTATTTATAACAGACATATAGGATGGATTTAGTGTACCAGAAGTGAGCATGTGAGCTGAAGACTTGTAAGGACATAGTGGTAGGGCTCAACAAACATGTCAAAAAGAATATTGAATTCATGAAATGCACTCAAATTTAGCTGCTTTTTGATATGCTAACAAAAACCATCACTGGCTTGGTTTCGTGTTACACCTAAACTTAGTAGTCAATAATAAATATGACCTTGATCTTGCTATTTCTGGTGAGTGGGTTTTTTGCATCCATACAGGTCAAGTGAAATCAAGTAAATCTGCAGTGCATAAGCTGTGTTCATGTGGCAAATTACAAAATTATGTGCAAGTGCTGGTACATGCCACTAGGAGCCATGACCACTAGGCCTGGTCTCTGTTTTCTGGTAGGAAAAGATGTTTTTCTAGAGACTACTTCTCTCTTTCCTCCTTCAGAATGCTTAAACACACCTTGCTACAGCTTTGATAAATTTTCTTGACCTTGCAACTTCCATTAACCAGATTAGAGAAGCTGAGCATCTGCTTTCTCACCTATGACTGAAGAGTAATTTTTTTTTTCCCCTGGCTTTTGCACAGGTTATACTGTTCTACTGCACTTCTCTTTGACATTATCTCGGGTGCTAACATCCCTGAGGCATAAACTTCCTTCACAAAGAATTTAAATTTGTCTGTAGGCTGTTGGTTTTGAATACTTAACCTATTTGAGGTAGGCATATGACTTGCAGGTTGATCCTGGAGACCAACAAAGGATGTGTTGAGGAATTTCATTGCCCCATAGCAGCAAAAGTAAATGAATAGTAAATGGTAGACTTATCTCAAGTTAAAAATTCTTGGCTTACTTACTTACAGGTGTTGAAATATCTCAACAGGATATTGTTGAGAGGAAGCTGAAATATCTCAAAATCAGAAAATTAAAGATATACACAATTCTGACTTCTTCATCCATGTTTCCAAAACAAATCATTACAATATAATTGTGAGAACAACTTGAGAAACTTTTAGAATTCTAATCAGCAATTATATACTTAAAGTATTTTGAGAGATCGGCTGTATGTGTACCAATACAAAATTGTTCTCTTAACTGCATCATTCCTTCAAAAATCATGAGGATATTTTTGGCTTCCAGGAATAGCAAAGATAACACAGTGATGTACCATCTGCCCTATGCAAAGAAATATCTCTGTCCAGCTTATTTTCTAAGGTCAGAACCTTCTGGTCCTCTGATTCCTAAAGCAGGCAGCACAGTATGAAGCTGGTTGATACCTGTCTACCACCTTCTCCTGTTGGTCTGGTGGGAGAGCTGCCTGTTGCAATCCTGCCTTTAGGGTTTAACCCAAACCCCCTCAGCTGCAGAATGGAGTAGCTGCTCCTGGGTCTGACACACCCATTGCAGCAAGGTGAGGATGATGCCCTTGGGAGCACATGGAGACTCTTGCACAGCACCTCTCTCTCCTCAGTGCACCTCACTGTCCAGGGTCTATCACGAAAGGAGAACTCAGCATTTAGGAGCCCTGGTCTGAGCTAAAGTGTCTTGCTGTGTCTACGTTGAGCCTGACCCTGACCTAGGGACACTGCTGATCAAGGCTGGTACTCACTTAACTCTAAGTTTTTCAGTTTCTGTCTCTCATTTACATCACACAGGTGCCATTAACACAGGTGAACAGTCACTTAGTATTTAGAGATCCCTGTTGTCATAGCCTTGTGCCCTTAAGGAAAACCTGTGCAAGAATTCAGGAAAACTAAAGAGTTTCCCTGAGTTCCTCATTGCCTGGCTCATGAGTCCCTTTTATCAACTCCAGGATGAGAACACAGATCTGCTACAGCTGCCAGAGACTGTCAACATGCAGTGACTGAGGGAAACCTATATGCTCATCCTCATTACAGCGATGTAGGGTGTTTTTAGCTGAAGGATCATGACCTTTGAGGAAAGTCATGCAGTGAAATGCAGACCATGGCCTGGACTGTGAAATGCATTCGGCCTCTGGCCCTGTGGCTGCACCTCCACAGCCAGCAGTGCACGAACACTGCAACATCTTTTCCTGCATAAATGAGGAGGAACACTTGGTTTATTTTCATTACATTTGGTCTTTTATACATTGCTACCTTATAGAAAACATCAGCCTTGTAGGCAATCTAGAGCCTATATGCTGTTTCTATCAAAATTCCAGCTTCCCTGAAAGCAGAAGTTACGAGAGCCTAAAGACAGTATGTTCAAGAGAAGTCTATTCACAAATAAGGTTTATAAGGCTAGATATTGTGTCAGAAGTACTGTACATACCTTTGGAATCCTGGGCCCAAATGTGCCAAATAAATTGTACCCAGGTTCACAGCACTTCTGAAAGTCCAGCATTCAGACTTCACAGGAAACTTGAGGCAAAGGTTGGAGTGGGACCCAGGACTGGCTTCCAAGTTTCTCTGGCCCAAGATGAACATTCCTGTTTACTCAAGAGAGCATGCCATGTTAAGCTCCAAGTGTAAAGGAAAATTTGGTCAGTGCAGAGTTACCAAGACTGTACTTTGGCAATGATGCTGGATTAAAATACCAACTCTTCACATGAGATTTAATGAGTACCAGTAGGCAAGGTGAGGCCTGTTTGAAACTTTTTTTAAAAGAATTTTATTTAGTCAAGCCAAAGCATTTTCATCAAGAAGATAGAGAACTTTTTGAACAAGAAATGGGAACTTATTTTCTAATACAGGAAAAGGAACATACCTGTCCTTAGTACTTGGTCACATACATGGTCTGCCAGAAGACAATGCCCCCTTAGTCATAACCATAAAAGTTTCTGACAACTCTTCTTTCCTGCAGAAGGTCTTGATTCTAGTTTGCAAGGGCACTGAGGCAGCCATGCACAAGCCAGTGATAGCTGGGAGCAATTCCTGGAAGAGAGCATGATGAGCTTTCCCACCATGGGCTCAGCCTAACCAAATCCAGGCACAAGTGTGGTGAGAGCTGCTCCAAAATTGGACAACCTTGAACAGAAACCCTCCTGTGGCATTTTCAGGGTTTGAAAGGTTTTGTCTAGTTCTGATAACAGTCTCTTCACTGGAAAGAGAGTGAGGACAACAGTCTCTCAGTGTCATCCAGACAATGGGGTGATTGTCTGCAACTAACTCTGTTCTCTTACCAACCTTCACATGCTGGAGATCCCTCAGCTTCACAAAACTGGGCTTATACAGGGATTTTTCCATTATCTGGGGCACAGTTCTTCCCAAGCATTTCTACAGAATTAGTTTTTGGCTTATTGCGTGGATGGGCCTCTTGACATGACCGATTGTGAAGGAGGGGAGGCAGGTCCGGTTTGTTTAGTTTTTTAAAAATTTGTTATTAGTAAATGATGTTTTGGCCCCTTTGGCCTAGCATCTCCTGCACTAAAGAGGAGAGCAGGACCTATGCAATGAATGAAACCCTGAATAGAAAACATTATTGTTTCAATTTAAAAAAAAGTAATATTACAAGGGCTAATTGCATGATTTAACATTTGAAAACTTTGCATTCCTTCTCTGCTTTAGAGAGTAAAAGGGCCTATTATCATTTCTAGGCCAGATGTTTCAGTTTATTGAGCCTGTTTGATCCCTGCACCTGTCTAAGACCAGCAGTTGCTGGATTAGTGGAAGGAGCTGAATTAAAAAATCTGGACAACTGTTACCGAACAAGTGAATGGTGTGAAAATGAACAGACTTTCGGTATAAAGGATTTACTGTTTGTGACACAAGGCAGTACACATCATTTATAGTGCAAAATGAGCATGTAGCCTTCATTCTGCATGTCCATGTGCTGTAATATACATTACAAAGTGACAATTACAGGAACTTCCAGTGAGGGAAAGAAAGGAAGGGAGGGAAGGGAGGGAAGCAAGGGACACATTACACCATCCATCTGTGAGACAGCCGTTCAGTTACAAGGAATTATATATTATTTCTGGTGGATTATGCTGATTATACAAAGAAGAATTTGGTTCCTGCTTCCACAGCAAACATTACTGTGCATCCTGAAGGAAGCAATGGCTTTTCACTTGCCCCTTTCCTGTCCTCTGTCTCTTTTCTTTGCTCCTTGCTCCCTTAAACATAACCACTGGATATATTTTCTCACTTCCTGGTTTGTTTTTTTTCTCTTTTGACTAAATGCACTGTGCCATGTGACTTACAGAAGTTGTTTCATGTCTCAGGTCTGTTCAATAAAGTTGCAAATGTGGCCAGCCCTAGTAGGTCAGAGCCCAAGATCCCTCCTGCCTGGTAACCCATCTCTGACAGGCAAGATTAAGTGGATGGCTGGTATTCATACATCTTTAGGGCTTAAAACCCCTCAAAACAAATATGTGTCAAATGCACACTCTAGGGGATGAACTGCAAGAGGTGGCACCGTGGAAAGTTGTTTCACAAACTGCCATTGACTTCTGCCAGGGAAGGTTAAACCTTACTGGTTCCTATTATCCCCAATTTACTGCTTATACGTAGCAGAGCCTAAAGAATAGGGGAGACATAGGTGTGAAAGTGAGTTAAGTGAAGATAAGTGGTTTCCACTGCTCTGTGAGGTGTCTTGGATCATTTCCCTGTCCCGCCTTTTGAGTCTGCCTCTTCCATTTGGAAAAAGTCAAGTGTGTATTCAAATACTCAGCACAAAGTTGTTCCTGCCTCTGCAAAGATCATGCCTAAAGTTGATTAGGTTGAAGACCATGGATGTTACTTCTGATCTACAGGTAGATGGAGAGCAAAATAAAGTCACTTGTCTTGTCAAACAACTCATTCTATGATAAGAAGTGAAACTAAACATCCTCTGTGACAGCTTAGGTGTTTAACCTAAGTTCTTAACACAAATTCTTAAGCCCTCCAGCCTTTTCAACAGCATCTTCAGTGCTTTACTTATCTGTAAGCACTGACCCTGGTTTTGTGCAAATAAGCTGACTTAAGCGACTATGACTTGAGCAAGGACAGTTTCATGTGTCCAAGTGCAAAGATAGGCTTGGTCCATGTTCATCAGGAATCATTCTTATGCCCAGAGAGGAGGCAGCTCGTGAGGCTGGTTTGGAGACTGGTATGACAGAGGTGAGCCTTGCATCTTCCCAGAACTTTCCTAGATGTTATTGCAAAGGGACTGAGCCAGTGCACAGGCAGGTTGCTGAGTATAGACCCTGGTGTGCTGGCAGTGCAGATGTTCTCTTCATTTGGAAGACACTGTGTGGAAAAATCTTAGAAATCAATTAGTTCCAGATTTCAAAAGCTGTGTTTGTGCACCCTCTCTGTCGTTGCCATATTTTACTGATGTAGGTTCCTAAACTCCAGGACTTCCAGGGGACTAGTGCCTAACAACCTAAAAAAACTCTGGCTTCTAGTCAGTTATTACAATTAGAAAGCAAGAATAGCACATCCCAAAATGGCCTATGTTGATGCAGGTGGACAACTGCAGTTTAGTTCTACTTCTTATCGTAATACATCACACACGGACAGGCAGTAAAATTACAAAAGCTTAACATCAGACACTGATTCATCATCTTCATATAAAGTCTTTGAGGAATAAGGAAAAAATACTGATTTTTCATTCACATTACAGTCAGTAGACCATATCAGTTACTTGTTAATATGCTTATCAGTGACTGTTTTTAATAGGAACATAATGAAGAATTTTAGTTTAAAAATGGAGAAATTACAATTTTTTGTTCAGTTTTTAGTTTGATTTTGCTTTACAAATAATTGTTCTTTTTAAAGACTTTAACTTAGACAAATATGCACGCAAATATATATATGCATTCGGCTTTTCTGTGTGTTTAATCCTGGACCTAAAAGACGCTTTCTCTCTTCCTGTCTCTCTATTCTAATGAAAAAAATATTTTACTTGGCAACTGATTTGACATTTTAGTGTTGTTTTCCATTGGTAAAATGTTTCTCTTATTAAAGATCTCTTTAAAAATCTAATTCTTTTTTGGTCATGGTAGTCAAGGTAAAAGTACCATATATCCAATTGAGATGCAGCTGGCTAAGATAAACTTTGTCCTAAAACTGGTTGATGTATACAAAAGGAATAGAACCACTGAAACTTGTTATTGAGTTATTAAAAAAAAAAGAAAAAAACCCCCCCCACCCAAATAAAAGATTTAAAATGCTGTATTAACTAAAATTAGCTTCTGAAGTGTCCTGCCAATTTCAGTTCTGTGGTGTAGCAGTACTTCTGATGTTGATTTATAATAACCAAGCTGTGAGCTTTTCTGTGCACAGCTGTCCCAGCACAAGAGGTACAGCAAGCACTCAGCTAATCTGGTACTTCCACAGTAATTTCTGAGTTCCTCAAAACAAATTTAGAAGCAATGTTCTCTGTTTCTGAACTCATCCAGAGTGTATCACTGGCACGAAAAATGCTTTTGTGTTTTGGCATTAACTGGCAGGGCTGCCAGTGAGCTGGCATGTCTCTCAGATAGGAGACAGTTTCATTACTCTATAACAGCTTTAATGGTTATCCCTCTCAGGCAGTGCAGCCACTCTGAGCCCTGGGAAATGAAGGCACATATATTCCCCTTGTCAGATCAAGCCCTTGTCCTCTGTACACTCTGTGAAGAAGCTGCTGAATACCTGCAATGAAGACACCTGCTAATAAAAATATTTGGGAATACTATAATGTCCCATTTTATTTATATGAGAACACAAGAGGTGGAAAGCTCCTTGTGATGCAGAGAAGATGTGGAAACTTGTGGCTGAGTCCTGTTGGTCCTGGTGGCCATCAAGTGGTGTTTGCTGCTGTATCAGCTGATGTTGTCCCAGCTAAGCACAAGATGCAGTAGGGAAAAATAGTTCCCAGCTATGATTATGAACTTCTGAGATTAAAAAGTGACTAGAACTTGGACACAGCAAGGCTTCCAAGGGTCCAGTTTGAGTTGGGCACTGCCTTGAAAAGGGCTGCGTAGGTCTGAAATTCTCACATACTCTGGCAGAGGAGAGGGGAGTCTGAGGCTGTTGTGAAACACAGTCTTTGTCAATATGATCTTATTTTACTTAAAACAACTTACAGATCTTTAGAGCACTGAGCTCTCTGAGGGATGGCTGAGTGACATGGTGCCTTTGAAGATACAGTGGTATTGCTGGCAAGGCATCAATAGACAAAACATTAAATTCACCTGGCCTGTCTTTTATGTCACCCAGCCCTGTTTTAGGCACCCAACCTTGATGAAAATCCACTGCTTTTGTTTGTCTGTGGCTAATCCAGATAGAGGAGGATGGGGAACTGCAGAAAAACCATTTCCCTTGTCTGAGAAGGATTAGAGGTGCCAATTTTGACATTCTACATATTCTTAAAATTCTTGTGCTGTCTGTAAATGAGTAAAAAAAAAAAAGGAAAAAGAAAACAAAAACAAGCCCAAGGGACTGCATTGTGTGTGCTGAGCCTGACCTACAGCCTGAAACTGTAAGCCAGAGACCCATTCTGTTACTTTGCACTTGCAGTTTGTTTTCACACTAACCCTTCCAGTGTAGGGTTGAGTAAGAAAAAAGTAAACAGCTAATGCCAAAATCCCCCTTGTGTATAGGATTACTTAGTGAAAGAAAATGATTTGGATACCTGGGCTGGGGAAGAAGGGGACCCCCTCCCAAAGGAGAAAGGGGATGGAGATACAGAATTTGGGGTACCAGGTTCTTTGCCAGATGATGAGATGGTGGTAGAGAAAGGAAAAAAAATCACAACTCTACCTCCCCCCCAGTCTATTTAAGCAATATACATCAGGAGTGAGTATACATACACGTCTCACTCAGTGGCATATTCAATCTAGTCCGTAACTTTTTCCAAAATTAATCTAAAGACTGTTTTGACAACCTGACCCACTAGTGCTTCAGAAAAGGATCTGTAGCTCCTGTGCCTGCCAGCCTCACACAGCTTTCTCCAGCACCTTAGAGAATCTCAAAGCAGCATCAGGGAGTTATGAATAGGCAAACATGCCTCATGTCTCAGGTCAGAGTTGAGCTGTGACTATCCGTAGAGCTGACAATTAATTCCTTCTTTTCTGAAGCAGTTGAGTGTGAGGCAAGACACACTTCAAAGCCTCTACCACCAAATAATCATATTGAATTACAATCACACTGTAAAACTGTTCTTCACATGCTGATGTAAGTTTAATAATTAAAGAATCACAATGAAGCTCAATCAGAACAAACAGAAATAGTTTCCACCATCAGAGTGCAACTTCTTTAACACTTCTGTTAATTAACTACATAAGTGAACATGGAAATAATCAGGGCCTGGTTACTGTTAGACTGCCATTGATAATTTATATACCAAAGTTCTGATTTCAAGTAGAATAGAATGAAGCAACATTGAGTTCAACACTTGTTCAGCAATAGCAGCTCCTCCTCTTTTCCTTTTATTTAGTTTAATAGTCCTGTTGTACTAGGCTATCCACACTGGTTTATTTCCCAAATTGTTCAAATAAATATTTTCAATTTCCTTCTAATCAGCCTGCTACTAAATTTCAGCAGGCTGAACTAACCAGCATCTCTGATGCAGCAGCAGTCTGAGGTGATGGGAGCTGCGTGGTACCAGGATGGATGTGGTAGAAAAGTTGAATCCCACTGTTTCTGGTCTGTAGTGTGTTAGTAAAATAGACCATTTTTTAAGATGTTGAGAAGTCTGTGGGATAGCTAATGAGTTTGGATGAGTTACAAGCAGCGATGTGGGACAAATGCTGTTACTGGCTCAGGATGGTTTATGTGACAGAGGAACCAGATGAGGAACAAGAAAGCAAGTGTGGCACAAGCTTGGGTCTCCCGTGGGCCACAGAAGCACAGGGGCAGAGAATGACACAGTGGATGTTTTTTACCTAACTGATGTCATGTTACCTGTCAGGGAACTTCCACTGGCAAGTGGTTTTTCCACAGCTTATTAAATAATCTGTGTGTTTAGTAAAATGAGACTGAAATGCAGATTACCACTATTTTACTAAGCTCTTGGAATGCACTTTTGCTTTTAGGTGAGTGAATTACAGATTTTCTGGGCTCTCTGAAGCAATCTGGCTAATCTCAAACTGAAACCACCTTTGAAATTTCTTGCTGATGCTGACTTAAGGAAGCCTGAGGAGAACCAAAATCACCACTTGTGTTGATGGCTGTAAAATCAACGCATGAAAATGCTGCTTCGCATTGGGTAGTGTGTAATAAGCAGTGTTTACTTCATGCAAAATGCATCTTAAACCTGCAATTGTCAGAAGTACTGTCCATACCTGCACTGAGGTTCTGCCAGTGTTCAGCAAGGACTACCAGGTAAATGGGGTCAGCCAGAGAGAAAAATACCTTTTGCTTTGCAGGCGAGTAAAGCAGGGAGAGAAAGCCCTCTGCTCTGGCTGTTGGCCTTGAAGTGCACATCTATTTTTCATCAAGAGTGATTTTGGTAGGAATGAGGGTCCAGAGAAGATGTGTCTCTCCTATTTTGATCTTGAGTGTATGAATTCACCTGGCAAAAGAGTCATGCTCCTGCTTGCATGATCTTGGTCTTGCTGATCCTTTGGGTTTCTAGCTGAGCCCCTCAGGGACAGTGAAGGGTAGATGCACTCCTGCAGAGCCTGGGGGCTAGGCATTAAAGGTTTGAACCTTCTCAAGGACCTCCCACTCCCTAACTCAGACTCTATACTGTTATTGAGGAGAGCAAATTCCAGTTCCCACCCAAGAAGATACACCTTGAGTGACAAGATGTAGGGCTATGAAACTTTGGACTGCACAGAGTTTCTGCATGAGGTAGCAGAAATCCAGAGGCAGATTACCTCATTAGCGGGGCTTGTTCCTATCCTCTGGCATCAAACTCCCTGGATCCCATGGGGCACACAAAATCTCCTTCCAGACCCCAAGGCCTGGGATTGACCTTGTGCAACTTCTGTGAGAACGGACCAGAAACCTGTGACACATAAAGAGCCTAAAATAAGGCCTCCTACAGTCAAAATCTAGTTCTCCAGTCCTGCTATGCCCTTGAGGAGAGGAAACACAGGAAAAAAATTGTGGTTTTTCTGTGCAAAAATTACTGCAAGGTAATGGGTAATTTACATGGAAGTTGGTTAAAATTTCTGTGAGGTATAGCAAGGGTTTAGTAGTCACTGGCAGATTAATTAACAGTGGGCAATAACTCCTCTTCTAGCTGCCTGTAACTGATCCCAGCCTCTATTACTCTGCATCTAATAAAACTTCTAATAAATTCTTCTATATAATTTTCATAAGTCAGAATAATTTTTAGTAATGTGCAGAAAATAAGTGAAACAGGTGGACATAGATATTCACCATGGGCTGTTGCCACCCAGAGAAACCTAGCAGAATCAATCTGGCGACCAAAATATATATTTAAGTGTAACGGGAACAACCAATAGCCACTGTCTTAACAGAGCAGATGCCATTAACTAAAAAGCAACATAGAAAGCACTTTTGGATTTCACTTGCTAAATGTAATCTAACATTTACCCACCAAAAGCCAGAGGTCAATGTCTCTTCCCTTCTGGCAAATGCTGGCTGTGGAGGAAAACTAAGAAGTAATGTTCTTCCTTTGAACAGTACTTCCATTAGCAGGAATACTGCTGTTCTAAGTGGCTTTGTTGTTGAAGCACATGCCACTGTACTTGAGAGTTTTAGATATTTTAAAGCAACAATGACAACAACTCCTTTTAAGTAAAAAATCTTAAACATTTTAAACAGAAACTTTCAAAAAAAGTTTGTGGCATCACAGAACTTTGCCTTTTAAACTTTAGGTTAGGGAAAAAAAACACTTTTTTCCCTTCCTCTGGGATTATATTCACTTTACAATGAAGTACCCATTCTTCACTTGCATGTCAGACTGAAGTAGGGAACCTATGCACTGGTATGTGCTCTATCAGTTGTTAGTAAGTGAATGGGTTGTTGGGGCTTCATTTTTTGAAAACCCAGCAGAATACCCACCATCTATATTCTTGCCAGCCCTTCATGTTGCTTTCTGGTTTTTCACAGAAGGTGAAGTTGGAAGGGACCACAGAGGGTCATCCGATCCAACCTCCCTGGTCAAGCAGGGTCATCCCAGTGCACATGGCACAGGATTGTGTCCAGATGGTTCTTGAGTACCTCCAGTGAGGGAGACTCCACACCCTCTCTGGGCAATCTGTTTCACTGTTTGGTCACCTGCACCATAAAGTTCTTCCTCACATCCATGTGGAAGTTCCTGTGCATCCGTTTCTGCCCATTGCCTCTTGTCCCATTTCTTGGCACCACTGAGCAGAGCCTGGCTCCATCCTCTTGGCACCCCCCTTCAGATACTGACAGACATTGATGATGTCCCCTCTCAGTCACTTCTTCTTGAGGCTGAACAGGCCCAGCTCCCTCAGCCTTTCCTCATGCAAAAGGAAGGCACAGTCCCTTAATCATTTTTGTAGCCCTGGAACTTGCTCCAGGACTTCCATGTCTCTCTTGTACTGAGGAGGACAAAAATGAGCACAGTACCCTAGATGCATCCTCACTTCCCTCCAGCAGGATCCAGAGGGGCAGGGTCACCTCTTTTTTGGGGCATAAGGTGACCCTTGTGCATCACACAGCTGAATTAGCAATGCCTGTGCTTCACCTTCTTCATCCTCAGCAAAGGTTTGCTACAACTGCTGAGCCAGGCTTTCCATTATTCTGCACACTGTCTTATACTTTGAACTAAACACAAGAGATATTAAGATCTAACAGACCAATGTTAATATTTTGCATAACCCTTGCAAATTATAAAATTCTCCTTGGGAAAAAAGACAAGTATATGCATTGCTTGGAACATGTGGTTGCATCCCTGACAAATTTCTATCTTTGAAAATTTCTCCTACGGCTGTGTTTTGTTACCTGATGTACAATTTGATAAGGCTGCATGTGGCTTCTATACCAAGTGCAATATTATCTCCCCTTTATTTTCCATTGTTTTGGTTAAGACTTGACACTCAAGAGACTGTTTTTGTCACTGAACTGGGGAATTAAGTCTTCTTTTCCTGAATAATTCTTGAAAAATTATTATCAAGGATTTATTACAGTTACTTTTGATCATGTACATATTTTTTGAAAGTATTAGCAGACAAAAATATGAACACACAGTTAAGATTCTTTAAGTCTGAAAAATGTCAAGTGTTATTTTTCATGGCAAACATCACATTCTATTCAGGAGAATTAGTGTGTAAATGTGCCCTTTACACAGTTCACAGAAGCCCTTCCTCAGTATAATAAGGTGCATATTTAAGACAAAAACATGGTAGCAGAAATCAGAGTGAGTCTAAGCCAAGGTAAAGGTACTTCTTAGACTGTAAATAGCTGTATTAGAAGACATATCAGTATAGTTGTACTTTGATTCAGTCTTTCCTTTGAGAAGAAATCCTATTCATGTTTCAGTGTTTTGATATAGTCAGCCTCATTTAGAGGTATTCAGTGGTTTTTGTATGGGAAACCATCTAACAGGCACTACTCAGCTCTTTATGAATAGAAATTCAATTTCTTAAGTATAATAGAGCTGTTCATTGGGTTTGTCCTTGTGTTGAAATTCAAAATATATGTTCATAAATAAAAAGTGACATTATTCAGTAACATCCAAAAGGATAGAAACCTAAACATTTCTTTGTGAAGGTAAAATGAGGTGGCACGTAACAAAAAGGAGAGGCTTTTTTGTAGCTTGGTGTAGCTGGATACAACAAACAATGTGGAGTCTATAATATAACAGCTCTAAGAGATGTGCTACGGACTTTGATGGCAGTCTTCTCTGGAGTATTCTTCATATGGTGCTGAATATCTGAGCAAGTCTGTCCATGTCAGAGCAGCTAAACAGTATTCTTTGATCTGAAAAGAGTGAGTGAGACCAAAGAACAATTAGTAAATCTGGTCAGTACCTATTTAAGTTTTTAAGTCAGGGTAATTCTGAACTGGCTGCTTGCAAAGGTGGTCTTGGTCAGCCTAAGGAGTTTTTCAGTCACTTCAGAGAAAAATTATTTGCTAGGGAAACAAGAGTTTACCAGTGTACAGTAAAAATAATCTTTTTCTTTAAGTCCCTTGGTTTCAGTGAAGGTGAACCTAATTGCAAAACTGGGTTAATTATAAAATTCCTGTGGAGAGTAAGATCCCAAAGATTTTTTTCTGAGGAGAAGGTTCAGTGTGTTGGGTTTAGAAAGAGAATCACAGTCACAGAAAACTGGGGGAAATGCCAGTCTGCTTCTTGTTGTCCCCTTTCCCCTGTTGTCTGAGTCTCCCTGTGTCTGTTTTTCTCACAGAGGCCTAAAGTGCCACCGTGGAGCTTCTCCTGGGGGCCACAGAGATGTCAGGGTGTGCTGGACCCCACGGCTCCTGGCACCAATAACCTGCATCCATGGGACCATCCGTCCCTCACACAGCCTCTGTGTGGTAGGACGGATGTATCACCAGGGCATAAGAGTGAGGAAGCACTTCCTAAAGCAAGATGGGCTGGGAGAAGGGCTGGTCTGCTGAGACACAGAGGAACAGCAGCTGATCATTAGCAGGACCCATTCAAAGTCACTTTTTACCTCCCTGTGTGGGGTACACTGAGGAGGTGCAAGGTACATTGAATCATCATAGAATGATTTGGGTTGGAAGGGATCTAAAAGGTCTTTTAATTCCAACCCCCTGCCATGGGCAGGGACACCTTGCACTAGACCAGGTTGCTCAAATCCCTGTCCAACCTGGCCTTGAACACTGCCAGGGATGAGGAAGCCACAACCTTTCTGGGCAATCTGTTCTGTTGCCTCACCACCCTCGCAAAGAAGAATTTCTTTCTAATACCTAGTCTAAGTCTACCTCTTTCAGATTGAGGCCATTTGCCCTTGTCCTATCACTACCCTTTTAAAAAGATAATGATAAGTGGTTTTTCGAGAAGTATGGTTCTAAGAATTTTGCTCAAACTTCGGCAACCAATAATGTCATAAACCTGAAGGCAGAGCTTCAGGGAGCTTTTTCCATATTAAAACACACTGCAGAAACTTTAGGCCAGCAGGGTTTAGGCATTTAATTGCCCAGTGGTGCCTCTACCCTGAACTCCTACTCACTGGGTGTGTTGGGTTCTCTGAAGTTCTGAATATAAGTGTTCCTGAGAGCTGACAAGAGTTGTATTCCTGAAAACTTTTGGAAAAAAGACTTTGGCACTTAAGCATAAGATTTTTCTCACTAAATTCCATATGATAATTGTTTAATTTGTTATTTAAATAAAGCATAACATGCTTTTAAAGTTGTATTTCAAAAGATCGAGACATTTCATTACTCTTTTCCTTTTATACTTCTTTTTAATTATCTTTTTTCTCTGTTGTCTTGTGACAGAGACCTGGTTTGCTCATTCATTCTGTTCTCACAGTGCAATTTGAGCTGTGTTCAGTGTTATGTTACTTCCTTCCTGCATCAAGAAACCTCTATCATGCCTAATTTACACTCTTTGCTTTCACTACACATCGTCTCAGCATTCCAGGCTGCAGTTAATGGTGGTTAAATAAGACAGAAATGCCTGAAATCCACTAGTGATCCTGCCTGAAACACAGGAGCTGACAACTTCTCTGCTACTTCTTCTGTACAAGTTCAACTTTCTTGCACTCTTTGCTCAAATGCAAAGGTTGGATTTTTTTAAATAAAAGAAAACCCCCATACAATTTATAACCTGGAAAATATTTCTTCATTTTGTTTAACAATTTGTAAAACTTCTTTGACATATGACCACAGCATTTTCCTTTCCACTGGCATAATATTACAATTAAGGTATACAATTGAGTTCAATTGCCTTGAGGTAAAAGCTCGATTTAAGAAAAAAAAAAAAGCTAAATCAATATGAAAATAAGTAGTCAAAATTTAGGGTTGAGTGAGACCTTTCCTCAAAGCTATATTCCAGCCTTTCATGAAACTTTCAAGCGTGACCTGTTTTGCTAAAAAGTAGGATTTCTGTAAGCAAGCTCTGCCTAGTAAGAATGTGTGGCTCTTTACATGCTACTGTCCATTTCAGAAACATCTGAATGAAGAACAGATGCTGCCATGATATTGGACTCCTGTCTTAAGATGGCTCCATGACACAGTACTCCTAAATCTTGAGAAAGCTATCAGATAAATGAAGGAATCACACCAACATTAGTACTCTCCCCAAAGACAAATGCTGTAATTTGAGCATAAAATCAACCAGATTACTAGGGAGCAGAAAATCCATGCAAGGCAGCCACAGAAAACCTCTCTGCATGGCTTCTGCTGTTCATGGCATGATCTACTTAAACTCCTGTTCCTCCTCTGCTGTTGTTGGTGAGGTTGGGTTGGCCATCTCCTCCAGTCTCTACTCCCACTGCAGGCGGTGGTTTCTCACAAACTCTTTCCCTTCCTCTCCCCCCAGGCCCTGGGACTCACACAGAGGGGCTCCTCTGGCTGCAGTTATGAATGCAGCAGCTGATCAGAAAGCAAGTGAGGGCTCGATAACCTACGGACTGATGGTCCCCAACATGTCTGTTGGGACTACCTAGTCCATGGTATAATTCTAATTAATTTATTTCATCTTTATGAAAGCCCTCCTTTAACTTCTATTCCCTCACCTTACTGAAGTGCATCACCCATTAGCCAGTGCAAATGTAAGGTTCCTCCCCTTAAGAGCATGGCGTCAAATCCAGAAATTGTCCTGTGCTGGCTGGGATAGTGTTTGGAGCAAGGCTCTGCAGCAGCAAATCTGGGTTTCAGCTTGCTTGCTGCAAGCTGACCACTCCCAAGGGAGCAAACATTGAGATCGGGCAGATAGATAATCAATGCTTGCTTTAGCAGGGTCTTTGGATGCCACAGGGGTGTGGAGAGGAGGATGGGCATTCTCCTGCAGAGCGTGGTGCCGGTGGAAGGCTTCAAGGCAGGATCGCTGTAACAGGACTTCCTCCTCTGATCAGAAACAGAGATAACAGTGAAACTCTAACTAGAGCGCCTCTTCTCAGAAGTAAGATTTAATGGCTTCTGAATGATTGTGTGTCCATCTAACGGATTTAGCCTGTGGCAGGAAAAAAGGAAAAAGAAAAGGGTTAGGAAATCCAGGACTGATGTTAAAGCTACTATGAAGCAAATCTCAGCAAAACAACTGAGTACAGGTTCATTCTCTCAAAAAATGTTTGGGGAAAACAATAGAACTGGAAAGCAATTTATGTTTAGCACATTAACAAAATAACTGGAAAACCCACCTATTTCTGGAAGAACAGAATAAAGATCAGGACCAGGGCTTTTATTTTTGCTTACCCTTTAGGTATTTTCTCAAGACAGTACTAAATTACAGATAAGCACAGAGTATGTAATGCCTGGCAACAGCACATGGTTCAGGCAAGTGAAACGTGTGCCTTGTCACAATATTGATGTGCTTTATTAAGGAATGTTCAGACACTGCCTTTGCAACAGTGTAAACATGACCATTAACCAGAGTGGAGAGGACAGGCAAGAACAGACAGATCATCTGCATCACCTGACAAAAAATACACCCTTCCAGCATTGAAAAACATCAGTAGTGTAAACAGAAAAGTTGAGATAAGTGGACAGAAAACAAAGCATATGTGACCAGTGGTATTTGCTAGCTGTAAGTTTGGATCTCTGCACTTTGGGGTAGTTGGTGACATTGGCATATGTCTTGTGAGGCGCTTCATTATCATCTGCCTGCAATCTTCATGAACTGTATTTATTTTCATTGATTCTTAAATATTAATTCTATCAGGCACCCAGGCTCTAAGAAAGAGAGATGTGAGGCACATGCTAAAATGGGCTCGTGTATTTGCACCGACTCAAATGCAATCCCCCTTTTTTTTTCCACTTCAGTGACAACAGTCAGTGTCTGAACAATCAGTCCCAGATGGGACTGATGCCATGCAAACCCTCTTCCTCACCTCAAGCTTTTGACCAGCCCCCACTGAAGATGCTGTGAATGATGAGCTCCTGTGCTGTCTTGCATAGGGTTGGAGCAAGGTGTTTATTTACATGCCTCCCAAAACTGGGAGCAGGAAAGAGGGAAATGCAAATAAATACATATGAACCTTCAAGACATGTGAGCAGTTCTTTCCTCTCTCCTCTCCGAGACCTGCTCAGCGCACAGCGCAGAGCAGTTTCATGGGAGCACGCTTTCAGAGACTGGCCTTCCAGATCCATTCTGAGCAAAGGGAGAACAACTGGTACCACTTAGAACAATATTATTAGCTCAAGAGCTCGTGCCACAAGGTTGTAGCTCACATGCTGCAGAAAACCGAAGACCAAACCTGCCAGGAGGTGCTGATCTCACACTGTCCCCTCAGTTAATCCCTCCCCCTCTTTCAGTTTCTTAGAGGCTTCAAACAATGATTCTGTCATTGGTGCAGGTTAGTGAGCACAGTTCCCCTTCTCCTCTTGCCACTAGGGTCTTTCATGTCTTATTATCGAGGTGTCTAATCTTCCTGCCCTTTGTTGAGCATTGCAAGCCTTGTTGCAGCTGTTCTGTATGAGTTTAATGTAACTCACTAGATAGATGAGTGGATGAGACTCTCCAAATGCTCGTGTTCTGCTTAGACATTATCATGAAAATATAGCAGCCTTGACCTTTCACATAACTCAGCAAGCCCTGTCCCCCAGCCACATAAATTTCATGCCTGTTCATCAGCTGCCGTTTTGCAGAAGAGCATTTTATCTCCCTTACTTTTGACATCTTCATTTGGTTGCAGGGCTTACCTAGAAGCTATTCTTTGTATATTTTCACCCCCAGCTTTTGCTGTCTGGACACTTTCATTTGTAGAACATGAGCTAATTAGCACTTTTAATGGGTTTAATGGATTGCACCAGAGTCTTATAGAAACAATGCTTCTTATCTAGCTAGCAATAATTGGGAACACAAATGAGTAGATCCCATTCTTCCTTGTAATTGCATTAAATCAGCTGATGTCTGAGCTGGAGCAGTACCAATGTAAATTCATCTATGAAAGCTGCTACAACTTCCACTTTATTTTGTCTCTGTGTCCATATATGTTCATACTTGTTTCAGTGAGACTACCTACATGTGCTGTTCCCACTAGTGTGCAGTTCCCGTTATATTTTGGTACCATTTACTGTTCGTAATGAGATCCTAAGAGATGGCACAGCTTTTTGATGAAGAGCTACCTTCTATTTCTTAATCCCTTGTTATGCAGTGCTACATGTATTAGATGGTTTACATATTAGATGTTAATTAAAGGGGAGCAGATGGAATCTGTCAGCATCAGAAAGGCTGCGTGTTCGAGTCTGTGAGCCAGCAGAAGCGATCCGCTGGTTTGTCAGGAAGCAGCCTGCTGAATAAAACTGTCGTGTGTGAATGGACAATCAGAACTGCAATTTCTTTGACATTTAACTACAGTGTGATGGATAAATAATAAAGCAATTATAAAGTGGTTAAGGAAAACAGACTTGCTGAGCAGCAGCTGCTGCTTATGTAAGTATATCCTTGATGGCAAAATAGCTTTGATGCTGAACGTGAAATGTTGTGCAAAAATGCAGCACTTTTGCTTTTATTCACTACTCTCCTCCCACTTTCCTGCAAACAGATTTATTTCTGTGTAGTAAAAAATCATCTGTGTGATTTTTTTCTACTGGTGGTGATTCAAAATTTCTCTGTATCTCTCACAGGCAAAAGAACCTCTTGATTTTCCAAGTGTGGGGAGTATATTGAAGGGTGGGCTCTGAAATGCTAGTATACAGAACAGCTTCTGGTGGGAATATGGCAAGTGGCTATGCTTCCAGGCTCAACCTTTTGGTCACTGAGTCCCATCTTTACTCAGAAATGTCCTCAAGCATTGAAGCAGAGAATCTGGTCCCTGTGGTGGTGATTGTCACTGTCCAGTGAGCTGCAATATTATTTATTTTCTCTCTTTGGATCTTTTCTCAGTGGTGCACGTGATGATAGAGCTGCAAGAGGGATGCTCAGTGACAGTTGTGGTGGTACATGTAGTGAAACAACATTTGGCCCCTAAAAATTAGATTATGAATCAACTTTTTTTTACAGAAAGTCTGACGTAGTCTTCAGAGAATTCTGTGTGGAGATGAGCTAAAGAAAGATCAGAAACAAATGGAAATAATGACTGGGTAGGGTATGGGAGAGAAGGAAACGAGAAGTAGTGGCAATGGTAATGGATATTTATGAATATTTATGGATATTTATCAAGCTCCCAGTTCTGACTTTCAACATGTCCTAGTGCTGTTTCTTCCCCCAGGTGTGGAACCTTGGTTCACCTAAACCATATTTTTATATCAGCTTAGGACCTGACAGAGAGACATGAAGGGAATCTGCAGTGTGAGAGAATGAAAGGAAGGAAAGGGAAAAGGAGGCTGTCAAATGGGGGATATGGCATGCTTGTGTACAGAGCCCTTTGGTGGTTTCCACCTTTTCACATCCTCATGCAAAGCAGCAGTCTTCTGATGGTGGGATGCAGCTGTGGGATTGAGTGTGGCCATGTGTTTGGTGAATGCCTGGGGGGAACAAGGTGAGCTCAGCTGCCACGACTGTCTCGAGTGCCTGACTAGGCTTCACCTCTCCAAAAAAAAGAGGTGCAGAAGCAGCATCACAGCTGGTCAGCAGAGACTGACAGGCATGCCCAGTAAATGTGTTTATGTTGGTAGGACTCATATCTGGAAAGCAATTGTCTCAGCTGAAGTAGAGATAATTTGTTATGAAATAAATAAAAATATATTTTCTGTGATCTGATGACTGATATTGCAGTATTCTACACTATGTGAAATGCCTTTTTGTGCTAAAAGGAAGGACCAGATCTTGATTCTTCTGGAAAATCCTTTTAAAAAAAGACTGTACCTTCTCAGAGGTGAGTGAGCAAGGTGGCATGTAAGCAGCTTTCAAGGCCACATGCTATATATGTGTATATATAAGTACAATGTACCTGTTTTGCATTATGGTGGTGGCCAGACTTCCCAATCCATTAAACCAGGCACTGGCAAACAGAACATGTCTCTGGTTCTGAGTGAACTGGGGAGTTAAAATCAGTGTGGCATTTGGTGCTATATCAGAGGCTTGGGATAAATCTAAGTTATACTTTCAGAAAAAAAGTTGCATTTATTGACCAAATTAGTGTAACATTAGTGCCTTTTATGCTTAAGAAGACCAACATTCCAGAAAACATGCTGATTGCCTTTAACCATATTTTTGTAGCTTGTAGTGTCTTAGTCTTGGTCATCTTGAACATAATTATTTCTTTGTAGCCTTGAGTAGACTGTCTTTATTTTGCTCAGGATTGGCACCAAGTAACTAGCTCAAATTTCCCTTGATAAACTTCCTTAGTTACTTCCCTTCCTTTAAAAAAAAAAATAGAAAGTCAGTTTTCTACCCTTTGTTATCTTCTTAGTTTGTTACTGTGTGACTAAAAAAAACTCTGATCTGAAGGGCTCCTTAGCTTATCCTTCAGGATTTTGGATGCAAGTTTGAACCTGTTGGTTTTGAAAATAAGTAACTTTAACAGCTGTTTTCATAGTGTTCTTTTTTCCCCAAAGAATTGGCTTTCTCTTCCATTTATAACTAATATAAAATCATCTGTTTTAAAGATGGCACAGCAGCCTCTCCTAAATCTCTTAATTTTTTCTGAATCCCATTTATAATTATAACATCTGTTTCTATATTAACCTGATGCCTGACATGGATTTATCTATTGTATATGGTTTTTTAATGCCTTATATTTAGTTTGAATTAAGTGGCTACTGATATTTTAGATATTCCTTTAATTTCTGAATTAAAACTGTGTATTTCTTTTTGCAACTGAAAGCTTTCCTTTTCTTCCCTCCTTATAATGGCTGTAATTAAAAAAAATATATATCAAATGTTTGTATCTATTTTTAACTAGGAAAACATTTTCTAAGCAATTATTTCTTTCATATGTGAAGAGTTGTATCTATTGGTCACCCATTCCTTAAACAACTTGTACTTAAAACTGATTTTGACTTTGTTAGGAACTGCTAAAACCTTTTTGAAGATTCAAGTTTCAGGTATGCCAGTCTCTGCTGTAAGTCTGTTCCCACCACATAGAAGAACATTATATCACAATATTCACACCGTATCAGATGTGGTTTTTTTCTTTTTGAGTCAGTGATTTTTGGCCATCAGACAGAGGCCAAATACTGAATTAAGATGTAAGGGATGGTGTGGTAAGAAAACCACTTCCATCTTTCCTGTAATCACTTAAAACCTTAAATCATAAAGTGCCCTGCATTTAAGATATCATTGTAAGAGGCTGAAATGTCCTCTTGCAGTACACCCTTCCCCAGTTTTAACAGACAAAATGAGTTTTTCTCTTAATGTCAACATTCAGAATGCAATCTGTGCTACCAGTATCCATTACTTTTCTTCTGTGAGCTTATCCAGTTCACAGAGGGATTTTATGGCAAGTGCCCTTTAAGTTTCAGTGTGGTGCATGAGTGAGACACAGTAGAGCTGGATCTGATATTGGGCAGATGAAGAACAGGAGAAGCTTACTGAGCATGAGAGGGCTCGCTGAGGAGGGTCTGTCCATCTACTGACTGCATAGTCCATGGTTCTGAACCACATGGGCTGAAGTTGGAGGAAGTTATTCCATTGACTTGATCTCAGAACATGGACCCAGAGCTGTTGCTGAGGATGTGACACTGGCTAGAATTTTCTCATTGAAATATTTTACCTTAATTTCTTAGCAAGAGTTTCACATTAATTTTCATGCACTGCACAGCTACATTAGAAAAATGTATTTTCCTCCTGAGATTAATGTTTAATGACATCTATCCAAAGAATGCTTAAGTATTCACACTTCAGAGAAACTGACCTTTAAGCCACACTTAGTGAAAGTAAGCTAAAATCAGTATTGCATTCTTGTTACCAAGGACACTTATAATAATCTTCTTAATTGTCCTTGACAATCTTATCATTAAAGATCTTGGCATTAATTAACTATATAAATGTCTCTTGGTTGATAAAATCAGCCTTGCTGTCACAATAGGCATTGTACTTCCAGGCATTCTTTGCAGGACGGTATCTATAGCAGGGGTTGTTCATGCTGCTAATGTTGCCTGGATGGCACACAAACATTTGGAGCACTTAATTGTCTGAGAAGTGAGCTGAATGAAGGCAGTGGTGTCGCTGTAAAATATGTTCCAACTCAGTGTTTCTTAAGGGAGCTTTTATGCCAAGATTAGTATCAGTGTTTAATTGACAGCCTCTTCACTTAGTTAATTACTTGGTCTATTGTAGCAGAGAGAGAGAAATGGGCAAAGGCATTTGTAATATGAATCACTACCAATACAGAAACAAATATGTGAGTCCTGTGAAGACCTATTGGAAAAATAGTGAGTCTCATCTTTCTCCTGCTGGAGTATGATCTTCTTTCAGCATTTTCAAAGGAAAACCTGAATTACCACAATAGCATTGGTGGTTCAAAGGTGGCCAGGTTCAATGCTTTTATAATTTTGAGATGACTGTTAGGAAAGATTGCAAGTTGAAGGCTGAAAATTCAATCTGTGGGCTCTATATCAAAAGACAATCAGACAGAAATTGCATGTAATTCCATATCTGCTCACACTTCACAAAAATTTTTTACTTTTTTTTTAGTACAGGTTTTTTAAAAAATGGGCAGCCTAGAATTTCAAGTGTGGTCTGTAAATCTCTCACACATTAATGCACTGACTGTGGTTATGCTTAAAACGTGAGTGTGCACAAGGTCTTTCAAATGCAAACGTGGGAATACCGCAGTCTTGTTGAGAATGCTTTCCAGAAGGCACAGTCAGTCAACTCAGTGTCTCAGCCTGGCCTCTCGGGTGTGCATGCAGTACCCACCTCCAGCTGTGCCACCAGCAGGCACCAGCCAAAAGCACACAGCTGCTGAAGGAAAGCAGTTTCTATTGTGGTCCTGTGTTAATTTCGCTGGGAATAGCAAATTTATTCTTCTGTCCAAATTTGTCCTCCTGCCTATAAACAGAGGGAGACAACAAACTTTTCAGTTTTGGCAGTAGGATCTTGGAGGGCTGCGTGACTTCCTACCAATGGCCATAGCAGAAATCTTAGTAACTGCCAGTGAAAAAATCCCTGTCCTCCCCTCTAAGCAGAGCTATAGGAGGCAAGAGGCAAGACTAGAAATATTCCTTACGTAGCAGGATGACAGTGTCCTTTCTTTATTTTGTTCTGTGGTGTTTCATAATCCATGTACTGCCCAATTGTTGTCTATCAGCACAAAACCCCACAGGACTTAAGCAGTGAAGTGGGAAGGACTATGAAACCTCTTCCATTTGCTGGTGCCACTGTCCCTCCACAGTGAACAGTCAGGGCATGATGAAACTGAGCGTGTACTCTAAAATCACTGTCCTCAAAATGCACTATCCTCAAAAGATTGGGGATCCAGGGCAGGTCCTCCAAAGTAAAAAATATTTTTAGCTAAGGTATTTAGCACTAGCAATCCTTTAATTCAAACAAAAAACAATGATCAGTTGCAATTTTAGAAGACCTTGGTATGAGCACCACTGCTGTGAGCAACAGCTCAGCCCCATTAAGTCTTCTATTTCCAAACACAAGCTCATCAGCTTGCCATATCACTTTATAACAGGCATTTCTGGGGTGCAATTTCTCTACCAACTAACGCTGTGAGCCACTGATAAAGAAAGGCTCCAGCTCTCCTCCTCTCTGGTCCAGGTTATGTGTCCTCTCCCAGGTTCCTGGTACCCAGCTGCTGCATAGCCAGGCTGAGCCACCTTGGCTGGCTGCTCGGCTGAAAGCTGGCAGTGAAGAAGAGCAAAGCAGTCGGTGCATGAAGTGTCCTTCTAGGGGAGAGCCAGGATCTAGAGTGGCCTCAGTATATCATGAATCCATGTATTTGTGATGTACGTGGTGTGTCTGAAGGCAGCCAGAAGTTCACACAATGGCTCAATTAGAAGAATTGTTAATTTTAGTGGAGATCTTCTGACTCAATCGGCCAGTCAGAGTGTATTTGTCTTTTTGCACTTTTCCCATCAAGCTTCCTTAGACACAGCTTTTAATATGGAAATTACACTGCTTATGAAAAGGAGTGGACCTCTATTGCATACTGCCTCCCTTGGTGATCCTTCCAGAAAGTCATTCTCCACTAAGGAAACAGGTAGCAGGTGCTAGGCAAAGGGAGACTAATCCCCATTACTGCTGCCATTGGGTCTGAGCTGGATGCAGAGATCTGCAGGTAAGTCCTGTGAATCTCTGAAATGCTCATGCTCCGTAAACAATCAGGGCATACAATTTTTCCATACAAAACACTCATTTTCTTTTTCCTTCTCTGATGGAATAAATCAGATTCCTAGGTTCAAGTAAATTTTTTCTTATATGACTCTGCTTTTACGTCACACCTTTCTTTTTTTTTTCCCTGTGATTGTCTTTCACCTTTTGCTAGCCATTTTGTAGAACAGATTTCACAAAACCTTGCATATTCTAAGGCAAAGATAAAAGAATTGCCAAAATTTGGATTCTTGAGCACTTTCTTCCAGACTACCAGGGGAGGGCTAAAGTTAATGCAGGAGTTTACTCTCTCATTTCCATTTTCTACAAGGGAAATATGAACGCTAATGACTGTGTTGGGGAAAGCCCACAGCTGAACAGACGGGAAGACATAAGTGCCAGTGAAATTTAACAGTAGAGTAAAAAGATCACTCCAAAGCTTCTGCATTTGGATCTGAGCAAGGTCTGAACATAGGTTCCGAAGGCCACTGATGCTTGAACTCTGACTTACTGTAAACTAAAATATGTCTTCCAGTTCATTCAGGGGCAGGGCTATATTTCATGGCTTTGGATACAGCTCACAAGCTTCCATCACCATCACCCTCAGCCCCTGCCAGATTTATAACGGAGGCCAGCTTCCTGTTATTTCAGGTCACTGTCATTTCATCTGCCTTTAGACACTATGTTTTCATAACTTTGAGGAATGAATGCTACATTCGCTATCTCAACAGCTAGGTTTTGACCCTGACTTCTCATTTTGGAAGTCATCATATGTGTCACAAAAGTGTATCAAACAGATGGGGTTTGGTGCACAGGCTAAAAACAAAGACTGGGCCTGTAAAGATGCACCTTTAAATGACCTGTAGGAGTAAGAACATCTTGTTCTGCATCAAGTTCATCTAAGTGGTTTGTGATATTGTTGTATAAAAACTAACCTTTTTTGTGACTTTCCTTGTGCTATTGTTTTAGTCTTGTAAAAGTTCAATGACTCAAAAATGAGCAAAGTATTTTGAAATTACATGCACCCAGGGAAGATATAAACCTTGAAAGAATGAGTTGTAGATAATAATAAGCTGGTTTCTGGGGCTTGTGTTCAGAAAAACAAGTCACAATGGGGTCCAATTCTTGGCTACTTGTCCCTGTAGAGACTGGTAGGGCAGAGTGGTGATTTCTGTCCAAAAACTTGACTTGGAAGCTAACTGCATCTGGGCACTGATGTCCTTGATGCCCACTGACACAGGGAAACCCTTGTATGAAACTATCTCATTGCTCTGTGAGTCAAACTATCCTAGGCCTTCTGCTTATTCTCACTGTTGAAGTAAATGAAGTGAAGCTCTAGAAAGAAAACAACTTGTGACTCACAGAGAAAAGGTGACAGAATGATAAGTAGGGCACACTTGACTGCTGTTTTCACAAAAAAAATCTTTCCTTTACTTAGTTCTGCTACAAGCAGTAGCTCTTCCTATGTCTTTTTCTCTAGTTCTCCATACTCCATCTTTCAGAACTTCTGCTGTTATTTTCTCTGGCAGCTTACTACAACCTTGAAGTAACCAAAAAAATTAATACAGGGGAAAGACTAGAATGGAAAAAATAAACTGTATGGAAAAGTGCATCTGTTAGTCTCTGGAACAGTCTTCACAGGCAGACTCTGCAACTGGTGTATTTCAAACTGAACCAGTCACTGGTCAAGAACAAAAATGGCTGGAAGAAGATAGATAATTTTAAGACATTTTGTTTTCATCTTGTCTAGCCCTGCTTGTAGGCTGTGCCACCTGAGGCAGTTGCAATGACAGTCACCATTGCACTGCTACCACTTGGATCTCAGAGTTAACTTCCCATAAAAGTAGTCACTTGGACCTTGTATTTTTGGCTTGTTGGCTGTCATTTTAAATAAAGCAACACTGATATGTGCTTAGAAAATTTATTCTGAACCCATAAAACCTAGACATTCTATGTATAAATTGTTTAATATGATCAAATCTGCAAAAGAGTATTGGGATTATCTTCTCTGTATTATTTAAATGCCCTTCCATAAAATGCTGAAGACAGTAGTTTAAATTATCAATCATTACCAGGTAAAACACACGTAACATCCTTATTTTAGTTTTGGATTTTGCATATCATAATATTGAACAGTTTGATGCATGACAGCTCTTTGGGTAGTGACTGCTGCAAGATGAGACCTGGCTACCATAATAAATGTTAAAAAATATTTTGGATTAAGAAGCTAAACAATAATTTATCATTAGTACATTGAAAGTCATGGCAGGTACCCACAAGGCCCTATATGCTGTCTCTCATGAAAAGCAGTATCAGTGTAAGCACCAGCATAAAGTGGCAACGACGTAAAGTGGGACACAGATCGGGGAGCAAGAAGGGAGAAAGTGGTTAAAAGTGCAGTTTTCATTCAACTGACTCCTGGTAGCTGAGCGGTATGACTGCTCCTCTGTGCAAGAGATCTCCTGATGCCCAGTGCACATGCTCAGTCCACAGTGAGTGCACCTGCAACAGCAACATCTGCAGCACAAATAAATGGCCTGCTATGCAGAGAGCCACAGCATAGGGTGTGCTAGTCAAGGGGGAGACTTTTCCAAAGTGCAAAGGACAGCAGAGCTTTCAGGTCACCCTGATGCTTTTAAAAGTCTTCTACAAACCCAGAGTCCCGGAGTGTAGGTGTGTCTGCCAGGTCTTTTGCCTGCTCCTTTGCCTTTGCAGCGAGCTAAGCTGTTGCAGGCCAGAAGTTGGGATACCATCTAACTATGACAACATGCTGTTGGGCATGGTCTAATAAGCTCTGTTGAGAGGTAGCATCTGTTGCCTCAGTCTCAGCTTAGCACTAACAGGGATACGTCTGTTGACTTTTATCCGGCTTGCTTGGTCTCTGAGATGAATTATTCTCAGGGTTTGATTGTTTACACCTTGAAGGAGGATTTTTTCCAGCACAAATCTACATTGTTAATTATTTTCTAAGATATAAGGTTGTCTCTCTCATTTTTAGGAAAATAAAGAAGTGATTTAGAAAACTCTTATAATGGGAGAAAGCTTTCCATTCAATCCAATGCTCTGCAGAACCTACAGACATCCCCATTTATCCCATGATACTCTCTTTAAAGATGGAAAGTGCTCAGGCCTCAAACCTAGGGGCTTCAAGCAGTATCAATATAAATTAGCAGAGACCACTCAGTACTTTCTGAAGGGTGAACATTTGCGAAGGATTGCTGAAAGTGAATGTTATCTACTCCAAGGCAAGCTGAAATCTTGAACAATTGCCAAAGATGAGCCAAGCCAAGGGACATGACTTGGCTCTCCCTGCCAGAGTCTTGACAGGGCCAAGGGAACTTGCTGCACACATATGGCAAAGCATATAAATTAAATGTTTTTTGACAGTGGCCACCAGAAAGCAGTGTCAGCATCCTGTCTCTTGGCTCTGCTCTAGCCCTGTCTCACAGGCTGCAGTGAGCAGCTCAGGGTCAAGGGCACAAAGAGCTGAATTACACCTGAATCCACCCGTGCATGCTGCAGGTCATGAGTCCCCTTTGGTATGGCAAGGAATAAGACCAGAAAAAGCCTTCAGTTCTCAGTCCAGGCTTTTATTTTGCCAGCTACTGGCATCTAACCATGGAAGAAAACACCGTGGCTTTTTTCACTTGTTTTGTTTCCAGTGAAATTTTTTTGCAGTTTCCAGTGCAATGGAGAGTGTGTGAGGGCAAGAAAAATGAGGTACCAGCATTGGACTTTGTGAAAAAGTAGTCACCAGCAGCACTGTTTAGCATTTCACACCACAAATCTGTTTGAATCGGATACAAGCCTAAATCCCATGGAACAGGAGGCATGATCTTCCTGGGATTAGTGAGCACACTCTGTTAATATATATCCTAACTTTTGGAATCTGTAGCTTTAATGATATTTATACAAAAAGAAAAAAGAGAAATATAAATGGCACTGCTAATTCAAAATTAATGGCAGCTGAATATATCGTAATTTATCTCTAAGTTATGGCTAAGCATACAGTGCCAAAAATGCAGAGAGATTTTCCAGATATTTCCCACCAATGAGAGAAATGCCTGTAATGCCTGATGGTGGAGTTGGCTTACACCACTCCAGCACCCACAGCTCTGCTCAGGTTGGGAGGCATGTGCTGGAGACAAGGGTTTACGACACACCAGCCAACTTATAGATCAGAATACACTTTCACTGCTAAATCACCTGCTGCTTCTCCACAGCCTTTAGCTCATGTTGCTTGATAAATAGATAGGTGAAGGATTAATATGTGAAATAAAGTGATGCTATTTACTTCTATGTGTAAAAGATAAATGAGTGAAATGGCAAAACATTGCACAAACATTTTAATGCCAGTGCTAACAGACAATATTGATAACTCTGTATAATGCAAAACCAACACATACTACAACACAGATGTATGAAGAACAGACCTTCTTACACATACAAAGAATAAAACTGACAGTAAGAGAAAGTCTTTGCAACCATGAACTTCCAGGCTAACTGGAAGGCTAGGATCCATATTCATATTGGCACGTGGGCAGCTGAGTCATGCACAGTTTGAGAGGGGTATCCTAAAAAGGGCAGTCAGTCTGCTGTAGGCTGGGCTAAACCTTGGGGACTAGTTTGTTGGCTGAAAGAACTGGGCAGTTTTTACCAAAGAAGAAAGCTATGGCAAGTGATCCAGGTTTGAAAAATGATAGCAAGAAGTAGTGTTCAGAAGACCTCACTGCATCGTTTCATCAGCTCTTTTGTTAAAACCTGGTATCGTCTTTACACCCACACACCTTTTTCACTGAACCTAATGACTATATAGGTTGTCCTAAAGTCTCACTAATTTTCAGGAGACTTTTGAAAATTTTGAAAAAAAATATTTGATCATCCTAGATCATGTTAGTGTTTGATCCGAAGCTGAGAGTTCAACCATCTCACATGAAACACATCTGTCTAAATCAAGAGACACATCTCACCCTGAGTGGTTGTCTAAAATAGGTCAGACGAATCACCCTCTGGAGAAAGGAGTACAGAATGCCTACAGAGGCTAAATAATTAGGGCTTATGACTTTTAAAGTTAATGAGATAAATCCCGTGCTGGAGAACTGTAGTTTGCAGTGTACTATGTAAAAGGACATGCACTGAAGGTTATGTACAAAACTGAGTATTTTAAATGCCCCTTCATCATCCCATCAGAACCAGCTGAAAACCCTGCTGGGGTGGGGTTGAAGCAGCACATGGGGATGTACTTCAAGGCTATGCCACAATGTGTATGCACAATAAAGCAGAGTTAAGATTGTTCAGGCAATTTTATGTTTTAATTGATAACATGAAGTCATTGGCTTACCTTGGATTTCTCCCAGTACGGCTCAGACTGCAGGAGAACTTAAATTATCTTTTAATGAACTCCATCTTAGCTGATGACCCATGGAATGGTTTGCAGGGTGTTACTAACATGCTCAGCAAAGCTGCTATTTTCACCATCTTTTCATGAAGGCACTGCAAAAGAAAAGGTCACCTCAGAGCAACAATTCACTTACAAAACACTTCCCCAAACAATTAATCTACAGAATACTTTTTTCTTTTTGCAAGATTTTGCACACTGAATCATGTAATTCAAAAAAACTGTCTCTGGTTTCCCTCTTCCCACCTTTCAGTTCCAGGTAGAAAGCTCTCCCTAAATTGCTGTTGAAGTTGTCCCCAGATATCCCATTTCCTTCACAGGTGACAATGTTCTTCTGGAAGTGACAAGTAGCCCCAGATGTTGAAACATTGTGAGGATTGAATGTATAGATGAAGAGGTACTTCACGTGATGAAACTCCAATCAGTAGTCCAAATACAGAATTACTTCTTGCCCCTTTGTTTTGAGACCTGCTTCACGTATTACCACATGGCTTTAAGCACTAGTGGGATTTTGCCCTCAGGGGCCTCAGTTTGGTAGATCAATTGCAGGATTGAGAGTTTTGTAAGCTCAAAGCAGTGGTGAAGCCTGAAGGGGTCAGTGGTAGTGTAGCTGCAGGAGAAAGATACACAGACACTAAGGCATTACACAGAAAAACCAGTCTGTAATTAAGTCTTCATTGCCAGATAAAAAGGAAAGAAGAAACCAAAATCTGGCATTTCCCTCTTGAAGGTTCCTTGTGTGAGTCTCTGACTTCTCTGTCTTCTCTGACTTACAGCACGAAGAGGAAACTATTTTTGGGCAACTGGAAAATCCTTCAGACAAGTAAAATTCTTAGAAATATTTATGAATACTACATATGTCTATTAATCTTGGAGATTATTTTTGATATGCAACACTATGTTATTCACCATATTTGTGATAAAAAAATATTGGAGGATAGTGCATTTAGAAAATTAGTGTGAAGGCAGACTGCATAGCACATAAAGCAGACACAATTTTTTTTCCTATATCATCCCAATTCTTAACAAGACCTTAAGGCTCTATGGTCAAGGAAAATAGTGACCCAAGAGCATATTAAAATTTCTTCTGCCTCATTTTTTCATGGAAAAAAATAAGAAACACGTCCACTGAGGTCTCAGCCCTGGGAGCTTGTTGCTACCCAGCATTGAGTATTTTGCAATGGCCAATATATTTTAAATAAATTACAATTATATAGCACCAAAGTTTTGACACAGAAACATTTTTTTTAGGTAAAACAGCACTTTGATAACAATTTCTGTGTGAAGGAAGGGCGCTCAAACATCACTGTATGCACATATGTATACTCTCTCATAATAAAAAGATTAATTCTCAGGCATTAGCCAGCATGGCCTGAGAGCAGCTGGCTCTGTGGCACCAGCTACCTGCTGCCATCCCTGAATTGTCCTCACAGGTAGCAGCCAATCCTTTGCAATCCAGTAGGCCTTGATGGCAAAATGGGGATCTAGGCAGTGGCAGAGAACACAAGGATGGAAGGGGAGGCCCTGCTGCTGCACAGGGATGCTGAGAGCCAAGAGCCGTGTGGGATGTGCGTTAGAGGACAAGAGGAGTGTCCTTCTGCAGGGAGAGATGGAGCGAGCAGGGCAGCTGGGAGGTGGTAGGGCTCCGAGTGGGGGGAGATGAAAGGAGGAGAAACTGAACACAAGTATGCACGCCTCCAGGTCTCCAAAGGCTAAAGCTGTTAAACTTTGGAAGCACACTAGCTCCAGGAAATAGCTGAAGTTCACATCCTATCCTCACAGTCTGCATTTAGCTGCACATTTACTCTTAAGTTTATTTTTAATTTTATGGCTGGTTGACATGCCACTCGTTGGCCTATGCTCCTGGCCCTGCCATATTACTTGAGAGTTTCAAAGAATACTTTTATTTTTCTTTCTGATAGTACAATGCTAAATGACATTCATAAACTTGCACATTCTCCAACTTTCCTTAACTGTTTATGGCAATTTTTTTTCACATTTTTATAGTAACTTTTATTTCAGGAATACACAAGAAGACAATGTAAGGAAGGTGGTTAAGAAGTTAATTAAGGTTATTAAATTATAATAACTCAGAAATGTGTTGCTTTATTAACAAGATTAAGTGCTTTAAATCATAATGAATGCAGGAACGGAGGAAATAAACCCTTGACTAAGTCCCAGCACTTCCTAAAACTGGGAACCTCAGTTGGCACGTCTGAATCCTGCACAGACTGGGATCTGGTCTGAGGAGGCCAGCACTGATTCTTTATCATCTCGCCTTGTAGGGGCAGATGGAGGAAGAGGGTGGGGAAGAATGTGTCCAAGATCTCCAGCCTCTTAGCATTGCATTGTAGAAGAAGGATGAGGAGCAAAGGGAATCCCACCAGGGGATGTTCCTTTAGGTTTTCCTGACCCATTATGGGACTAGAGGAGAAAATCCATCATCCAAGGGAACATCTGTAGCAGATGGATTTTCCCCACAAACACCAGAAGAATCTGAAAACCCACAGTAGCTGCAATGATGGCAGTTTTGACAATAATATTCATCTTGGCTGAGGTCAGGAACACACTTCTCTGAATGTGGAACATTCACAGGGAGTTAGTCACATAAACCCAGACAGCAAAGCCAGCCGCAGAACGGAAGATTTTACTGTGTATCAAGGTTGGAGCTATGGTGAACTCATAGCACATTGAAAAGAAAATGTGTTCACATACTGCTCAAAGCCTTCACACAGTTGTCAGAGGCTTTTTTTTTTAAACTACACTTTGTTTGCAGTAACACTTTGAAATTGTTAAGTCCCATTTCCATTGTGCAGAAAATTTTATGATAGTTGGATGGGGTTTCAGAGGCAATTTTCAAAGAAATGTCCTAGTTCAACTCCTTAAAGAATCCTATATTACGTGTATAGGAAACTCATGCATTCACCTCTCCTGCTGGTGTTAACACCTCTCACCAAACTCCTGCAAACAGTGCCCTTGTTCGTGTGAAATCACCAGTGACAATTTCTGCTGGATTTTGTTAAGGTCCTAAGTACGTGGTAGAAACCTGGCAGACACTGGGAAAAAACGAAGGTTTTACTGGCACCACAATGGTGTTAAAATGAGGATTAGTGTTAGCATGTGCTTTGAATTCAGAGTAATAGAAGTAAAACCAGACGCGTTTTGTTTGGCATCTAATTCATGTCCCAGTGAAACTGGCATACCACCATTTGATCAGGCACGAAGCCATCCCAACAGATGGTCCCCAGCAGCAGCAGCCAAAAGACCATGTATGAACATCAAATGTGTTTGAGAAGGGCAGGACTCCAGGCTGCCAATGTCAAAATTGTTTTCCATTCCCAGCTTCCGTGCCGATGGCTAGTGGTGCTACGCAGTCCCTCTGCTGTACTGGGGACAAAACCAGCATAATGGGGAGGATCTGTGGTCAGGAACGTTGTCAGACCTTTTGTGCCCACCTTCATCTGGCCTCTTGCAGCAAGCCTTCATCGTGCCAGTTTAAAAATTCTCCTGGACACACCATTTGTGTTTAAATAAAAAAATGGAGAAAGAGCAGGCTTCTGCTGCATGATATTCTCATGGCCTTTGTAGGCATAAGGCCACCAAGAGTGCTCACAGAATGGGTGCACCTGGGAGGCAGGGACACATTTCTTTCAGGGCCAAATGAAACGAGCACAGACAAGCACTTTCTGTGCCAGTGCCAGCCGCTACACATTGTAAGGAGAGATTTTTTTCAGTTCGCAATCAGACGGCTGCTGAGCAAGTCTGCTGCTCATGTTCCTGGGCTGTAGGTTGTGAGTTTGGTTTGCAGAGGTTTAGTTAATCCACTGTGGATCTGAATGAGCCCCAGCTCTTTCCTGTCCCGGTCACCACATCTTTATGTACAGCAGTGCCATTCAAGCCCTGTTGAGCCCTCTGCTTTCCCATGCTGTACCTGTGCAGGGATGTGCCTTCATTACCAAGAAAGACTGCAGCACTGAGATTACAGCCAAAATCTCTTGCTTTTCCCTCCCTTTTTAAATCTAACTCCAAAACAGAAGGTGTTTATACTGCCAGGCCAAACACTCCCCCTCTATCACATGGCAGAGAAAGGAGGAGGCAAGTGAGTCTAAAACCTGGGAAGGATGCCTGTAACACCAGCTGGGCATGCTGCCCCCTGTGCCCCCGAGTGCCCAGCCTCACCTGGGTACAGCCAGGGGCACGGAGCAAGAGTGGTGGCTGGAGCTGCCTCCATTCCGCTCCTCATGGTCGCATCTCTTGCTGGTGCTCTGTGCAAAGACAGGAGCACCCTGAGGCCACGGGGCTCCAAGGCTTGATCCCCGCACCACACAGCACAGAAGGGGTCACTGGCTGTGAAGAGGGTTTTTCACCTCTTCTGCTTCATCTCTTACATGGTTTTCCACTCTACGGGAGATTTTAGCCTTTTGAATTACAAAAGTATCTTCAAGTTCCCTCGGAGTTCACAGTGATGAGGATCAGCCTCTTTTTACTCAGGTTCATGGCTTAATTGCCATCCATTGCATGCCGTGGTGTTGTCAATCAGGGAGCTTCCTGCAGCTTAGCAAGCCAGACATGTAAGCTTCACAAGCATGCAAACATAGACATATGTATTCCAAATAACTTCTCTCATTGCTGAAGCGCAGCCATCCCGCCATGAATTGTGGCAATTTTTCAACAATGTGCAGCTGCATTACCAAACCGTGCAGGATAGGAAGCAAAGGATACCTCATTTCAAGGAAACCCAGGAGGAATCTGAGGTTGGCTCCATAGAATTAATCCCATGTGAATTTGTCTCCTGACCAGGTTAAATAGTTGGCAAGTAAAAAGGAAAGGAGAGCATTTTTCGTTAATACTGGGGCTTTAATTTGCTTATATTTGAACCCTTTTGTGTGTATGAACCTTGAAAATAGCTTGTGATTCAACATTAAATGCTTTTGTGCAATTGTCCTGCCAAGTGAAACTTGTTTGAGCTTCACTGATGTTCCAATACCAACAGTTGATACAATCTGGCTAAACCTTAAATTTCCATTTGTTACGTTCCTTGAATGTTTCCAATACTAAATAAAGTGTCAAAAATGAAATGGATCTATGACTATGTTGGAGCACAGAAAGAGGGGTTACATGCACTGATTTGTATATTCAGTGAATACCTGAAGGTCTTGAATCTGGCTAGAGTGCCACAGATGGTGCCAAACTAACTCCAAACAGCTTTTGCAATAGCATCTCCCCTCGTAAGGCCTCAGGTAGACCAGCTCTAGAAAATGCTGACACAGTCAACATGATGGCACTTCCAGCAAAGACTTTCAGCACCACCTAATGAATTACAAATTTTTTTCCTGGCAACACCTGCAGGTCTGTGGGAATTCCTCCATCACAGATGGAGCAAGCCTAGAGTCTGGGGCAAGACAGAGCAAAATATTAATACCTTTGCCTGCACTTTCTGAATGAAAGCTCATCTAGGAATAAGTCAGAAACAGTTCACTTGCAGTGATTTTAGTTTTTCTCAGGTTTGTTTGACTTTATAGGTACTTTATATTTTCTGCAAGTTTGGTTCTGGGTTTGCATCAAGCAGCAGATTCTTTGTGGGTCTGACATAAAGCCCTGCTTATCATGCTAGCAAATTTTCAAATTATCTTTTTTACCCATTTAAAGCTTATGCTGGAAAACAGGAAGGAGGCATTTCACAGTTTTATCTTTCTGTTGGTGTTGGTGATATGTGGACACTTCCACATAAACTCTTAAAAGGACTGAAACAATGAAGTCTCCAATGGTATCTTTGCCACTTCATCTCCTGAGGGTTTTTTTTTTCCTCTTGTGAAAGTTTGCAACATTTTGGAGTGAAATGTGTGTCGCCATCATGCTTTAGGACTGATGCACAGCAGTAATTTCAGTTTAGATCTTTAACTGGGTTCTTAGCAGCTCAGTTCAAATACTTACTGGGCATATGCATGGATTTCCCTTTTAAATTCTTCTTCCAGTGAGCAGAAGGGTGCTTTGCTTCCCTGAGCGTCCTCATCCTGAGGTTTTGCTAACAGGGAGAGTTGATGGGAGAGTTATTCGAGCTTTCCAGAACTGTGCTGCCATCTCCCGATCAAACTTGAGTCTTCCCCTAATGAAAGCCTAGTGGGACAAAGGCTTCTCTTTCCAGAAAGGGCAGTAGAATCATAGAATCATTTAGGTTGCAAAAGACTTCTAAGATCATTGAGTTCAGCTCTGAACACAGCACCACCGGGTTCACCACTAAACCACTAAACTTGTTCTATTGCTTGTTATTTGGGAGAAGAGGCAAACACCTACCTCACTACAACCTCATTTTAGGGAGTTGTAGAGAGACATAAGGTCACCCCAAGTCTTCTTTTCTCCAGGGTAGAGAACCCCAGCTCCCTCAGCCACTCTGTGCAGGACTTGTGCCCTGCAATGAACCCCATGCCTTTCCTCACACCTGCTCTGTTTGCCATGAATGCTTGTGCAGAGGACACCCCCGGGCAGTGGCACTGAGGCTGGGTTCACAGGAGGACCAGAGCTGCTGGGAGCTGCTCTTGCTAAGGGTTCTCCCCAGTCTGCCTGGCAGACAGAAGAGAGGCTGGGCAAATGCCTTTTCTTTGAGTAGATGAAGATGAGTAACATGTTCTGAATGTCAGTTTTTGGGAAATGCAACCTCGATTTTTAGGAAAGCTTTTTTTGTTTTTTTGAAATGTTCTATCCCACCTTTTCTGATGCACTCACTATTGGCCCACATCCATGATACAACTCTGAGACTTACATGTCTTTTCCTGGTCTCTTCTCCTCTCCCCACCTCAGTACTGAGACTTGCATCGTTCTCTTTTCCCTGAGGCTGCGTGAGGCTGCACCAGCCTCCTTCCTCCCTGCCACTCGTGCTCCTCTTTTCCTTCCTGTGGGGTGACTGCTTTACTGCGTCCCTTTTAACCATGAGGCCAAGGGCACTTTTGGGGTTTCCCCCGCAGCACAAACACAGGGTGGTCCCCTCGGGAAGATGGTAGGCGCCGGCACCCGGGGGCAAATGACCCTCCCGGGCAAGCGGGGCACTGTTCTCACCACGGGTTTAGAGACAGTGCTGCCGGCCGTGAGCCGCTCTCCGAACCTCCTCAAGAATGACGGCCTTGGGCTCTCCGCGCCCCTCCTGCACCGCGCCCACTCCGCACCGTGCCTGCCCCGTGCGCACGCCTCGCACCGCGCCCGCCCCGCGTCCATCTCTCACTGAGCACCGCATCCCCCCCCGCATCCTGCTCTGCATCCCGCCTCGCACCATCTCTCACTGCGCCCCGCATCCCGCCCCGCATCCCGCTCTGCATCCCGCCCCGCGTCCATCTNGCGCCGCACCGCGCCCGGCAGAGGGCACGCCAGGGCCGAGGCGGTGCCGCCTGCCGTGTCAGCGCTCATTCACCTTCACTTACTGTATTTCACTCATTCTACTTTATTTTATCGTATTTTTAGTTTATTATTTGGGGGGGTTTTGGGTGGGTTTGTTCGGGTGTTTTTAATAATTTCCTTCTTCTGTTTTGCCGGAAGGCAATAAACCCTACATGTGGTAGGTCCAAGAGTTCCCTTCGCAGTGATGCTTTAAGGGTCACGCTTGCTGGCTTGAAAGGAACAAGAAAAGCATTAAGTGCCCCGTCGAACATTTATAATGGCAAAGGATTTCCCTCTCAGATATTCAGAGTCTCTTTTGTATCCAAACCCGGAGTGATATTTATTCTTTAGCCCCTGCTCCACTCATTTATTCAGGTTTATTTATAAATAAAAGTATATGGCTCAATAAGTGAACCATTATTGGAAATGCCTTTTAGCAATAAGGCATGAATTTGCTGCTATGTTCCTTCTAACACAGGAGCAAAGATTTAATGGTAGCACACTGCCTCTCTTACAGTATGATTTCTTTCACTAAAGTAATGGCAAGTGGAGTCAGAGACAGGTGGTGGTATCTATAAACTCTGCTAATGGCCCCATCAACATATGTTTAATGTATTTTAAACTATACTTCACATCCTACTGTTACCAGTACATTTCCTCTGGCACCTCTTCTCAACAAAGAAATTTGGAGAGGAAAGGAAACATTAATAAATCCGAAGTGTTTAATTTGAAAGCAGATATAAAGCTTAACACTCTCATAAGAAGGCTTATTTGACAAGAGATCAGCTCATTACAGACCTCAATAATTTTGTTGCTAGCATTAGTGAAAGGCTTTTACAAAGCAAAGGCTTTTTAGATATAGTTATGGCCTTTCTGCTGTGTTTGGTGTTTGATCATGTCATGCAACAGCATCACCTTCTAATGGATTACAAAAGTCGACTGGTCATGAGACAACCCTGGGTAAATGTTTGTTGGAAGGCAAAAAGGTCAGTCTACAACAACAGGATTCCTCCTGCTTAGTTTTTAAAAATGTATCTTCCTCTATATACTGCACAGATAGATTTCAGTCTTCAGATCCCCTGCTTTTTGATGGGGGCTTGAGGAAGCCTGCACTGCCATTTCACCTCCAGACTTTCAGAGGGAGAGCTTTGGGTGGTGACAACTTGCCTTTCCCCTTCTTCTCCTCCTCCCTGTGCCCGAGGTGCTGCCAGAGCAGCAGGGCCGTAATCCTCGGCAGCATCGCCAAGTGCTTTGAGAGCACCGAGACCACCGATAGCACTGACAGTCCTTGTGCCAGCACTTTGTATCCAAAGTCTTGCCAATGAATTTGGAGTGAAATCAGCTGTCTTCAGAGCACAGAGATCCCACAAAGAGTGGAAATCTGCAGGAGTAGTCTCCTGTGAGTGTGTGAAGTTAAGACTCCATTCACTAGGACTGAATTCTGCCTGATCTGCTCATGAAATTCCTACTGAAACCAACATTTAATGTGGCATAGTAAAGCAGAATTTGAGTGCTGTGGTTTCTAGCCAGCCCATGGAGGTCATCCTGAATGTGCATTGTGTCAAACAGCTACTATTGGACAGCTTGGTTTAGTAGCACTGCTATAATCCGTCACCAGGCACACTTTCTCCCAAAGGGTTGTGTTTCTTGAAACACATCATAACTGTGATGTTGGCATGCTTTTCCTGGACTGTGCTTGTCTAGCAATGATGACAGCCAAAATTCCCAGCCGAACTGCAGTATTCACAGCAGTACCTAAGCTAAAATCACTCAAAATTACCTATTTACTTGTGCCCTCCTCAGGATACAAGGCCCCTTCAAAAAAATGGATACTTGATGTGATGTTGGGCAAAGAAAGAGTGTCTGCTGTAAAGTGCTGGTGCAGGAGACATGAGGAGCTCTGAGGTACCAAACCCCAGCTGGACTTTCAGCATCCAAACTCCTATGTATTTTTATCTATGGAGTCTATCTAATGTATACCTCTAGGAATCAGCTCCTCACAGAAGACAGCCTCCGTCCGTAGCTCCCGTGGGGGTTCAGGAGGAGACTGAGCAGATGCTTTCACTTCACAGCTTTTCCCTCCAGGAAGCTGTGCAGGCAAGGGTGCCCAAGGTCTACTTTATGTCCTGGCAGAGAAAAGTCCTGCTCTCAGAACTGGGCACTGAACATCAGTCCCTGCGGTTTTGGGTGAGAGCAGTCACTAAAGAGCTACTGGCTTAAAAACAGAATTATCCTGAGAGCAGGCATGGCAATTGTGCACTATGGGGAGAGGCTGAGATCAGATACAAACTCATGGGTTCTGCCCCAAACTAAGATTTTTTAAAATCTTTAAAATCAGGCTGTGGCCATGCCTTATTTATTTGGATTGATTTCCTAGTTACAAGTACCTGCTTAGGGTAAAAAAAGGAGGCAAGCCTGGGAATTAAAGAAATTACTAGACATTCACAAGTCCTCTACAGTATGCTTTAAGGGCTATTTGCTAGTACATGTAGTAAAAAAAACATTTGTTATCATATTATAGGAAAAAATACAAGTATTTTCTGGTCACATATAAAAATAATTCAAATTGGTTTTGTGTTGTCAGTGCTATGCCGGTCATGCTGGTGGTTTCCACCAGAACAGTAGTTTATGGGGTTCTTTTCTGTTATTAAAGAGGATTGCTTCCACTCTAATGAAATGAAGCACTTCAACATGCACTTAGTCTTAATCGAAAGTCAATGAATCTACTCATATATGTAAAGTTAACTTACTAAAAGCTGGACTGGAATATACAGCAACCTAAAGGATCAGGCCCTAGGAATGTTTCCTCTTTCCTCTTAATCATTAAAGAGGATTTTCCCTTGGATACAGCAGAGTGTCCCTTCCCCTTAATTTAGCCAGTGTAGCTCTCTGTCCCAAATGCTGTTCCTTACGAAGAGCCCCAGAGAAACAAATCAGCTACTAGAAACTCTTATTTGACTTTTCAATTATGATCTCAAACACCCAAAGTTAGTCTTCATCTCTCAAACCCTGCAATAAAAATTATAAAGGTGAAACACAGTTATGAGAGCTCCTCCATGTTGTAGTGTCACTTTTGGAGCCCATTTTCCCTCTTGCTTTACTTTTTGATTTTGCTCAGGGGTCAATGGTAAGAAAAAGTGTTGAAGATGATCTCCCATTTTTCTGTTTTGGCTTTTAGTTTCATGGGTCCGTATCTCTTGTCAGCAGCTTGCCCAGTGCCTGATTTACCCACCCAGACAGGAGAGTGAGCAGTGCCTCACAGCGCTTCGTGTGCAGCGGGGATGGTGGACATCTCCTGCTGTGTCATGATGGAGGCAGATGGGACTGGATTTTAGCATATTGCTAATAAAGTAGAGCCAGACTTGCTCTCCCAGCTCCATGTTTCACCGTGTGTTTATAAGGGACACAGCCCAACAGAGGGAGGGTTTGTCGCTGTTAAAGGATATGCAGCATATGCACACACTCGGCTAAGACCTCTCAGCTGCAACAGCACAGCTTAGTGAGATTTCCCTACACCTTGCTCTGTAGAGCTGCTGCTTTCCCTGCATGTGAAAGATCAGGTCTGGGCTATTTGGGATCATCCCCACCTTTTTCTTTCCCCACAACTTTCCATGTTCTGTTTTTTTTTTTTTTTTCCATAAAATCCAGCGTGTGAAATAAAACATCACTTATTTCACTGAATTTTATTTTCATTTTATATATAAATACCTCAAGCTGCTCATCTTTTTTACCTCTGTAGTCATTCCTGACAAGGTGCTAATAATTCCCTCCGGTACCCTTGAAATTCTGGACTTTACATACAACCCTGCTGAGCCTCTGCGTGCAGTATAGTATTGCAGTTTATTTCCTTCGGGTTGTTTGTGGCTCTCTCAGAGCTGCCCATTGATACTGAGGCAGAGATGGTTAACAAATACAGGCTGGGAAAATCAGTTGATCTTCCGTTTGCTGAAGGCCTGATGGAGAGCTGTACTGCAGTAGCTAATGCAAAGTTCTGGTTAAATATTGTCCTACCGTTTGCACTATACCGTCTGTTGTTTTTACACTAGGGGCTCAGCAGAGGTTGGAGGCAGTATTGACTTTGTAATTAAACTATTTTAACTTCAGGATTTTGTAATCACCGCACTTAAACCATCTGTTATGGTACATGGGCAATTTCCCCACCCCCCACTCCACCCCTCCTCTCTGGGAACAAAACGCCGTCATGTTTATAATTGCAAAGCCCCCCTTAGGATGGGGATAGAAAGGGAAAATGAGGATAGTTTCCTTTTTCTAAGGCAATGTGCAAAAGTGCATGGAACTTGCACTCCTTGAGAGAGAAGATGCACAAAGGACTTGCACTCCTGGCTCCTCCTGTCCCAGGAGTAAAGTAGAGGGCTTTGGAGTGGGCACCTCCCTTTTCTGACTGACTACTCAGCCCTCACCGGGAACTTCAACTGGGAGAAGTAAGAAAAGGGGATGGAGCTCCAGGTCTACCAGGGCAGAGCCTGGCAAGAGAGGTTGCTCCTGTGGAGAACCACTGAGCTCTTTGTGCTTAGGGAAAGAAAAAAAGAAGATGGGTTAACGGAGAAGTGAGAGAAGTAGATTTAGTGAAGACATTTGTGTCTGTTGACCTACCTATTTATGTCCCCTGCAAGGTGTCCCACTCCAACACCATGTAGCTGAAGTTCTCAATGCTGCTCAAACAGTAGCACATCTGCCTGGATAATCTTGCACAAATCCCTCAGGATTTGCCTACTCCTCCTGCAAGTCTCACTAAATCAGTATGGAGCAAGTCATAGCAAATTGTTCCAGGGGTAAAATGATCTGGCAATTCACATCAAAATGAGCATCAGCACTCAGCAACACCAAATTCTGGGCCTTCACCAGTGTAACTAAGTCAACACAAAGAAGATTATCTTAGTTGAAACAGGTATGACACAAATATGTATGAATCTGTAATACTGACAGGTATTAAAACCTGGGCTATCTTTCTCTGCCTTGGTAAAACAATTTATTTTCTCACAGCTGTGTGGGATTCTTTTGTTTTGTTTTGTTTCCATGAGTTGTTTTGGTTTGCAGTTTCAGCAGATCCAAATGCATGCCGGATGTATGCTGAGATGAAGTAGGGGTTTTGCTGGATTCCTGCTTCCTGCTTTGCTGCTCTGAATTTAAATCACTAGGTCAGGCATTTTTGTGCACCCCTTGGGTAAATAAGTCTTTTATTTTTGATTCATCTTCCCCCAGTTTTGTGTATTCACCTGCATTCTATTACTGGCAGTCAGATTGGCAGAGCTTTTTTGATAAACACATGAGAGAGACAAATGCACTCTCACATCTTGTCACATAAACCTGAGTTACTGAAAAAAGAAGACAGAGAGAATTGGCAGGGAATCTTCCCGGTTGTATTCATCAAAATTCACTTTTTTTTTTTTTTTTTTCCTGTTCTAGTTTGCCAAAGAAGAATTTTCTTCCAGGGCAGAGCAAAGTGCTAAATCAGGCAGCAAATGTTCAATATACCTAAATCTCTGATCCAAATATTCTCCCACATATCATGTCCGTCACACAGGTTGTATAGACCTGTGCTTTGATCTCAGCCTGATTTTGTTTGGCATTACAGCTTTTGAAGCTTTTCTTGAGGGACAGTAAATAAAACAGAGCTTTAGAGAGGCAGATTTTTGCTGTTTAAGTAGTGTCAGCACTCCTGGACTCCTGAAGCTGAGGAGGGCTGGCCACCCTTTGGTGTGTCTCAAACTGCCTGCCCCAGTGACTCGCTTCATGAACCTCTCACAGGGAAATTACAAATCTTCAGAACTCCTGAAGGTTGAGAGAAAACTGGTCAATGCAGTGTGATTGTAGGTTGCTGACAAATTCAATTTAATTCAATCCCATCTGACAGCAAGAACTATTGTTATCAATTACACTGGGTTTCACTAATTTCAATCCTACTGTAACTCTTTATTTCTTTTCCTAAACCAGGACCATTGTACCATGCTGTAGTTGTGGAAAAGTGTAGCATTTGACCTAGTGCTGCTGTAGGCCAGTGATGTGAAGTGAGAGCAGTGCCCACACCCACCCACCCCCACTCTGGGAGTTTTCTTTTTATCTCCATGGCTCTCCAGCATGCACTTTCCTGGTAAAGCCGTTTCATTAATGCCAGCCAGCAGGAACTGCTGAGTGTGCAACACTTCAGAAGAACTGTTTGCTTACTTGAGAAACTAAATGCAGATGTGGAAGCCTTGCCTTACCTTTAGAATTTTCAGTAAGATGAAAGAACAGAGGATGGCATTTTCGAATGTGGGACCAGCAGTCTCAGGGGGGCTTAACATGTTTTCGTGTGTTGTTCTGCTCAGCACTGCAAGGGTGAAGATCAGTCTCTTTAAAGATAGATAAATTTTGCTACAGAAGCAAGATATCTATAAGTTAGATGTTGGGATATTTTTACAAGCTATTTTCTATTACTTACAGGATTAAGGACTGGATTCCTCATATGTATCAAAAGCTCTCTGCACCCATCAGCATTAACAAAGCTGAACTCCAAATGCCACTCAAAAATGCCCAGGCACTTGTTAGCTTATCTCTCTGCTCACCTCTCTTCTTAGCCACAAGGACATACAGCACATAGCCAGATGTTGATTAAACACATCTGTTCCACTGCACACTCTCTGGACATCATCCAGTTTCATCTTAGAGCTTGTGTGATGTCCAGGTCAGTCTGGTCTGCCATGTGACCAGCATTTCTTGGAGGTCAGAGTTAGCTCTTATGATTTGCGTTGTTGCAGGGCTGCAGCCAGCCTGGGCTGGGGCTCACAGAGTAGCCCAAGCAGGTGGACAAACATCTCACCCTGACATTGATGACTCCAATGAGACTTTCCAGGATTATGGAAAGCCAGCCATCAAGGGGCTTAAAGCTTGTCATGTACTAACTGCACGACTATTACATGACTATTACATCTCAGTCTGAGATGTCTGGTTGGCAACAGCTGAGGCATCTAGGATTCCCACAGGATACATGGAGAGGCTTATGAAAATCAAGTGAGCCAAAATTCTAAGAATCTCTAAGAGCAGCAAGGGATAAGGAAAGGGATTTGCTGAGCTAACACATTTCTTAGGGACAGCCACCTGCCAAACTCTATCTTGCCTGGAGATGGATGAGAAAGGGACAAAGTTCCAGGTCTATATAGTTTTGCTTGTGAATGAGTTGTCCAGGATTCAGGGGCATATCACTTCTTGACTGCTGGCAGAAGTAGTGTGAACCTCATTCCCAGCTCTTTGGATGGAGCAGGAGATTTGGGACACTCCTCTTGAAAAACTGTGAAGGGATGGAGATCACATTGATGATCTAGAGTAGATGTGGACCCTGCAGTGGACAAAATATTGATTTTATTTCACTATTTTTCTGCAAAGGCAATTGCTTGGCTAAAGACTGAAGCCTGAGTATACTCTACAGGGTTGACTGTACAGTCAGGAGATAATGACCACTCTGCAAACAGAGTAGCAAACCAAGCTGACTATATAAATATGTTTCTAGTTTCTTCTGATAGCACCATTCCACTACACGTAAACTTTGGAGCAGGATCAGAGATCTGATTTTCTTGCAAATGAGCAAACACCATGATCAGCTGGAATAGCTCAATATCAAACTTAATCTATGGCTTAGTTAGTATTTATTTATTAAGTGAAGTGTTACCTCCCCAGTACAATAGACTGAGTCCATTTCTGTTTCATCCTCAATATTTCAGTCTTTTAAAAATTAATTTCGCTAGATTTTTCCACATAGCTTGTATTCAGAATGAAACTCACTTTTCAGTTCTGGAAGGAATTTAGTTGTGCAAGAAACTTTTTATATTCTCTTCTAAAATTCCTTAAACATTGCCCATACTATCAATCATACAATGACAAGTATTTTGGTAGTTTCAGAAGTGGAACTGAAAGAGAACTGCTGCATCTAGGACACTGGAGGTGTTTCATCAGACCTTTCTCAGGAGCCAGAAGCTGGGTAACTGCTATCTTAAGAATGCCTGGAGATTGGCCATGTGACCTCTAAAATGCAAGTGCTCAGCAAGAACTGAAAGTTGGGGACTGTAAGAAACTCACAGCTGTTTTGGATTGGGTGTAGAGGAGCACAGATGCAGTAGGTCAGTCATTGGATGGCACACCTACATAGGAAAAAACATCTAGAGTCGAGGGAATGATGCTGTTAGAGGATTTGGTACATCTGGCCTAGTGTTTGAAGGCCGATCATACTTTCAAGATGAAGCTTGGTAAAAACCATAATAGAAAGAGAGGAAGGCCTATTACTGTATTACACACAGTTGCTATTTTTACTGTAATAGAGTTTTTTTTTTAACAATTGCAGTTGAATTTAGAGTGATCTCTATGTATTTTGACGCAAAACAGGTGACTAAGCAATAAAGTCTGAACACAACTGAATTATATGGGAAAATTAAACTTGACAGAAATCAAAAAGGCATGTAGTACTCTAAATGTACAATTTCACTGTATGTCTCTTTTTACTGTAGCAACCAGGGCACAAGGGCAGTGTGAACATGTGGCCCTTTATTTGATCAGGGATAATAATCAACTAAGCCAAAAGGAAGGGAAGTAGATTTTCCTAGTTCAGCTGCTAACATAATCTTTTACGTGTTCCCAGTTGTGTAACCATTGCTCCGTGCAGCATTGTAACATGCAGCCCTTGTTAAATGGGAAAAAACTGTGCAAATAGCAAAGAATCCAAATGTAGAGAAATGGTATTTGATGTCACTCTCATTATGCAGTAGGTACAATATTTCATATCCCAGCCCTGCTTTTCTCCTGTTTTGCCTGCTTATGCCTTATTTGGCATAAGGCCTCAGGTCCTTTTAAGAAGGGATTCTGCTGAGGCTTGTAGTTGCTGCAAATGTCCAGTGACCATGGAAGCAGCATAGTTTGTGGTAAGATCTCCTGCTTTCCTGATCTTTCACCATCCCAGTAGTGTTGGTAACTTGAGGTCTAATTGTTAGCAATGTTGCAGCATCTCTCTTGAGGCCACAGGTCCTACAGTCCTTCCATTAAAGATACCATTCTCGTCTGAGGCTGTGAAAGATGCGTCTCCTTTCCATCAAAGAAGTTTCGGCTAATGACTACTTAGACATGCATTGATCCTGTATTGCACAATTACTGACCTAGTCCTAGCCTTTTACTTCAACTCTTATCTGAAGATAATGATTCTTATTAATTTCAATAATAAGCATAAATCCTTGAAGGTCTGAAATCCAGAATTAGTTCAGATTCATTGCTTCATGTTGGCCTGAACCCCAACAAAAACTTCAGATTTCACAATGCCACCCTCAGAAGTATGACCAACAATGTGATCTCCGTCACATAAAACTCCAAATTGTTGTTCCAAAAACAACTCACCTGTTTCTTCTAGACCTGGCTTTATCCTAAATGGCTCATCATCTTTTGTTTCCAAATGTAAATTTCAAACCAGTTCTAAGTCTAGTTTTAAGGCTAGACCTTGAAGGAATCATAACTAGATCATCTGGCCTGACAGTAAGCTTTGTGTAAGCTCAACAGCTCCTGCTGAATTCAGAAACAGCTCACTTTTACCTGTTCCTGCCCAAGTAAATCATAATTATAGTTCTGAGTACAACAGCAATCTATATTGTTCTCTCTACATTCCGTTTTTTCTAGAATTAAGCATAGTTTGTGGGTCCCTCTAAGTAGCAGCATAAAGTCATGCTTGATGGCCATTTCTAAATCCAACGTTATCTTGCGGTCTCAGCTTCATGTTGACCCAACCTCTGAAGTTAACCCTCATGCAAAAGATAACTCAGATTTAAGCTCCATCCTAAGTACATCACTAGGAAGAAAGCATCAAATGTTCATGAATTAACTATATTGAGTTAAACACACCATGCAAACCTTTATGGCAAGAGCCATAAGCCAAGCTCAGGTATTGTGCAGGTTGATTCAACATGGTAGCCTGAATCCAAGTCCATAGACCCAATCATAGCTATTCCCAAATCCTACAAACAGATTTCATCATAAAAACTAGACCTGTCACCTGTTTCAGACAGGAAATTTAACTAGTTTTACCAGCCCTTATTTGCAACAGTCCCTAGGCCCATACCAACGAGCCCATCCTTGTCCAGACTACATCCCAAGGATAATATCAAATTTAATCCAAACTTTAAAGTTAGGTTAGTGATTCCAATTAAACCGTAGCCCAAAACTATTCATACAAAAGTCTGTTACTTACAACCTGGAGCGTATCAAACCTAAAACTAATTCTAATCCATCCTCTGTTTTCAAAAGCACGTTAGGCCTCCTGAATTATGCTGATCTAATCACTAGCAGGCAGCCTCAACCCTTTTAAGTTCAGCTTGATGGCCAATTTTACTTTTAGCACAGTAACGTTTATTGCTGTGGGATACCCAGTCTGTAGCAGTACACCTCTGCCCAGAGGTATGGCATTAATGACCTCTATTGTTCCTTCAGTGTCAAATACCTGCTTTTCTAAGACTGATAACATCTCTACAGGTTTTCTTACAGGTTTTCTCCAGGTGCTCTAAGAGAGGGGTTTTTTTTGTACCACTGTTTCTTGCTCCATAAGCCTTAAGTCCACTCAGTCCTGACCCCATACTGAGGGAAAGAGTACTGTGCTGCATCATATAAAACATCTGTTCCTACTCCAGTGTATCTGTGACCTTCTAATAGTCAGCACCGGGTATGAGATTCTGCTAAATGGCTCTGCACTGCAGACTTCCTTCCTCTCTGTGACTACCAATCACTTACATGAAGATGGAGACAGGTGGCAGGATACTGATCTGACCACTGAGATGCATTTGGCATGTGGGATGACAGAACAATACACAGGTTTACCTTTTACAAGTTATTTCACTGTGTTTTCAATACATATTTAAGGGTAAAGGCCAACTTTCTTGCTAATTTTGAGTTTGGAGCAATATTCCCATGGTCCTAATTACCTCAGGGTCAAAGAACTGCACCTCTCTTCCAGCACAAATTCTGCACAACTAGGCATGGGCTCATGGCGCACAAGACAATTGGTTCTTCTCCAATGTTGCTTCATCTTGGTTTACACAATTTGTAGTAGAATCAATTTTACTTTAGAAGTGGAAGCAAATTTGATCTGCTCACCCACCTCTTTTGCCTTTCCTAGCACTAGTTCAGAGTGATTGATACTGTCAAAGAGATCAAAAGGATTTAATTTTTTTATCTTTCTCAGAAAAAAAAAAGTCTTTTTTTCTTTAGGCAATATTCATTTGACACTGATTGTACTCAATATGTGCAATTTTTATCACAGATTTTCAGGCATGTATATATTAAAACCAAAGTATTCATGCATCCACAAAAATGCAGCTGAACTAAGTAATACAAAAAAACCAAATAGTGACTCCATTAATTCTTCGTATAATTTACTGTAATGCTGGTACACTACAAAAGGTAAAAATCTTCCCACGGGCTATTCACAAAAGCTATGAGTTATTTCACTTTATACACACAAAACCTACTGAATTCATCAAACCATGTATTCGATTGATCATAAAATGGAAACTTCTCATTTGGTTTTGCTAGTTACAATTATGATGGGTTTGTTTTGTTCTGCAGCACTACGAGAGCATTCTCTCAAGTGGCTATTTGAATATTAGAATATTTTTATTGCTCTCTGCTATTGACAATGAACTGCAATTTACAACAGTGTGATACTTCATGCTACTTTGTGTTCTGCAGCATTCTAGAGAATCTGCACATTTAATGACATACGATTGTATTTTATCTCAGATAATGCACAGATACAGTAATTTATGGGGAGAAAAAAACCACAAAAAACCCCCAACAAACCCCAGTGCAACGTGGTTCACGTGAAAACAAGAAAATTACTGGAAATGGTGCATATAAATCCTATATCCCATATGAAAAATTACATACACAAGGAGTTCTTTTTATGTAGAGCCTAATGGACCCTGTCTGCTAGTGATTGCCTACTTTCTCTAAATTCGACATATTGCCCTCAGGAACATTCAACAATCTGGAATTTTTGACCTTAAATTAATTATTTGTGCCATGCCATTTGTCAGCAGAGGGAGCCAAGGTTTTCAGGATAGCGACATATCCCTTGCTCTAGTGGCATATCCCTTTACCTTCGTACTCCCCTTCCCCATTTTAACTCCTTGAAACAGGAGGTATCTCTGCCCCTGTCACTGACTACAGAGGTGACCTGCATACATACGAAGGGAACCCGAATTTTATAGGACTAATTTTAGGACAAAATACATCCTGTTCTGAACAGTCATGAGGAAAGAACTCTTTGGAAGTACTTACTTCATTTGCTACAAAGCTTTGTCCAATAAATATTTGTTTGAACAATCTGTGTTACCACTGTACATCCTTGTAAATTTTTATAGAAACCAAAGCTTTCTTGCACCATTTTGGTCACAGTGTAAGTCCACATCCTGAATTAGGAAGCAACTGGGCTGAAGTCTTCCACATCTCAATTACTGAACTATGGTGTCTTGTTCCTACATAAAGTGTTTCACATCCAGAATTATTCATGACCTAGTCCAGTCAAAGCTTTTGATTACTTTTCTGCAAGTCAGACTTCTCATGATAGAGATACTAAAGGAAGTTACATGAAATTAGAAAGAAAGCTTCATCATGGTATCATCCATTTTCTTCCACCACAAAATGCACTTTTCTTCAATTTCACAATATTCAGCATATATTTAATGGACTAAATGGGAATATGAACATCAAATATCCTTAGAAGTCTGGATTTAAGTCCCAACTTGAATCTGATGTTGGGACAATCTGACTATCAAATAACACCTGCTATTTCATGACTGTGTAGCAAGAAGTTTGTTTCGCAAGTGTTCTCTTGTTCTCTTCTCTGTCCGCTGTAATACCATTAGTGAATATTCTTGGCTTCTCCAGAAACATAAATAAATGTGTGTTTGTGCACAGATTATCACAGCACTTGTAAAACACTTTTTAAAATTAAAATAGCTATCTGAAGGGTTGCAATATTTTAAAATATTTTTTATTACTTTTGGTGTCCGTTTACACAGTTGCCCTAAACCAATGAAAGCTGATGAACATATTTTTGTGGATTTCCATCAGAAGAAACTTTGGGATCATACCACAGGTAATTCTGAAATCCCATGATATTTAGTGGCACAGTTTCATTTCCTTCAGTTATCCAGCTACAGTAGCAGGCTACTGCAGTTAGTTAGCTTATGAGATTTGAATGGTTTTTTGGTTTTATTTTAAGAGGAAAAGAAATAAAATCTCCATGTTTTATTTATTCCTGAGGACTTTCACTTATACAAGTAGGCACTAAACATTTGAAATTTACTTTCCAGAGCACAACAGTAGAAAACTTAAGAATTTGACTTAGTTTCATTTAAAACAGTAAAAATTGACCCTGTAAACATTTCCATAGGAGGTAGGATACATACATTTGACAGTCTGTCAAATATGAGAAAGTAAACAGTTACTCTGTAGTCCTAATAAATAATGAGCAACACAGACATTAAATAAACATTTATATATATAAAAAAAAAGATATAAGTGAAAGACTAAAATAGCATTTTTAATAAATTAGGAATAGATGCAATAATTTCTTTACAACTTATTCTGGCGTGCAAGAATCACTGGCTCTTTCTGCTTACCCTGAATTTCTGACTGAAAAGCTGTAATGGTGAGAACAATCCTGAGAGATTCACAAGCAGGACGCAATCTAAATATAGCTGTTTTTGTGTGTGGAGGCCTGATAACATCTCTAAAATGGCCCCTTTAACATGTCTATGTAATACTTTTATCTTCCACCAACTTGAAGGGGATTGTCATCATAGCCTTAATGTCTGGGGTTGGAAAGTAAGCCTAGGGCACAGACATGTCTCTCCCAGTTAGGTTCCTCCAGCAGCTGCTCCCATGAAGACAGTGTTGATTGGTGGTAAAGATGACACCATATCTCTGCTTGGTGGGGCATGGACCTCCAGATTTTCCTGAGAAGGGAACTGACCAGATGTTCCATACATACACTGTGAAGAAGATGTGGTTTGCAAGTTTGAAGCTGTGGGGAAAAAAGGTTACTATCATTGCAAGTTTCCAATTTATTGAATTTAACAGAAATCACAATCCAATTTATTTGATGGAAACTCCTGTCTTTCAGGCCCATCATCTGAAGGACAGAAATGTCTGATCTTCTGTGCAAGATTAACAGGTAAGCAGTAGGAAGATGTAATCTTATGGAAAAATAAATGGTGCCTTAATTTATATCTTCCCTTTTTGGAATGTGAGACCAAACTCAGTTGCCATTTGTTTAAGGCATATACCAAATTAAACCCTTCAGGGTTGGGTATTTGTACCTAAAATTTACTGTCAGTGGGAGCTTTGCCTAATACACACAGTTGTTGAAGCATAGGATAGGGGACCACACCACAGAAAGTACATACTGAGACACCCCTGACCCAGGGTTCATCTGCTCTGTTTGACAGTGAGGATCTCTAAGAGACCCTAGTAAAGCCCAGCCTTTTGTTAGTTTACTTAATAGTTAGAAAGTGCTTCCTAATACATATTTTTATGCAACTCAGGCCAGTCATTCCATTCCTCATGGACAACGGATCACAGACCTCCTTAAGGAAGCAAATTTATTAAACTCAATTTTAAGGAAAACACATCTTATGATACATCCTAAGTACTGACCTATTTCATCTCTATGTTGCATTTCATATATTGTATATGTGAGCTACAGTTTAATACTCAGCACTTGTTAGGATGTTCATAGCTGCTCCTCAGCTGTTGGCTATACTTACGCATAGGGGTCCGGCAGACAATTGAAGGGGAGGACTCTGGGTAGTATGAGCCTGTTTGTTTCCTTCCACTGTCATCCAAGATATTCAGTGGATCATGTATATCACTGTATGATGGCAGGGATCGAATGCTGCTGACACTGCTGATTACAGAAACATGTTGGTCCACCATTGTTCCAAGTCTGTGAGATTCTGAATAATTTATGCTGTTTCCATAATATCCTAATTGAAGATTGAAAAAAAAAAAAAATGAATGAAACTCCTGGGCAGTGAATGAGCCTGTGATAAACCTCAGGAAAAAAATACTTGTTAGCAGCTGAAGCCCTTGAGAATAAGAGTATTTATGTATACATACAGCCTAGGAACATAAGCAACATATGCAATGACTGACCCAAAAGAGACGTGGTAACAAGGAAACCAAAAGATCCTAAAGGTTCAGTCATGCCTTCAGCACAGAAAATTGCTCTTTCCTTCTAAGTTCAGAATCAAACATAGCCTGCAATCAGTGGCCATAACAGACACCATGGGGAGTCCTATCCACAGTTCAGTGCTTCCTTCTGAACCTTACAACCAAGGAAAGCATACATGGAAAGAAAATCTGCAGGATAACACATACTCACTGCATAGACAAATCCATATAAAAGTAACATTTCCACTGTGTCTTTCCTCCAGAAGAGGGAGGTGTTTTGCTGACTATACCTCTGAAGCAGCAATTTTACATTTGAAGTATGAGAAATGAGAGGGCCAAAGTCTCAAACTACTGCTAATGCACATTTTTATACTTCTTTTCACCCTGTGACTGGTATGGTCCATTATGTGGATCCCAGAGGTAAGCTATCTTCTGTCTGCTCTATTTCATAGCAAATGTTTTGGAGGCTTTGTTGAGGTCATCCTGGTTTTGCCTCCTTTGTGCAAGATATGGTGATGATACCCAAGGAAGATTAGCATAGGGCAGCAGATGCATTTGAGGTCAACTGAGAATTCTCCAGAGGAAAACAAACCCTGAAGTAGCTTATTGAGCTGCTTTACAATCTCTGTGTGTTATCAGAGAAGTGGAAAACAAGAATGTATAAATAAAAGCTGAAATACATCTTCCAGAGGAAAAAAAAAGCAGAGGAAAAGCATTTTACTTCAGCAATGAAAGAGAAACAAAAAGAAAAAGAATATATGTATTAATACCATTGGAAGCATTAGCAGGATAAGCTGCTCCTGGACATGCAGATACTGAGTTGTTCATGAAATTGAAACTCCCGGTATTCAGAAACTGCATATTGTGTGTGTCCTGAGACATACTGGAGGGACCATAGCTGGAAGGGGATCTGTCATTGTAGGGAGACACAGCACAACTGTTGCTGAAGTAGTCTCTGGAGAACTGCTGTTCACTCAAGGCATTGAACCGGCTGGGCTCTGCTCTGTGGTCGTAAATTCCTGAAGTGGAATGGGCCTGTGTTCTGAACATAGCCTGGTAATTGGAATTGTTTCCATAGTAATTTTGATTAGTCTGTGACAAAGTCTGATAAAGGGGTTCTGAGTAGGAAGAGCACTGTGAATGTGATGACAACATGGGACCTACACTGGGAGGTCTCACAGCCATTGGCCCCTGGTTGATAACACTTCCTCGGCTGACCATGGCTGGTGAAATGGGTGGAGTCATGAGGTGACCGGTGCTTTGAGACAGCTCCATTTGATCTGGAATAAATAAACATTAGCTGTGATTAGTGTCCATACTTCAGTACTGCTGTTAAGACATAAAGGCTCTAGGGAAGTGTAAATTACCATGTGAAACCTTTACAGAAGATATGCACTGGCCCCCACCTATATAACTCACAGCTTTTATTTCATGGCTTCAGGCTGTAAAGCTTCCCCTTTCATTCTCCAGCTTGGAGGTGCCACATTCAGTGGGAAATTTCCGGCAGTTACAACCCTCATGTGCTCCAGGTGTTACTGTTCATTCTCTCCTCACAAGAACCTCACCAAGTCAAGAGTTCTAAGATAGTTTTACCACTTTTCCAAGAGGAACTATTACTGGCTGGGTAATTACAATTGCCGACTTCTGTAAATCACCACAGAAGGTGAGCTCATGAAACGTTGTTTACTAGAGGTCTTCATGAATGCATGTGGTCATTGTTCCTCCTAAAGCAGTATGTTACCATGAACTGAAAGACTAACAGGCAAATTAGGGAAGGAGAAGCTGGAACAGTTGATACACACCTGTCAGCTGCATACTCTCCCCATCTCCTGTGGTGAAGGGGTTCAGACCAGAAGGTGCGCTGCTGGGCTGGCCAGCTGACAAGGACACGTAGGTTTGCTCTCCTAGGCACTCGTTTTTGACTGAAGTGTCGCTGGGCAGAGGAGCAGCTTTGTTGCGATTTGCTAGGAAGCAAGAACTTGGTGATGCAGTGAAGGTGGCTTTGCTTGCATCTGGAAGGGTAAATGAAAACTCTTGTTGGCTGTTATGTATCCTCACTGCACATAAATTCTCCTTGTATCATTTTCCCTGACCACAGATCTACATCACACAGTATCAGCTCCTTACTGAAGCCATCATACTGAAGGTATGAATCAGATTTATTCCCTTGAAGTAAATGTCAACAATGAAGTCAAGTAAAGTGCATTAAGAGTGAATCAGGATCGACACTTCACCCTAAAGAATTAACAATGGCAACTTTAGAATGCTTGGACTCTCTTTTTATATTGGTATCTAGAGAAAACCATTTGTTACACTCAAGAGTTCTTCAGCATTTCACAGACAATTGATAAAGTCAGTTTTGCTATTCTTCAATGGAAACCATGATTTTACCTTATGGTTTCAAGTACTTCACCTAAACACGCAAGGATAAGGCAACTGTCACAAAGGGCAAGTTTTTCTCCTGGAGGCTGAATTAAAAGAAATGCAGCATCTACTGTCAGAAAAATTCTATGCAAGTTTCTTGCAGCAAAGTGCAGATTTAGAGTAACAACAACCAAAAAGTTAAGGACAGATTGCCACTGCTAATGCTAATAAAAAAAAAATTCTGAAAGTTTCTGAAGTTTCACCAGATTTTTAAGGATTAACTTGGACCAGAACTTGATTTTATTTCTCTTCCCTATAGTAATACTTCAGCCACACGCTACACAGGGCTCCAAACTTGTGTTCCAATGTTGAAGGGATACTGGCATTTTGGAAATATTTAATAAATTCCTAGTTCAAGTTGTAATTACGTACTGAAGCTTTGGAGGAAAACTGGATTAGGAATTAAGCAGCCCTGTCTGCTGCTTATACCTCTTTTCACACTTCAGTTCATGGCCCTTCAGATGTACCTACAAGTCTTTGTTGCATCCAAGATAATTTCAGTGATCCTTAGTACTGACATTCCAACAAACTGTTATGAAGTGAACTGTGGTAGGAAGGCGGGAGTGAATTGCTGAGTGAATGGTCACAAACTTTTCAGGTGAATTTGACAATGTTGCACATAATTACACCTTCAGGAGAACACAGTAAACTTGCTTCTACTTAAACAAATACATCAATTTCTAAACATACCGGAGTACATGCAAAAGAACCAAGCTCTAGTTACCTAAATTCTTCATATATTTGTCCAGTAAATTCTGGAGTTCTTGTTCTTTGTCATTGTTGAACTGTGTCTCCATGGCAAGCAGGATGTACTCATCTAGTAACATGCGGATCAAATGAAAAGAACCTTTTGGAGGAGAAAGAGAGAGAGTAGCTGAGTTATCTTTGTGACCATCTCTCACCACTCCACAAGAAGCCAGCGAAACAAACAAATTAATTGTGGACTTTAAATGACCTGGCAAGACCAACAAGAAATAGTGCCTAACTTCTAGCTCTAATCTCTCTTTGCACTGGCCCACCTAGCTCAATTGTTTACTGTCCTGTAGGCTATTTGACCACTAATTACATCAAAGAAAAATACTGATGAAAGTGAGACATGCTTTATACTTGAGGAGAGCACACAGTGGAACTAGATAAGGCTGAAGTCTGCTAGAATGCCTCTGCTCTATTTCTGTTTGCCCTGTGCTAAATAACCAGACAATAACTGGTGAAGTCTTTGACCTTATTTCAAGGATATATCACATTAAAAAATGTATGTGTCCCTACAGTCATTTCAAATATTCTCTGAATTTTAGATAACAATGGCTAATTTTAGATAACATATGGCTAAACATATGAAATTAAATACCAGAGTTTGTTTCACTTGTTCCGCCATCTTCTCTCTTATAAAAGGTTCTTTCTGAGTGTTCCAAAAAAAGTAAACATTTCTAAAGATGGATGTGTGAGCCTAAATTTTTAAAAGCCACAAACACTGTTAAATTGATTATCTGCTGATTCCAGAACTAAGTGTTTGGTGACTGCCAAATTCCTTTTGCTTTTATTAAAACATGCCATGCACAACAATTTATATACAACAGTAATTTTATACCAAACTGATCCACAGGTAAAACTAGTAATTTACATCTTCTGTCTCTTATACTGAAATATGCAGTTACATTTCCACTGCCATATCAAAACAAAGTTTCTAGCACTTAAATGTCAAAGCAGTATCAAAACAGCAATTTAAAGGGAGAATACCTTTTAAAAACAAGCCTGTGACACAGGTCACCAGCAAAATATTGCTGGCATTTACTGTGAAATGTTAGTTTGAAAAACATAGTACACAGTATTTGTGGCTTTGATCAAAGAATCTTTAGATTAGGATAGGTCCCTCAGCACAGGAAATGGTGGAAAGCTGGTAAGTGCTAACATATATGTACAAAATATGAGTGTTTTTATAAAGCTTGGGTACCAAAACTTGATGCGTTGTTTAGAGTTAGGTTATGCATCACTCGAGCACCGAAAAAGCTCCATTTCAGAAGGAAGTCCTGAGCTCTCTTCTTTAAAGACCTTCCATTTTGCTTGCTTGCCTGAAAGAGAATAGTAAAATACTGTTAAGTATGCTCACTTGTTTTCTGCAAACAGGAGAGAAGACCCGAGTATCCTTGAGAGTTCAAGGAGTCCTTGACTCAGGCCGATGCAGCAGAGTGAATCAAGCCGCCTGATGCAAGCTATCTTCCTGCTGCGTGACCTAACTTGGTAAAACAGAGCAGCCTTCACTCTTTCCAGTGCAACCAGAGAATGGTTGTCTGTCAATGGTGGATGAAGCAAACTGCTTACTGCTTGGGCCCTGATGTGCCCTGAAGGTACATAAATTACCTCATTTTCTAGTATTAAAGGTGCCAAGTTGTTCTACACAGGAATGGAAGGAAGAATAGAAGGATGGATGAAAGGACGGATGGAAGAAAGGAAGAAAGAAAGGAAGGCAGGAAGGAGGGGAGGGAGAAAAAGAAAAAGAAAGAGGAAAAGGAAAAGAAAGAGGAAAAGAAAGAGGAAAAGGAAAAGAAAGAGGAAAAGGAAAAGGAAAAGAAAGAGGAAAAGGAAAAGAAAGAGGAAAAGGAAAAGGAAAAGAAAGAGGAAAAGGAAAAGGAAGAGGAAAAGGAAAAGGAAAAGAAAGAGGAAAAGGAAAAG